>VZRF01011627.1:16197-78770 GCA_013396875.1 Vireo altiloquus | reverse complement strand
TTTTTTTTTTTTTGTTAAGGAAAATTATGATAGTCAAAAAAGGTAAAAATATCTTACCTGTGAAAGGTGCCTTCTCTCAAATTTCTTTCACCCAAATTAGGGTCTGCAAAAGCCATGATAGGGTCAGGGAACAGATGCCAAATGAGGCATATAGGTCCTGATGCTTCTTTAACCTTCATTCAGAATTAGATACACACTTAAGGAGAGGGAAAAAAAGAAAATAAATAAAGTAGAAAAGACTCAGCATTTAACATGTAGATTTATCAAGTCAGTGTGGTACAATTAAGCAGTTCCCAGATGTGATTATCTTAATTTCATTTCATATGCAAACAGTATTTCCGTAATGACTAGATGGGACATTACATTTTCATGGTTTTGTATGTTAATCTTAGAATTCATTGTTATCGATATCAACTGATAGCACAGCATTATGAGAGTTAATGTCTATAAAGTGTTTTCAACCATCCAGCTGGTTTTGAATCTCAGTTCATCAGATGTTAAACATTATAAAACAGGGCAGGATTGTTCCCACCTTAAAGTCCAACACTCTTCTTTATGAATATGATGACATAGGTAATTTTATTCTTCTCTGTTTCTTGTTAAGCAGAATGAAAATTCTCTTTTTCATCCAACAAACTATTTTTGTGATGGTCTCTTCATTCCTTTGAAGATGGCAGTTTTCACAATGGGAAAAATCAGTGGTTGAGATCCAGCTCATCTGGTATTGGTCCAGGTTTTCTGTCATGGTCCATTGCTGGATAATTTATTTTTGATTTTGCAGTTCAAAGATTATGGTTGGTGGATCCCTAGAGATGCTGCACATTCAAGGCTCTTATTTTAATTCAAATAAAAAATCTATTTAAATGGAACTCCAGATGCATCTCAGTCCTACCTAGGAGCAAAGACCTATGGACCTTGGATTTCAGAGACCTTGGTGTGAAAAGGAGGCAGGCCATCAATAGCCCATCTTCCCCAGTAAAACTGAAAGGTGGGGTGTTTCTAGAACATAAAACTGAAGTTTATCTTTTGAGTCATTTCTCAGGTAAAGATCTATATCACCAAGACCTCACATTTCAGTTGGATACTCAAAGCTTATACAATTTTAGTAATGATCTTCTTACGCACAAATGAGACATTAAGCTCCCTACCTTCTTAGCAAACACTGCAAATACCTGCCACCAATAAATATTTATTCAAGTTTTTTTAGTAAATATTTAATCCAGTTACTGAAATAAATTTCTTAGCTAACTAGGATGATCTTATTTCAAACACTTCACTTCAATGTATCAAACATTGCTAAAAATTTGCAACGTGAATTACAGAAATTCTTTCCTGGAATTTGAAGTAGGAAACCAAAAGGTACATTTTAGCTGGATCCAACCTGGTAACTAATGACAACATTCTCACCTCCCATCAGCAAGGACTTCCCGAACTAACTTTATCGGCCCTGGCAAAAAAAAAGGAATCCTAAAAAGTCCTCAGGTTTCAGCTGAATAAAACTCTTCCAGCAGAATACTTTTAATTTTTTTCACTGGTCTTTTGAGCTAGGACATCTCTGCATAAACAATACAGAAAGATATAAAGATTTTTCATATGTAGGTAGAGGTGTAGGTTTTGCCAGTCTCTGTGTATACACAGTAAGATGTAGAGAAGAGGATAAATATTGTTCTGGGGTTTATTACATCCCCTGTTGGCAGCAGGCAGCAAAAAGGCAGTAGAACTTAGACTTATTTTTAAAATATAGCAAATCAGTTTGGGGGGAGGTGGGCAATTTTGGAAGCAGGATTTTGCAGTAAGGCTCAAAACACTGCAGAAGGAATTTAGTGTCTTTAGCTCTTACTGCACAGGGCTCCTCCAAGCACACCTCCTTCAAGTCCTACAAAAATTTAGGTTAAGTAGTTCTGATGTAGCTTCAGGATTCTTGTCTTTCCAAAGTAATGCCTTGCAGAATGAATTTGCCCTCACGGTTTTAGAAGGCAATAATTGTTTTCTCAAGTAATTCTTTCTCTGTAAACATCTGTTTGAGGAACATGCTGACATCAATAATTTAATCTCTCCCATGCTTTGTAGTAGTCTGTAGATTCTAGTTACACAGTAGACAATGAAATTAGGTTACCACTAGACACAAAAGGAAAAACTGTCTGTGCCATTACTACACAATAAGGAGAACTATCACATCACCTTTTTTGCCTGAACCTGAACTTCATCACAACACAGAGAGGCTATATTTTCTCATATCTGTGTGGTTGTAACTAATGCAATACCTGCATATTATGGGTGCCCATAAATCAGATTCTAGGACTGGATACAACTTCTATAGCAAAAAAAACCACACATTGTCACAGCGTGAGATGAGAAATATCAATTTATCAATTACTATATGGATTGTCTAAAATGCTTTTAAAGGCATTTTATACATGTATCTGTTTATTGAAGGGGAGGAAGAAACAATTATACAAAGTGGTTTATGCATAAATGCATTTTATGAACATGCTACAAACATAACAAGTGATGAAAAAAAGTGGTTTTCCCTTACACGTTTCCATTCTCTGTGGCAGTCTGCAACTTTTCAACAGTTGAAGAACTAGTAGCAATAGGTACAAAGACTAAGTATGGGAAAATAAAAGACAAAGCAAAGAGGACTCCTCCAGTACTATCATACACAGCAGAAAATATCCGAAGAGAAAGAAAAGATTAAAAAGATAAAAAGCAAAATAAGAAAAGAAAGGACAATATTTATTAAATTGATTTTTTTTTTTCCAAACCCAAACCAAGTGTGTGAACAAAGCCTTCCCACAGGAAATCTTGCATGGAAATTGTGACTATCCTCTAGGAATTCAACATCTCAAGAATTATTTTACCTAAGTAACACTGTGTAATTCCTTTTGTCATTTAATCTCAGTATGTGTCTTTGTAAATTTTTGTTTTGGCATCAACATAAGTCTGAAGGAAGCACATTATGATCACTTCCCAATATAGTGGAACAGATTTAGTGACCTTGTGAACCCATGTAACTTAAAATCATTAAATAATTAAATTATCAGATAATCAAAGATAAATCTTTAAAAAACATAAACCTGTGGGGTTTTGGTGGGTTATTTTGTGTTTTGTAACTACAGAACTAAATTATATTGCAGAAGAAAACTTTAGAATAAGAAGATGTATCAGCCCTTTCTGAAAGGGCCAAACAAAATTTAGCCTTAGAGGTAGAAAAAATCACAGGTGAATGAGAACAGATTACTAGCAAGGAAACTAACAAGTGACTATTCTTCAATGCCCTTTTCAGGCCTTCTTTTTCCTGTCTCCCCAGACAGATGAGTGAGAATCTGTTCATACACTGATAAAGACAGAAAGAAGCTGCTTTTACACAGAAGAAAACTGTGTCAAATTTCTGTAAGTGAAGTCAAAGAAAGTCTATATGTATATTTTGAAGTGCAGTGAAAAATAATGCATGTTTGCATTTTTGTTTGCCTTTAATTGCATACCATTATATATATATATATATAAAACCAGATAGTGTTTTTATTTGTATTTTTAAAATATGTGTTCAAACTGAATAGAATATAAAATGCTGAAATCAGTTATCTGGGCAGGGGAGGACAACAGTTACTTCTGGGCAGTGGATTTGTGCAACTGCTTCAGCAACACATTAATGAGAGTCTGGGTCCATGCACTGACCATATTCCCTTCAACTTTCCTTCTACAATGACAGACTTATGGCTGAGGAAATAGTCAAATATTTAATCCTATACCCAGAAAATTCCATAGTCTTTTGAAAGCCTCTCTTAGTGAACTTCTTTGTAATTTCCATATATAAGTGATAAATAGGAGATAAACTATTAAAAATATTTTTTCAAATCAAAAAGCAATGATTTTTACCTGACTTCAGATATCATGGTTATTTTCTGTGAGAATCACAGACATCTGACTGAGAAATGGAAGGGGGATGGGAAGAACCACTTGCCTGCCAGACTGGCCTATCTGAGGTATGGGGAGGTATGCTCTGCTCACAGAAACCTGAGATCAACACTTCACTTCTGCTGGATGGAAATGTGTAACTGCAGCAAGCAAGAACTGTGCTCATTTCTGACTGATCCAGGGGTGTGTTCAGAACCAATATTGATTTGCTGATTTAATCAGATGTGACTCAGGCATTTATTGTGTCATATTTCACTGAACTTTAATTTTTTGCAGGAGTTTTGCTCACAAAGCTTAGAACACCTTTTTGTATGGAACCATGCATTTTGCAATGACAAAGTTTAAAATTTTTTCCTATGCCAGCACAAGTAAAATTTCTCTACCTGCAACCAATTTCATGTGTTTGTGTCCAAATGAGAAAAAGAAAATAATAAACCAGTTAGTCATTGCCAATGAATTCTGCGGTAATAAAAAGCATCGAAACTGTAAAAGTTTTGCTTCACTTGATGTCTTTGAATTTTATTGAATCTCTCTTATCTTTCCAAAAGAATGGTCTGATTCTTGGATCCAAATTGTTCTTTAAGACAGACTTCTTAATATCCTGCTGTTTTGAAACCATACTTTATCAGTGACATTATTGACTTGAAGATCTATGTAACTTGAAATCAATCTGAATACAAATCTTAGTTCTCAACAACCTAAAATGGTGAAAAAACAAATTTCTAACTGAGTTTTTCAATTTTTCCATTGAGCTCAATAAAGAGCTGTAGAAAACTTCAAATCTCCAAGTTAATCAGTTACATTAATTAGCAAGAAGAGGAGCTGAGGATGAAATGGTTTTAAAAAGCTTAAGTAAAAGCAGCACATTACAAAAAAGCATTGAGAACCTATAATAAAAACCCCATATTTTTAACATTCATTTTCTGGATTAGATGTGATGTTGCTCTGTAGACAACTCTATTGTGTGCTATATAAATTTAAAGTGGAGGAAAATGAATTTTCTTGTGATATCTTCCTAAACCTCAAAGGGAACAAAAAAGATATGAGACAGTAAATGATCCTGTCTTACTCATCTTAGTGGAAGATGATTTTTAATCCAAATTTTGTCATTTTTAATATAGATGGAACTACAGAGAGAAGTGGAATGAGTAATGAATAAGACCTAGATTAACAATAGTAGAAATTGCCATTTCCCCCCCTATGTTTACCACCTCCTTGCTCTGCACTCAAGCTTTTCTTTTGTGTCACATCTTCTCTAGCTGAAAAACTCTCACACTATCTACAATGATCTTTTCTGGGATTTTCTCTCTGGTTTTGTCCTAAAAGTGAACTGAGTCAGAGACTTTATTTCTGAGCTGCTTGAAAACTCTCTGGTGCATTACCAGCTCCCACAGTTGAGCAACATTGATCTTACCATCTTACGAGGCACTAAGGGGGCTCACGAATACACTTACACAGCCATGGATACAGATATTGATTTTTCAGCACGGATGAGAAGCTTCAAGTGAATTACTTGAGTTTCATCAGAGATCACCTGGTTTTCATCTATGGAAGACTAAGTCTGTTGCTTTGCTGACTAGGATTATAAACAGAAGTATGTATGAAAGACTAGTCAACGTACAGAAGCTACACAAACTAATGTTTCTGCTTTTATTTAGCTAGTGTTTTGGACACTTGAGTATTTCAATAAAAGTGACAAGGTTGTTTTACACACATCATGAATTATACCATGCAATTTTGCAATAGGACTGTATAACTATAACAGCCATAACCATCTTTGGTATGTAAGTAAAATAGCCTGTTTATATGTTCAGTTGAAGCAACTAAAATTTATTTGCTTTGATATTTGCCAATTTCAAAAGACAGCAGTACTTAACTATCTGAACAAAATTCTTGCAAGGAAGTTTGCTTTTAGATAGCTTAAGCGTCTAACAATGGAAGTCTGTGGGATTTTTTTAAAAAAAGTTTAAAATGAAGACAGATCTGGAACTTCCACAAAAGGAAAAAAGACATTTAAGAAATAATGCTTGCAAAGAATGTGTCTAAGATCACTAAATGCAAGACGTACTTTCTCAAAAGTGGGACTGATACGTGGTGGCATTTTAAATGTAGGTACAGTCTTCTAACACGGATAAATCAGAACTGAGCAACCAATAATCACACATTCTGTTATCCTTATAGATGTTGTACTTTTTTTGGGGTTGTTTGATAGGTTTCTTTTGTTTGTTTTCTGATTTAAGCAATTTAAGTCAATTACCTACATTGATCAGTACAGATTTAATCTGTATGTGAAACAAAAGGGAAAACTCTTTTGGTGAAGACAGATCTTCCTCTCCTCCTCTTCATCCCCATTTTCTTCATATTCTTCTCCTGTATGAGAGATGTAAGATCTAGGAAGAGAGCCCTAGGAGCAGAAAAAGTATTTCTGGCAAATGGTTGGAACTTAATGGTCAAGTGATATAAAGGTGAACAGAAAAAATAAAGAAAAATCAGGAAGAATTAAAAATTAAAAAAGAAAGTATAAAGTTTGGGAAGCTGAGGAGTAAACAAGCAGAAACTGAAAGATGACTGAAAGATAAACACTAAACACATACTTTAGCTCAGCTTTTTTTCTGCAGACTGATGGTGGAAATAAAGAAATAGGATAGTAGATGGGAACAAGAGGATAAATCCTAGCTGAGTCACAGCTGAGCTGGAAGCAGAAATGAAAGGCTAAGTCTGCACTGCAGGGGAAAAGCAAACATGAACACCATATGTTCAAGATGCTCACTTCCTTTGTAACACCTGTATATCCTGTCCTGCTATCAGGCAAATAAATAGATTTTATTCAGTTAAGCCATACCCACTTCTCCCAGTTCTTTGTCCTGAAGAGGTGGTCATATATCCATTGTTGCTTCAACTCCAACTTCTTAATTTATCAATTGGTTGAATACAATTTTTTTAAAATATAAGCAAAGGAAACTGAAGTAAAAAAATGTTGATGTTTTATGGCAGCCTGCTCATTTGGCTGCTCCAGAACAATGCAGTCCATCCACGCAAGGTAGGAGAGAGCCATGAGCCCCCAGCTGTCCCAACTGCAGGACCCTTTACAGTGTTTATCTGTTTAATCTTTTCTATATGANAAAGCCTCTCCAGCTTGCTCTCAAGGACACCCAGACCATCCTAGGCCCAAGAACTGTAAACCATCATCTTGGGGAGAGGGGGCAAGCTTGGGGAAATTCCATCATTGGCTGAGTTCTGGTTGGTGAATTTATGCTGATATAAAAGTGTGAAGAACTCGTGACCTGTTGTCCATTTTTGGGATCCACTGAGGCAGGACCCTCTGGAGCCCAGAGTGTACATCTGAAAGCCTTTCAGATAAATACCTCCTTTATTTCTTTATTCCTGTCTAGTCTAGGTTTCTAGGTAGCCATTTAGGGCATCAGCATGATTTAGCATTAAGGTCTGATTGAAACAAAACGCTCAGTGTGTTTTAAGCAAGATGAGGCATTAGGTGAATTCTGCTTTGTGTCTTTCCACTTGCCCTGGGGGCAATGCACACTGGAGTCTGGGCTGCAACCTGAGACAGGGAGCATACACGTTGCAGAGTGCTGTTTCATACAGGACTTCCATCATCCAGTGCCTAGCAGCAATTTGGGTATCATAAAACATACAAAATAGAGGGTTTTCACACAACTCTCCCTTGCCTGCTGTCAGGCATAAACCCAAGTGTGATACAACAGAGTTCTCACTGTCATTGTTGAAAAGTACTGATGTGAAAACTAATTAACTGGTCTGCCTTTGGAAAGAGCCCATATTCGTTTGGGTTAGAAATTTTAGTTGTTCTAGCCTGTACTCATTGGATGCGATAAGAAATTTTAGAAAAATATGTTTCTTCATTGTCTTGCCAGTAACAGCTCTGTTAGATTCAAATGGCAGCTTAAAAAAACCCAACCTGTTATCTTCTGTCATTCAGCAGTTCATCCTCATTGTTTGTTTTTTTCTGTACATATTATTTCAGTACCTCTTATCAAAATGCAAAACATGCAGTTTCTTCGTCTACATCCCAGGTAAGATAATCTTTTCACATTTTAGCCATTCTAAATAGATTACTGTTGGTTTCAAGATTTTAAACGTCTTTTCTAACCTAGATGATTCTGTGATTCTCACAGGCACCAAGGCTTTAATTCTCGGTAACAGGACATACTGGTGTTTTGCATTTGTGTATATCATAGAGCTTATTTAAATTGCTATTTATGGCCTCAAACTTTTTACAGCTGAGATATGTGAGTCTGTCAAAAACTGCTTTGTCTTTATGATGACTTCTTTCAGCAGTTTCCTCAAAGAGGACCACAAGCTAAGCATCAGCCCTCACAAATCCAGCAGCTGATAAAGCAGTGAGGTGGCCAACTTCATCACCAAACTGATCCTAGCAGGCAGAGTGTTCTTTTCCTCTGAGGGCTTGTCGTAAGTAGAAAATACTAGTCAACGTAATATCAATTTGATATTAAAACTGATGACAAAATCAAGGCCAAGTACACACGGTTTCACCAAAATTTTTATGTTTTCAGTATCTTTAACGGATACTTTAGCAAACTCTGTAACAAGGCACCAGTTACACCTTTGGTCGCCTGCTGCCTGTGTGTCTTCCTGACTCTATCGTGCTCTTTTTCTACACAGCAAATCTACTGGCAATTAATAGCTACATGGAGTTCATTAATGAGTAACAGATCTAGATTTATGATCTTTCAGAGGAAAACTTCAATTTCCTCCCAGCTTCCTCCCTCACACAACATATTGACATTACAGGCAAGAGAAAGATAAAACAGTGTTTTTATATGCATTTCTTATCATACTTGCATAAACTACCTGAAGGTGAATGTGCTATAGTTTTCACAGTAAAAAAAGCAGTCACAGCAAAGTTTAGCCTCCTTTGCAGATGGGCAAGAAACACACGGTTTCACAGCAATGACTAAAACTGATCCGCTTATTTAATGAAATGTTATATAAAATATAAATGCATTCTCAGAAAAAGTAGCATTTGCAGAGGAGCCTGACTCTGGCAAACCTGACCATGTATTAGGCATTACCATGCTTATCCAATTCTTTCTCTGTTTCTGTTCCTGGTGTGCCCAGGCTCTGTGATGCTCAAGGCCAACAAGGGACTGAAGAGCCTGTGCAGCAGCAGCAACAGCTTTGCACCAGAGTGCTGTGGTGGTCTGCTTGCTCACAGTCACGGTGAGACAGTGCTGACTTACAAAAGGATGCAGTGATTTTGTATCTTCCAGCATAAACAAGGAGTAGGAGGAAAAATAACACCTCTTTGAGATATGCCAGTGTCCTTCCTTAAGGAAGTTTATTTCTGCTGTGCTTCTTGTGGGAGGCCATAAGCACAGCATAGCCCAGATCAGACCCGTGTGGGTCAGTATTAATGACAACTTGGGAAGTTTGATACGCCCATCAGATATTTTAGGAATGCCTGAGGTTTTTAAACTTAAAAAAAAATCTTTGTATCTAAATTTCTTACACTGACTCTCAACAACAAAAACTATCAGAACACTCATTTCACACTATTTTCAGTGTTTTGAAAGTCAAAAGTGTACTTAAAAAAATTTTTTTACCTTACTAATGCAGTAGCCTGGAATCTATAGCAGTTAGGAAAATACTTGACTACCGTTTTTTTCTGTAAGTTATTTTCATAATTTGACTTTATTCCCAGTAAAGCTGTTTGAGCTCTTGTCAGTCAAGTTCTAATTGGTAAGATCCATTTAGTCAGAGGAGTTGGTACCGACCTCTATTTTGAAATGAAAAAACAGTAGTCCTGTCTAGGAACAGCAACACATCTTTCACTTTATTAGTAGCTCTTCAAAGTGTCTGTCTTTTGAAACAATTACCCTACTGAAGTGTCGAACGACTTAGACTCAAGACTAACTTAATTTGATATAATTTTGATGATTGTGGTTACGTAGTTACAGACACAGATGATAATGTGCAGAAGAAAAAGCAAATTGGAAAAAGATTTGTGGGATGCATATTTTAAGAGAGTATGACACAGTATAATTTCTGCAACGGTGAGATATGTTAGTGGTGCAACAGAAAAGAGAAAGTCTACTAGGATGTGTGAAGCATGTGAGAAGAGAATAAACTTTACTACCTCATTAGCATTTATCCCTTCCCATACCACTGAGATTCATACAAAATGGCTTTCCTGGTGCTCTTCCAAGTTAAGCATGTGAAACTAATTGGTTTCTTTCGTTGCTTGATTGGTTGATTGTTTGGCTGGCAACATTTCAACTGTAATTGGGTCAAAACCAAGGAAAAGCCACCTTTTTGACAATTCACAAGTATTATTTTTGGCTTTATTTTATTAAGTTTCATTAAAAGTATTTACATTAAAATTGAAGGAAATTTCAATTTCGTCAAAATGTCAGAAGAAAACATTGTAACATCAAAATGAATGATCTGGTAAAATTGAAATAAATTAACTAATTTTCCATGTCATTGAATCTGTCATTAAAAAAACCCCAAAAAACTGTTTCGTTTAATTTTCCTTAAACAGAAATAATTTCTCAGGCATATTAAGATGCTTGGCTCCTCAGTTCACATCTGCACATCCTCTTTCCATGCTCATGAACAGAAAATAGAGTTCAGAAAACCTTTGTATTTAACTGAATATAAAAGTTCTCTTTTTGCATAAACTCCCTTTAATAATTTCTTATAATAATGTTATAAAAATAATGATGTTTGAGAATAAATACAATCTGTCAAAGCATGATGCTAATATCGATCTTTAAGGGCATTTTTCTTTTAAAGATGACATGAAGCATAATGTATCTTTCTTTCCTTATACAGATGAGAAAAGCGATTGGTCTCTATTTTCAGTGCTTTGGCAACATGTCCTAACATATATTAACTCCAATTAAATAGCAGATACTATTGAACTAGGAAGCACTAGGTTTTTGATACTTTATTCTTTCTATCTTTTCCATCACTAAAGCTATATGGATCATTTACTAGAGAACCTCAGTGGTTTAGTCCTGGTTTAGCTCCTGGTCTCAGCAGCTGCAGGCTCCCTTCAGTTCCTCCTATAACTTGAATGCTTCTTGAATGCTTCTGTGCCCACTGCATGATCAAGCATGGTAGACAAACTGCTCACCAACAGGATCTCAAGAATTTTACGTTAAAAGAAAAAGGCACATAAAAAATATGCTGACAAAAGTCAAGTGTCAATATTTAAATGATTATATGTTTTAGTTACTGTGCTGCCAAACAGCATTTTACTTGATATTTCTTGGTTTACAGTATGTGTGAGTCAGCTGTCATCAGGAACTCATGTGAATCTGCAAACAAAAGTAGACAATCTGTGAACAAAACAGAATGGATATGTAGATTGAAAATGATTTCGCTTTCATTTAAGGCCAAATTGGCTAAAGCCACCCTCCAAAATGGAAGACATGTCAGTCAACAATATCTCTCACCATCATTTATTAATTTAGGCCTTGATTATTCTATCAGAGCCAAGCCGGCAGTGCATCTACGGTTACACATACAGTGTTCATAATAGATCACAGTGACTTGTCATTTAGTTTAAATAGTTATTTACATAATAATTAATTTATGTAATCTGAAATATTAACCATACTGACATAGGACTGACAAATATTTTCCTGCAGAACTTTTTCTTCTCTTTTTATTCTCTAAGGAAAAGAGTCTCCAGGTCCTCTTGATTTTACTCTTCTCGTAACTATGAAAACTCTCTTTTTGCTGCTTTATTGAAGAAGACATCTTTTCACAACCTTGAACTTATTCTTCCAACCTGATTTTCCTGTAACTCTCACGTCTTTCACAGAGTAAAATTTTTCCTAAGGAAAATGACAGATTCTGACATGACCTTATCAAATCCATAGTTATTTCTCCTTAGGCAGAGGCTCTTTTACATATCATAGCTGCAGAATTTTCTCAACCTATCTTCATGCCTCACATTTTTATTCGGACAAGAAGCCATCTCTTTGCAACATTTGAATGTTCATCCCCAGGCTTTCTCACATGGAGATGTGAGAAGGTTGAACTACACTCCCAAGTATTTTTACCTCTTTTAGAGGAGCCACCAGAGTAACCTGCATTACCTACTCCCTCCAATTACAAGCCCTCATCTTTGTGCTCTGTCCTGGGCTAAGGGAAAATGAATCTTTTCAATGAATCAAACTGCCAAGGGCTGCTTAAAGTGAGCCCATGTTTGGGACACAGAAGGTAACTTGCCTGGAGTTCTATGTGGAGGTGCTGGAAAAAGAGACTGGCCATGGGAAACCTGGCAAGGAATAGAAAGACAGACGGTGGTGCAAAGCTCTTCAGGCTCTGGAAGAAAGGAATGAGTCTCGTGAGCAAGAGGCTTGCTTTGTGTTATCCTGTGAGTGCCATCCACTTCACACTTCTTTTCACCTTTTGGAAGAAATCATTCATCTATCCCATGCTGAAACAATATTAAAAAACTGCCCTCTTCCAGCCTCATGACAGGCCAGCAGCACTGTGCAGCTTGTGATCTCCCTGCAAGACACATTGTGATCTGCTGGAAAAAGCTGCTTTCTGTGTGCTGCTAAGCAAAGCAAATGGGGCTTTGATCTTAGTTTTTATTTCAGGAACATGGGGAAAGAATTGAAATAACATTGGACTATAATCCCTAAGAAGTGGGATAAGTCTGTTCTGGGGATAGGGAATGGCAGAAAAAGCCCCCTCTTCATTGTGAGGTTTAGAAGAGGTTGATCTTACAAGGTCTCTTGTGTTCACTTCCCAGTTCTCACTCTACTGAGCAGTAGAAACCTTTCCCACAGGAGGAATTACTAATTTCTTGTAATTTCCCATTTTCTCTCTCTGCTTGCACATTTAACTTTAGTTTTACAGATCAGGCAGAAAGACAGCTGTTGTTGCATTCTGGGTATTCAAGAATCAATCAAGTTATTGATAGCCAGATTTGTAAGTTGGTTTAGATAATAAAAACACAAACTCTACTTTCAGAGCTCTTGGGGTTTGCAGAAAAGATTTTTCTTTGAGCCTAAAACTGCAGAAAGAGTTTTTGGCAGCTTGATGTACGATATCAAATATATATTTTAAGTAAGAGTTCTCATAACATCTTGCAAAAGCAGGTAGATATTCCTTGTGACAGGGAATTTGGTTACTGTTGATGCATGCAAGTATGGAGGGTGTGACTGAATGGGTGTAGAAAGGGTTTTGTTTGTTCTGTACATTGAATACAGCCACCTTGTGTTCTTTGCAAAGCCTTTTTTTTCATTAACGTCTAAAACCCACCTGGAACATATGCATCTCATGCTGAGCTGTAAAACATCTGGAGAAAAATGCTTTTTGTATCTTTAAGACAGGTTCTGCAAGCAGAAGGAAGGGCTTTTGTGTATTGAGGAAAATAGACCAAAGAATCACTTTGCATTAACTAGCAAGCTACTTTTCCAGTTTGCTGGTAATTTTCATGAGGCCAGATATTAGTACCTCCTTTGCAGTGAAAAGCTATCATTTTTATAAATGTGTCCTCAATCTGGCCTTCACATGTCTGTAACAGAAAGCTATTATTCATAAGATCTATATGGTATTTGGAAAAATGAATTGCAAGTCTAAACTACAATAATATTGCATTAGCTGGAGAGGTCAGAGATCTGTTTCAGAAGATTTTCTCCAAATCACTAAATATTCCTTTTTAGACATAAATATTTCCCAATGAATTTAGAATATTCACTGAGAAATGATGATTCAGAAGTTTCTCTCAACTTTTCAGAATGGAATTAATAAGGTGGTGAGAGCTGTAACTGCTTGATTCCCTGGCATCTCACTGTGCAGCACATATAAAGGCAGTAGTGGGAGGTAGGATATGAGTTATTCAGGCAGAGAAGTGAACTTGCTATCAAAGGACAGACTTAATTAACTGGGGAGATGTACTGATTTTTGTAAGAAGAATACATTATAATCAGCATACTACTGTTGATGATTTTGCCTCTTCAAATCATCATTTTCTAGTAGAACACAATTTCCTTGAAAAATTCATGATTAGCTAATTAGGAAAAAAACAGTTTCACTTTTTCCTTATGAAAGCTTAATAGCTTTGTAATTATAAAACTACTCCCAAATATACCTTAAGCACGAATTTTTAAGAAGCTTGAGGTAGACAAAGGAATGTTATTGAAAATAAAAACCTTGAACAGTTTTTACTACCTTTTCCTTTGTGCTCTTTAAATTTAGCTTAAAGACAGCTTAATTATTTCTCTCTGAACCTGGAGGTAATATTGGATTAAAATTGCATGTCAAACTAATTTTGTGGAATTGAAATTGTAGAAGTGCAAAAAAAGATGGGCTGATTTCAGTTGTAACTATAGAGAGGCTATCCATTATTGTCCAAATAGAGGCATAATTATTTGAACTGTTTCCTGTGCTCAGCCAAAGCTCAAACACAAAGGAGAATGGATGAAGGGGCAAACACTGTAAGTGTAGAAGAAAGTGTTAACGCATTCTGAAAACAAACAGTGGTGCTGCAAAGCCTTTACTATTAATGGCTGTGCCATGTGCAATTTATTAAGAGGAAAGATTGTTTCTGTTAGATAGGGTGTTATGGAGGTGCAGACATGTGTCTCTGTTAATGGGCTCATTGTGTGAGTCTGGTAGGGAAATCAGTGTGCCGTGCTTGGGGTGAAGCTCTGCTACAGAGAGACATCGTGGGAAAAAGGACCTTGCCAGATAGGGTCAGGCACAGCACAGGTGAACCTGCTGGGGTATGGGGGCAAGGAAGGGGGGCTGGAGGAGGCATGTGGGGCGTGGTAACATTCCCAGGGTGAAGGTTCTGGATTAGAGCTCATGTGTGGGAGCTTGCACTGGGGAAGGATGCCCCTGGAGGCCTGCAAGGCACAAAAAAGGGTGAAGCAGTTTTGTGGGGGTGCTGGAGCATCTCGGGGATATGTTTGAGGCTCTCTACAAGATATTGAAGGGCTGAACTACCCTCTCCCAGGGCATGTCCACTACCCCGAGCCTGGCAATGCTTGAAGTTGATACAGTTCCAAAACTAGCCAGAGTCTCACCCTACTACTGTGGGTAGAGAAAAAGCCGGGATGAGAGAAGCAAGAGGGGAGTGCAGGAGATGGCTGTCATTGCTGCTGCTGCTGGGGAGACTAACGCATAGCAGGAGCTGATCCTGCCCCTCCATCCATGCTTGTTCTTCAGTGTTGAGGAGAAAAGGCTTGCAGGCTGGACCTTCCCTTCTTCCTGTCCTCACGTACAGAGAAATCCCACAGCTTTCCTCCCATGGAGCTGGTGGGTGTGTGCTCAGCAGGGCATGGAACAGGCTGGCCAGGATGCCTGAGGGATGGGCGTCAGAGGAGGAACCCACTATCCTTTGATTTGGTAGATACTTCTCCTTTAGGAGTAGTTTAGGTGTAGTTTGCCTTTTCTTGCAGAACAGAGAGAGAGTGTAATATGCTACTCCCACCCTGATATCTTCTCTAATTTCTATTTCTGGGAAACATCCATACTGTCATAGGCTGAGGAAGTACAGGCAGTTTCCTCAGTTCATTTGTCAACAGCAGTAGGTGATGAGATATTCTGTCCTGCATTATGTCACTGGAAGCTTCCCAGGCTTTTAAAATTTCTTTCCCCCTGCTAAACTTCTGAAATGTGTTGTGTTTTCTACCTGATATGGCTGAGTCAAGACAAGTGAACAGTAGCTTTGAATTTTAAGAACATGGCCTCTTGGCAGCAGTAGCTGGAGAGGATAAGGTCTCTGGAACATCTCTCAACCAATTTACCTCTCAAGGAAGTCCTCTGAGCAATGTTCCCTGATTCACAGGCGTGGGTTGTTCTTTCCCTTTTATACTGGTTTGGAAGTGGACAGAGACACTTCCCGATCATTCTCCACGGAGTTTGTAGACAGCTTAGAGTAATTTATCCAAAGAAATGACATGAACTGGAGGAAAAAAGCTTACTTTTGCTTTGGCAAAGTCCGCTTCTAACAAGTAAATATATTTTTCAAAACACTGAAGATTGTGAAAAGAAATATTTATGTTGGATATTCCTTTCCTTGATGTCACATAATCATACAAGTTCTGGTCATGCTGGTAAACGTTATATCTAATAATCAGACAAAATTTTGTTTCATATGTGCTATTCCATTTAGGTAAATATTGAGTTCGTGTTTGTTAGGGAAAGATTTGACACTGAATTTAAATATGTAACACTGGAGATAGCTGGGTATTTATACTGTGGCTTTAGAAACCACAGGTAAAATCAGTTCTCTTTTCCACATATAACCTTCTAAGAATAAAGAAAGATTAACCACATTGCCACTGTTTTGCTACCATCACTTGCTTTGCTGCTGCTATATATCTCTATCTGAAATTACACAATTCAAACAAATACTAGCTGCCCATAGCTGCAGTGTTATTTTTTGATGCATAAAGGCAGCTCTGGAAAGGAATGAACTTATGACACAGATCTTATTGACCCAGATTTTTTCTGTAGGTCTGATGATTAGTCTTGTTCAGTAAAAAGGGATGTTTTCAGTTCTACGCATGTGCTCTGTGACAACACAATTTTTTCAGCTAGGCAGGCTACAGAGACTGCAGAATAGATGATCTCTTCTTCTTACACAACAATATTTCAAACCTTTTGAAAATTCCTATTCAAAGTTTTTAGAAATTATTATGTCAATAATATGGAAATATGGGCTCAGAAGTACGGGAAGGACATGAACCAGAGTTTCCCTTGCCCTGAAGAATGGCATGACTACTTAGTCGTGGGGTATTTTGTATACATCTTGTTCACTTAATTTCCCTTTCATTTAATTGGAATTCTTGGGTTAATCTTTTCCAGGAAATGTTTTGAATTCAAAATTGCATAATTGAAAAATTCATAACAAGCTTTACTGGGCAAATTTGGCAATATAACACAGGTCATATGGATTTGACCTTCAATATAGCTCTAAATATCAAATTAATTGCAAATCACAAAATCTCGGTGGTGTGTGCAATGATCATTAACAGTATTATTCTGGTTTAAAAGATGTTAGTAATTTCTTAATTTTATGAAGAAAAAAAAGTACACAATCAATCAATTAAAAAAATTGAAGGGTTATGTTAGTTTTACACTAATTCGTATTGCCCTTTTTTGTCTATTGGAGTGAAATTTGTAACTACTTTGATCAACTAAAGAATATATACCATTCTTATCTCTTAAGTGATCTGTTTGTTAGTTGCACAGTGGACACTTGAGTTATCTTTAGGTACTCCTTCTTTTGGAGTTCAAAGACTCCAAAAAATGTGGGTGGTTGTGACAGGCAGGAAAATTCCATCTGAGGAACCTCTCAAGTGTTTTTCTCTCAGCAGCTCCAGAATACAAAGAAACAGAAGCTGTATTACACTGTACACACCCTGCAGTGAAAACAGACATCCAAAGGATTTTACTTTCCACTCGGACGCCATGGGCGTGTTTGCACAAATCTCGGAAGATGGACAGGAGCTTACTTTTCTTCTTCATTATAAATGCATGGACTTGATCCAGTTGCTGACGTGTGTGAAGCCTGCACTCTGCATGATCCTGTCTCAGGTCTGCAGCTTTTGGATCAGAGCTGGCCTATGCCTGGGCAGATTGGAGAGAAGAAAGATGGATCAGGGCCTCCCTAAAATCCTCCTCACTATCAGCAGGGTGACTGACAGTAGCATACTCAAAGGAAGAGACACAACGATTTTCATCATCTTCACTATTTTAGGCTGTTTTATTGCAGCATCTAACTTTTAATATTAGGCATAGTAATGTGTCATTTAGTGTATAATTTAACACATCCTTACAAGAAATCTTCTTCTGAAATAATGGTCTTTATTCATGTAGTTACTTACAGTTCTCAAAGACATTTTGTGCTGGGAACTTTTTTTTAAAAAAGTTCAAATTCTCTCAATTTTATTTATTCATAATCTGCAAGCCATTTTTTATATAGGAAAAAGATATCAGCAATTATCCTTCAAAGTCCCAGTTTTAGCGGAAGTCAATTATACTGTACATTTAGTAGCCAATTATTCTGTGTCTGTTCACACTGAAGGCAATCCTTCATCTCAGAGATTTTAATAAAAATGTGTTTTGGAAAGCAGCCCCTTTCTCCCCAGCTTGCATAAATGAGTGGTGCAGCAGCAGGAGGTGGATTTGGCCTTGCACTGAGTGCTGAGCAGGTCTGTGCCACACCCAGCCGCCAGCACATCCCTCCAGGCAGAAAGGAGCCCCTGGAGCTCCCTGCCAAAGAGGCTCACGCCCTCAGAGCTGCACACGGGGACACTGCAGTAAGAAGGGAAGGTGGGCAGGGAGAACACTTGCTGAAATGTCTCTGCAGCAGCAGGCTTCCCCCAAACCCATTTCTACTGAGTGTCACTCTCAAGCCTCGGGAAGAGAACAGTGGCTGGAAAGGAACCTGTGGATAGCAACATGGGGATGGGCTTGTAAAGAGCTTGGCCAAGTAAGGACCAAGAGTTAATGTGCCATTGACCAAAATTCAGAACCACTTTCCTGTTTTAAGAAAAAATTTGTTGTAATTTACAGAAAAGGAGGGAAAAATATTTGTTTTGTGTTGTGTCAGAATCTTTCTGCATTTCTAAAACTGAATACATATGTTTTCTTTGCTGTGTGTCTCTCTTCACTCAGTAAAATTTGCTCCTTTTCAATGCAGAATTCTTTTTTCCTTGAATATGTTTAAAGAGATACTTCCAAGTAGTTTAGGCATTACATTTCAGCTTACTGGAATGAGTACATCTATATTTAAAGCAAATATCTATCATTGTCGTCCTAAAATAAAATAAGTATTATCAAAGCCATTAGCCACTGTTAAAGCCTTGACGTGCAACACTGCAGTAGAGGTATTCCTTGAGACACTGAAGTTAACTCTCAGGAGCTATGCCTCTGGTCATAGCTCTGATTTCAACAGGAAAAAGTGTAAAAAGCATCACTTCCAGATCAGCATTTAGTGTTGTAGATGAAGAGAGGAGAGGATCACATCAAGAGCTCGTGCTACACCTGGATAAGGTCTTGGATAGATCCTTAACATGAGTCTCAGAATTTCTCAACCATATGATACAGCTTGTCCCCTCGAATTTAATTTAATTATTGAACTAAGAAATTGTCCTTGTAATACAAGGTCTCTCTCAATTGCATTCAGGCCAGAGAAAAATGCAACTGGAATATAAACAGCATTATATTATTAGAATGATATGGTTATTTGAACACAATATGTAAAATATTTGGCTTAGAATACTAAAAACATTTGTTACTTTATTTTTAAAAGACTGTCTGTATAATTATTTTACATTTATTCATTTAAGAAAACTTTCCTGCCAGAGGTGAAAAAGTATGTTTATGAGTAGACTTTCAGATGCTGTTACTTCTGTTACCATGGATGATGAAAAAGATGCTTTCTGCTAATTTGAAAATATTTTACTGGAGAATTTGGCTAACCCTACTAAACCAGTGAGTTCATACCTTTGAATTGCTTGAAACCATCTTCTTAAATCTGGCCATTAATATGATTGTTTCTGTTTGTATGGAAGAGAGCCCAATATTTAAGGACATTTCAGACATAATAGAGTAAAATTTTCTAGATATTTCTAAATAAATTCTTCAATGGAAGAAGTTATTTGTCTGATATTTTCCTAAGTTTTAGACACGCAGCAGTGTTCTCCTGAATATTTTTTATTATTAAATTAAGCAAGTAAAAGAGCAAAGCTTTTGTGTCGATCCCTTAGCGCCAAGTCAGCAAATACATTGAAACAGAAACTAATATATAAGGCCTCTCTTAGGACATCAGCTTTTTCAAATCTAGTCACTTCTCTAACACCTAAAAAAAACCAAACTGGTCTTCAGAAACAGGCCCAAATGTCAAATACACATCAGATTTTCAACAGGATTCTGTTAGTGGAGGTGGAGGATTCTCTCTTCATGCATTGCCCTTTCGACATAAAGGATCCCTCCCCCACCTTGCCTTGCTATCATGTCACATCCTGCCCCTGGCCTGGCAACGAGTCCCTCAACCAGTAACATTTTATCATTATTATTGCCAGAAACTGGAGCTCATACTCTTTGTGAAGTGTTTTATATCAAGGACTAAGAAATGCTTTGCAAGATATAGCCATTAGTAGCCTCACACTTTGCAATAACTAAATTTTCAGTTCACAGGCTGGACAGAAAAAGATTTTAGGTTAAAAACAGTGCTTATTAGTTCTACAAAAAAGAATTACATTGTCGTTTTACAGTTTTAAATTTCTTTAAACTTTACATCACAGTAACTTATTGTAATCTCTTTACAAATATGTCTTTACAAAGATCCTTTATGCTAGTTTGAGCTTTGTACTGAAATAGAAATCATGATATAGATCTATTTAAAAAAAGGTTAGATTTTTAAAAAATCATAATCCAAGAGTTAGGCCCATGAATAAAACTGGATGAGTTTATAAGATATCATTTTTCACCAAAAAATTAGCTAATAAAAATTTAATTACTTAGATTTATTTTGTCAAAATATCCTGAATACTTTTTGTGATGAAGCCTTAGCACAATGTTCTATCTAGAAATCTATTTATTTTATCAGGAGTCTTTTAAATAAAACTGAAATATTGTGCTTAATGTGGCTTTTTTTGACTGAAGAACACTTACAGTGTTGACTCCAAAAAGATATTTTTCTGCTTTTCTACACCCATATTGTCTGAAGACTCATTTTTACAGCTGTATTCAAGCAGAGGTGTTTCTGAACTGAGTGCTTTGTAAAACTGTTACTTCTTTATGCCATAAATTGCATTTAAAAAAGAAAAAAATCTCCATATAGATAGTTGAAGCAAGCCTGTAAAATGCCATGCTGAGAAGACGAATTCTGGGGCTAAAAGAAGACCAAAACTCCCTGGCATTGCCACCTGCAGCAGCTGTACATTGCAAATGGCCCAAACCTCTCTTGAGTAGATAGAAAAATGCATTTAGGATTCACAGAGCCTGGCCAGGAGGCTTACTTTTACACTTACAGTTGTCATGAAATAGTGTAAAACTAAGAAGAAATGATGTGCCAGAAGGTGAAAAAGCTATGAGAGTGCCCCAGGCACCCATCAGGAAGGTGACATGATGTGGAAAGGGGATGACTGGGTAGAGGAAGGTGCAGGCAGAAGAGAAGCCCCTGCTCCTGAAGTGTGATTTGTGGGTGTAAAGGCTGGCATGGCAGTGACAGTGTGGGAATACCAACCAGGAATGCCGAGTTCCCTCACCCAATACATTTTAAAGCAACGGTAGCAAGATAATCATGGTCTGTCAGTTCCTCTTGTTGTCTATATGAGAGGCCTATTGCCATTAAAATTCAATCTACTATTATCAGAGTTTTGCCTCTGAAATGTGCAGGTGCTTTTCTTGTATCTTAACTGAAGGAGGTAATGTTAGCATGCAGGAATTCAAAGTTTGCAAAATAACCTCACTTTAAATTTGCAGAACACTATTTCTTGGCCAAAAAGCAAAGAATACAAGGAAATTACCTTTATCTGCTACACACACACTTAATTTCTTTTTCCTCTAGGAGCATTTTCTTGCAAAAATGTGAATATTAGCACACAGGAATCATCATCATCATTTATACCCATAAAAAAAAAAATAAGACGATCTTTTCTAAATCTTTTATTGACTCTGACCATGGAAGTAGAAAAAGGGCAAGAAAATATAATTTATTCTATAGTGTGACAATACTGACAGCAGAGTTCTGGCTTTAAGGAGACTTCCCTCTGAAGTCTTGTGTTTGATGGTATTGATCTTGCTTTGTGTATTCTCCTGTTCCCCTTAACCCCTGCCCGAGGAGCGTGGGCAGGCAGGGCTGTGCACAGCCACTGAAGCCAAAGCAGAGCTGTACCCAGGGGCACAGAGGGCTGGGCTTTCACCCTGTGAAACGCAAATAGAGAAGGCTGGCGAGAGGCAATGCGCCAAGGCACTGAGGGAATTTTGAGAGACTCAGGTTCAAGGTCTGCCCTTGGCTTTCTGGGTGAACCACTTTCACTTGCTTACAGCAAACAGGGGCAATGCTGCCTACAAACACTGTGCCAGAAGGATTTCAAACAAAAGGTTCAGGTTGCATTGCAAAATTGCCTCAGAGATTAAATAAGTGTTGTTAAATGTTTTTGTATTTAATTTTTATGAAGAAGCACATGGATATCAATACATTAGAGAATATTAAGTAGCCCAGTGCAGAATAAAGAAGAGGAGGCATTTTGGGGCAGTCCTGCACTTTAATTAAATTATTTTACCAGCCAAGTATTCCAGCATTGTTTATTTTCATTTTGATCTTCTTGGACTGAAAGGAAACTGTAGAACTAACCCTGTTAAGAGTTTGTGGAAATCTATAGGAAAAACATCATATGAGTACCTTATTTTAGGAGGTTTATGACTTCATCAAAAACTTTTCAACATGGTGAAAATAGACAACTTGAGTTCACTCCATCTACCACCTCCTCTGTCTGTCACTAGTGTCGGTGGCTGCACTGGATGATAGCTGAGAACAAGCTCTGTTGTGAGGGTGTAAAATCTTTGGATAACTCCCTAACCACATTCTCCAGCTTGCAGTCCTAACACATTTCACACTGTTTTCACAAAGTTTTGCAACAATCATTGTTTCTCTAAAACCCAGATTCACGGAATCATGGTGTTTACAGAAAATGTCAGCTTTTGGTTGTACTTGTGATCAATTTGTTACTCGAGGTTTCTGGGACAGCTTTTAAAAATTGTGCTGAGCCTATAGCTTACGTTGGACAGACAAGAGAAAATTAAACAGAGAATCAACAGCCATTTGGGCACATATCTCCAGGAAGATACTGCTTCTTTGGGTACCTAGGCCAGGAGAAAAGGAGGACAGAAGTCGCCTGTCAGGTGCCCTGTTGGAGGTGACTCTGCAGTTCCTGAGGCAGCCTCTCACACATTTCAGGGTAGCTCACCAATATTTCCCCAGTTTTCAGAAGGTTAAAAAAAGGTGGGTTATGCCAATTTCATATATAAGCTTTAATTTCTCTGTATGTTCCAGTAAGAGAGCAAGAGGGTTAACAGCTGGCACAGCCACGGGCAGAGAGCAGATGTGTGTGAAATCATCCCGTCAAGAATGCACTGAATGACACACAGACAAGAACACCAGTCTCTAACCAGCTATGTGTCTTTTACTACATTAAAATGAGCAGGGTAAAATTTGATAAACCAGTCAGGACCCTTGAGGTTAACATACATTCTGAAGATCTCGTATTTTTGAAAATAAGCATTTCTTTTCAGACTTGGTTTGGAAAAACCTCAAGGTTTTGTTAAGAAGTAATTTGATTCACAGAAGAAGTAACTGGCTTACTGCTGCAAATAGCAGAAGAATTTATTCTGACCATATTTCAGATATCATTGATTTGTAGTAGTGCTGTGCTGGCAACATAATTTTTCTTATCTTCTAGCAATTATACTTTGTTGTTGTTGCATAAGGTGCTCTTAAATATTTTGTGGTTGTAATCTTTTAACTTTGGCTATTTTCTTAAGTTGATGGTGGTGTTAAGGGCTGTAGTTATTTAGGGGGTTTTTTTTTGAATGAAAATGTTTTCCAAAGAGATGAAAACCAGAATGAAAATGCCAAAACTTCAAATTAAAAAAAAATAAAATGAAGAGAATTCACAAACCCCTCACCTCAGCACTGACTTTTCAGCTCCCTGGATAATGAATAGTTACTTCTCACTTTGATGGACCTCTGGGGCTTCAAACCACAAATGGATCTCATACTTGCTGTGTTTCAAAGGATTTTAATTGTGCTATGCCTCTCTTCTTTGAAGTGACAGAACCTTAAGGACTGGGACTCTCAGAGCCATTTGTCAGTAAGTGTTTATGAGTCTCAGGTGCTCGTGGGGAAGTCAGGACTTTCAGAGCTGAAATGTCCATCCCAGGCAGTTGTTCTGCTTGTGCTGGTGCTCCAATGGCACTGTTGAGGTGCCCTGGGCATCTCCACTGCTTGGCCATGGCTCCAAGAGAGGATACCCAGCCAGATGTTTAACATTCCTTCTCACTACCTGCTTTGTGACTAAGCCTCCTAAAGGGAAGGGGTGAAGTTTCCCTATTGTCTTGTGCTCAGCACAGCATCTGGGGTGGGACAGTTTCTGGCCATGCTCCCCTCAATCCAGCTGCCTCTGGGTTTACCTAGCAGTAGCCCACAGTGTCTGCTTGGCAGGGAAGGAGGCTGAGCATCAGATGCGTGATCCTACTCAAAGAGCATTAAAGGTAGCCTTTAGGCTAAAGGTAGCAAACTGAGCCTAAATTTGCAAGCAGAGACTTTCCCTGCTTGAAACTTCTCCTATCTTGCATAGTGTAAGCACGCTGCAGCAGAGCATGCCCTTTGGAAGATTTATTTGCAATAGGAGAAAATCAGAAAGCAGTAATTCAACTGTAAAGTACTGGGAGAATTTAAGAAAAAAAAAAAAGCAGCAGTGCAAAGCAGAAACCTGAACGTACTGTTTATTCAGTGCTGGCAACTTGTACCTGCTTTATTGGTTTAAAGCACAACATGCAGTCACAGGGTATTGTTTCAGCAGCTGGGCCATGTGTTGAAGGGAAACTCTAAGGAAGTGTAACAACATTACAGGGAGAACTAGGAAGGAGACTATGAGAAAAGGATAAGGAGTTGGCTTTTATGAAGGAAATTTTGAAAGAGGCACACAGGCAATTGGCCAAAAGAAATTCAGAGTGTATTAGCCTGATTCCTCAGATGAATGTGTCAAACAAGAAGAGAATGAGAAAGAATTTGGCATTTCAGCTTGGAAAAGAGGGAATCAGAGTGTTAAAATGCAACCCAAAAGCAGTCATGGGCAGCTAAAAGACATTTAAAGTAAAAGCTGGACTCTGACATGCATTGTTTAGGCCTAAAAATGGACTTAAGAATAAACAAGCAGACAGCTGGGATAGTCACAAATTAAACAAGACTATGAGATCAGGTTGCCAGAAAACGGAAAAAGATGGGTTAAACTGCAAGAATGAAGGGGAAAGGGGAAAATTTAATCATCATGAAAGGAACCAGTATGAAACTCTGAGTGCTCAGGCAAAAATTAAAAATTTGGAGGAAAGAGAAATCACAAGGCACAGAGCTATACTACAAATGCTTGTCATCTTGCTTCATGCTGGGCTTAGTCTCTTCTTTTTCTGCTTGAAATAATGTTATCTCAGGATAACCTTGAACTCAGCAAAGTAAACGAGCAGAGAGACAAGTAGATGTGGGGGCACAGTTACACCCAGGAGGATGAAGAGGAGGCTGGGAGTCCCCTGCTTCCTCACACTGCACCAGGGGGTCCCTGGGGCTGCGTGCCCCACTTGGCCCCCACAGCTCATGGATGGGCTATGGCACATCCCTAGTGGCAGGGGCACAAAGGAAGACAGAGAAGCCCTGAACATTTGGAAAAAGATGCTGCAGCCAAGGAAACCTTTGGGTGTTAGGGTATGAACATAGGTGGATATTCAAATGACAAACAGCTGGGTATTATTCTCCAAATCCACAGTGTTGAGCAAAGCCTTCTTGCCTGCATGTAACAAGCGGTGTGGACTGCCGAAGATCTAGCACTTACAAGCCTGTTAATGTAGGGTGTCCGAGTTTCCTACTTTAAAACTCATTTTAAAAGCCTTCAGTGTGCTTTTCTTGACTGGCCTGAGAATAAACCCCAAACTTTCTATCCAAAGAAAAAAAGCTTTAGCAATTCTTATGGTTATTTGTATAACCTTTTCAGAAATGCTTTGTTTTCTTTGTCTTTGCCTTTCATTTACTTTGAGGTTTGCAGGCTTTTTTATAAGTGGTAACTTTGAAATGTAACAATAAAGTAATTTTAAAGAAGTAAGCATGAAGTGTTTTACACCTTTGAAGAATAAGTTGTTAAAGCAAACTTTTATTCAAACAACATGAAGGGCTAGCTCTTCTTAAAAGGTCAGCAGTGATGAAGATTTAAATGTCACAGGGCCAGAGCTTGTGCTTGCTGTTAACCCAGTTTTCACACTTTGGTTTTGCAGGAGGGATGGAAGTATTTGTTTATGAGGAAGAGGCCATGGCTAAATTCCAAGGAGGGCTAATTATCCTGTTTGACCACACTGTCACCATTCATATTTTCACTGACTGCAGCAGTGAGATAACTACAGAAAGTTCAAGAACTCAAAATGTATGTAAATTTTGTTCCATAAAACCTATGCCTGTCAGACATAGATCTGACTGATGCTAAGGTAGATGCCCATTCTGGGAAAGTAATGAGAGAGACATGCTGATCTGATGTCTGAGAAAACTTACGTTCTTGTGTAATCAAACAAGAGAAATGAGAAAATGTAAATTTGGGACAAGATACTGTTAAAAGGAAAATCAAATTAAACCCACTTTTTTACCCCTAGCCAGTATTTTGGAATATATTTAGTAGCTGAAAATATATTTTTCATTTTCTTTATGAAACTTCTGCATCAATCCAATAGCATCCATTATTTTGAAAATTCAAGTGATAAAAGAGAAGTTGCTCTGCAGAAACCTTCTACCAAGATTCTTAAGAAACAACTGTCCAGCTCATGGTATTATATGAAAGCGCATGAAAATGAAATCCAAAGCAAAGAAGAGATTAAACAAAAGAAAATATAAACAAAGGGACGTGCCTACTAAAGCCTGGACCTTTCATTCTGGGTGAAATTCCAGTATTTTGAGGTTTCTGTTTTGAGAGGGATTGAAGACTGACAATATTTGCCTTTTCCATGAACAGGGAATTTGTTAATAAAAGAGTTTCTTTTTAAAATCAGGAACAAATGTCTCTAAAACAATATGAAGTCTTCTGAGCAACCATGTTGCAGAAACCGCTAGCCATTTGGGGTGCTTATTCCTAATGTTTACATCCTACTTGGCCCAGTGCAGGAAAGATGTTGTGGTGTTTTTGGTCAGGAGGGTCCTCGAGCCTTGCACTCCTTGCTCCAAGAATGGTCTCTCCCTGTCACTAGTGGGGTTTTGCAGGGCTCCATCTCTCGCCCTGTGCTCTTCACCATCCTCATAAATGACTTGCATGCAGGACTAGAAGGGATACTAAGCAAGTTTACAGACAATAGAAAGCTGGGGAGAGCTGTTGACTCCCTGGAGGGCAGGGAGGACCTGCAGAGAGACCCCAACAAATTACAGGCCTGGGCAATCACCAACCACGTAAAGCTCAACATGGGAAAGTGCTGGGTTCTGCACCTGGGATGGGGCAACCCTGGATGTACAGACAGACCAGGGAATGAGATGCTGGAAAGCAGTGCCATGGAAAGGGGCCTGGGGGTCGATGGTGAGTTGAACGTGAGCCAGCAGTGCCCTGGCAGCCAGGAGGGCCAACCCTGGCCTGGGGTGCATCAGGCACAGCATCGCCAGCCGGGCAAGGGAGGGATTGTCCTGCTCTGCTCTGCACTGGGCTCAGCTTGAGAGCTGGGGGCAGTTTTGGGTGCCACAATGTGAGATATTAAACTCCTATATAGAGTCCAAAGAAGGCCAGAAAAGATGGGAATGGCCTTGAGGTGATACCATATGAGGAGCAGCTGAGTCACTTGATCTGTTCAGCCTGGTGGAGACTGAGGGGAGACCTCACTGCAGTCACAACTTCCCCATGAGGAGAAGGGGAGGGGCAGGCACTGATCTCTTCTGTGTTGACCAGTGACAGGACCTGAGGGAATGGCCTGAAACTGAGTCAGGAGAGGTTTGATATCAGAGAGTTTGTCAGAGAGTTTGATATCAGGAAAAGGTTTCTTTGGTTTGGCACTGGAACAGAGCTGCCAGGGCAGTCGTCACAGCACCAAGACAGAGTTCAAGAAACATTTAGACAATATTCTTGGGCACACGATGTGACCCTTAGGTGTCCTGTGCAGGGCAGGAAGCTGGACTTCATGATCCTTGTAAATCCCTTCCAACTCAGCATATTCTGGAATTCTGTGATACATGTCTCCCTGATGAGTCCAGAATGCCTTTGCACTTCCATTCCCATGAGCAAGGGGGGACACTCTCTACCGCACAAAATATCGGCAGCTCAGAAAATGATCCAAACATCAGGCAGGCTAGGAAGAGCTAGAGTGTTATAGCAGCTCTATGAAATATTTTTGTGCATCAGCCTGTGAGCATTTTTCTTTTGTGTCTTACTTTTGCAAAAACACAATGAATACTGCTATCACTATTATTTTGCAATACTTGCAGTATAATAATACTTTTAGTGATTCAGTTTTAACTACTGCAGCCAGCTTCTCTCTTGACCAGGCTGCCAGCACTGGCTGTGTAGTCCATTGACGGTAACTCAGAATTTACTGTTCCATTAACTCTGCTCTTGTGGATTGTAAATTATATCCAGGAAACTTCTGATTACTCTTAGAAAACAAGATTTGAATTTCAGTTTTAATCTCTTTCCCAGGTGGGCCATTAATCTACTTTTCAAAATATCCACTCAATGAACCATTTCAGCATGTAATATTGATTTTGAAATGTAAACAGGTTGTGCATGTAAAATCCCATTTTTCTGATGAAATGTAAAGCAACATATTTTTGCTCCACTGGTACATTTTTAAATGCATAGGGAACTTCTATTACAGAGTTTTGAAGTGCAATTATTCAGCTCAAAATTCAGCCCTGGCTTCCTCCCTTTCAAACTAGTAAACTGCAATGGTACAATTTTAACGTCCTCAGAAAGTGAATAAAAATAAAATGATAGCTCCGGTTAATAGTTGAGGCTGCACGGTGTCAGTTGAGCAGTATAGTTCAGTGTCTAGAGTTTTTGCCTTTGTTTTCTACCAATTCATTGGACTAAACAGAAGGTATCTAGTTACATGGATTAGCAACTGGTGCTTTTCCATGCCTTTTTCAATGTTTATTTTTCAATGATTGCAATTTATGTCTGCACTGCCTTTTAAATATTTTTCTATTCAATATCTCTTGAATAATAAATTATACCTTCTGTATTTTATTTTAATAGTCCTTGTTGCCATGTGCTTTTTTTTCAGGTTTTCATTTGTGGCTATTAAATGGAGAACTTGTTATTTAAGCATTAAAATTGCTGTTTGTAATCAAAGGTATATCATAATCTTTTCAAGACAGACTCTAATCACAACGGTTCAACTGCATTGATGTGCAGAAGTTGGGTTGCCTACCCATTAGCACTACATTCCTATGATAAATAGCGTAAAATTGCTAAGGAGATGGTATGGGAAGTTAAAATTTTTTCAATTCGGAAATGCTAGAAGAGAGCCTAACTATGTAAAAACCTGAGTGGAATAAACTGTAAAACAGAGGAGAAAGTCTTGATGGCAGCAGCTTTGCTGTCTTTTAAACCACAGAGAAAGCCAGGTTTGTGGGCTGAGGATCACAGAGTGGGGTCGTTCAGCACAGGCAAGGTCCAGAAAGAGGAGCGAGTTCAGCCTACTCCCTCTCAGTCCATATCACAGCAATGGTTACTGGGATGCAGCTCTGGATTTTAATCATCTGTTTGTGGCCCAGGGGCAAACAAATGCAAACCTCAGCTGAATTCCCAGTCCGGCCTGGAGTTTTGATCCTGTTTGCAATGGCCCCTGAGCCATTCTCTACTTGGGAAATGGTCCTGATGTATTTTTTCTGGGCTGAGTTCAACAACTAATTGCTCCCAAAACCATGGTCTTTTTGGCCATGTGGACATGAAACAGCTTTTTCAAATGCCAAACATAGGAAAGTAGTCCTTGGCCTCCTTTGCTTTTCTTCCTAAATATGGGCAAAATACAGTTTCTTCGACAGAATTGTTGCAGCTGGTACTGGAGTGGGTTTGAACCCCATACACAGGTTGTCTCTCAGATGACTTCATATTGGACACCTAGCTTTATATATGGAGAAGCATACAGAACTCTCCTATAGCTTTCCCTGAGCGTAGTTTCCTAGGAATGAATTTATGGGAAACTACAAAGATCAGGATATGATCCAAGATTGCGGCAGAGAAAAATCCTCAGTGCTGCATTTGTAATGAGCATGAAAAATCTCATCTAAAATTTGAAGTACACAGATTAATACATGGTACAATTTTAAAATCTAGCCCAAGGCACAAGTAATTTTTAATATGTTTAAAGAAGTTTCTGAGAATCATTTGACCACAAATTACCATTTTTGGTAATGTGGGCTGTTTTTCATGGTTCTGATTCAGTTCCTCCAACCGTGATCAGTGATTCTACTTTTGTATTCCTTTTCATCCTTCAATAATAACTGCAGTTTCATGGTGGGAGAGTTTCACTGAGTGAAAACAAATCACCTAAATCAATATCTTAATTTAGATATATGGTTTATGATAGAGGATGTGAAAGAATTCGCTGTTAGCAGTTACAAGAGTGATGCTCCCCCTATCCTGTATTTTCACACTTCTGCTCCAAGCAGGAGTTAAGTTTGAGGATCATCATTAATTTAGAATAAGGAATTTAAGTGGCAGAGTGTATCCAAATCACATGGGTGTTCCCTGTCCTCCTAAACAGGACTATTACATATCAGCTTTGGAATATACGGCTTGAGTGAGGTTTTACGTATGGGTTCATGCATATTTCCTCCAGATAGCTTTCAGAAGTTGGCTGCTGCTGGCTCCTTTTCCTTCTCTCCCCTGAAAGATGCACGTGGAGTAAGCTTTTTTTTCCCAACAATTAAAGTGAAGCAATAGATCCTTCACTAGATATATTGCTAACAATTAGTTGGCAGAAGATAGAAAACCTACAAGCTGTACTTCTCTGTGGTTCTGTTGGCCCTGTTTGTCTCACAAAAATAGCACCCCACAAACCATATACAAAGTGATAATGATCAGTCCATAACAAGGGCGTGTAAAGCCAAACTTCCACTTTCTGTCAGCGTACAAGATGGAGAGTTTGGACAGCCTTGTTTGTTTAGTAATTTTGCCAGTAAGTGCAGCTAGGATAGAATTGTAATGACCAAACACAAGGAAAAAAACCCATTAAGATAATTTTCTGGGCATTGTTGTGCTTACTGTTGGATAAGCAGGCATCAGATCAACTGGTTTCCAGCTTGTAGAGTCCTTTCTACTGTGCAAGAGAGGGAAAATGTTAGAGAATTGTTCCCACTGTCATTTCATTCTTTTCTTAACTTTCTGCAGCATATGAAAGTTACATAAAGTGTCCTGCAAAGTTGTGCACAGTATGTCTGTGTGCTCTTAGATAGCCACCTACACTTCACACACAGGCAGATGTCCTGTTAGGATTTTTCTAAAGGCAGTTGCAATTACTTGCATTTCATTTGCAATGCAAAATATGTCTGACATTACTCTCCCCTAGCCTCAATGTCTGGTTTTCAAACACCACTCTTTTACCAATAAGGAGCAAATAAATCTGACATAAAACAAAACAAATGTGCTGCTTCCTTCTATGCTGATCATAATAGACCTTCCTAGAAACTGCTTCTTCGTAAGAGCCATCTCGCTGCTCACAATAACTAACACCCGCCTTTAATTAGGGACTTTTACCAAACAATTGGTAGGAAGGTGTTGGATTAAAAAGTAAACAATCAGGAAAACAAAGCCCATGATGTCTTCAGAAGGCTGTTTTAAATTGACCTGACTAGTGTATTCAAGTACAGACAATTTCCCTTGGGTTTGATCTCAGACAAACGGAGTTTCAATTACACCTTGTATTCTGTAGGCAATATTTGGACTTCAAAAGGTTTTCAAGGATCAGGATGAATTGTTTACTAATTTAAAAACTGAAAGCTTATTCACTTCTGCACACACTGCCTATTCCCCATGGATGAACAGCTATATCCTTTGGATATGAAATTCAAACATTCAACATTCCTTTCTGTTAGATTTCTTTGTGTATAGATAAATACATGTAATTTCTTTGCTAACAAGGGACAACTCTTACTATCTTTTGCCTAGTATAAACAGTTTGAAGATAAATATGCTGTGTTGCTTTAGTGGGTATCCATGCATATGTATCTTTATATCAAACTCTGTGAATTAGTCAGACTTATATAAACTCAGTCCCACACAGTGTTCTATTATTTACATACCTTTCGGCACCGTACCACACTGTGGTATAAAAAGCAGAATGAAGTCAGTCTGATGTCCCTCACCTGCTCTGACGGGTGTTGGAGTTTACACATGGAAATAGACTGCTCCTACACAAGATGTTGTGGATGCATAATGCTTTTCCCTAATTTAACTGTTAGTAAGGAGGAAGTGGGTCTTTGAGAAACCAGAAAACCTGATTACTACACTAAGATACTTGTTGATTGGATATGTGTTGAAAGTAATTATATATTTGGATGCTTTTGGAAAGGACGATTTAGTAGGCATGATGTGTCAGGGATTTAATAAACTATGTCTAGCCAGTTTAAGTACCTGTAAATTAAAATCAATTAGTCAGGAGCAAGAAAGGCAAAAACACGTTTAGGAGATATTATTTCTAGTAATCATGGGAAAAAACTGATAAATTTTAGCGTAGTCACTAAACTCTTATGATGATCAGTAGAGTTTAGAAAATGGGAACTAAAATGTGAGAAAAAAACTGAATAACATGGGAAGTAATAAATTTTTATTTTTTCATTGCAAACACCAACTCAATTAATTGAAATAACATTTAAATGACTGCCTGTGGATAGATATTTACTGCAGTCACTCAAGTTGACCAGATCTCTTGATGAAATCCCAAGATAAAGGTCTTCCAAAGGAAAAGCTTTTCATTCACTCAAATCACTTTTAAGATTAACATCTAGGTGCAGTTTGGTGAACTTCTTTAAATATATATTCAACTACTCTTAGATTAATTATTTTGACTTTGCATTCAAGGGCATTTCCTAAAGGTTTTTCCTGTAGAGCATACACAGGGAAAGCAGAAGCATCGGAGACAGGTAGTTAGCAGATGCCATAAGTAAATAAAAAGTATAGGATATATGGTAGCTCAGGAAAGGAAGCATTTTGGTACAGGTAAAAACGATATGGGTGCCTGAGTCCTTAATTCTGTTCTGAGCAAAGCCTCATATTTTATGACATTCACAATCTCTTTTGCGAGTAGTCAGCCTGCTCTGTCTCAAAAACTTTCAAAACAGAGTTTAGATCTCCTACTTAAAATGATAGATAACTGTGAAAACTGTGTTTTGAAATCATAAGTAGTAGATCTCAGTCAAAAAATTCTAGAGCCAGTAAAATACTGTAACTATGTGTTTTAATAGACACTACGGTTAAATGAAATTTTGCACACATATAACTTTATCCTCTGTGTAAAGCACCAAGATCTGAGCCAGATTTGAATTGGAAGCCATGTAATTAATTTTAACTCAATCTAATAAAATCTGCTGGAAAGGAAAAGACTATTAGCATTGGCTTAGTACTGTGTTAACAAAAACACATGGCTTGTGGCCAGTATGGACCATGGGAAAGCTCTGCAACACCTAAAAGAAGCATACTGGAAAAGTAACCTACTGGAAAAGTAACCTCATGGTGGGGAATTTCATGAGTGGGTTCATGGAAATTTTCCTTTATGAGCAGAAGACACACAGAAAGACAAATGAGAGATCTATCTGATTCTTGCCTGCTTTGTTTGGCATAAGCTGCAGACTTTGACAGTGCATCACAATGAACTGCTGGACAGGAGAGGACACACTGTTTGTACAGGCAACTTTGTAAATGACAGTGATCATAGCAGCTAGTCCCAGTTGCTGCGACTCATACATCCAGAAAAAAAGCCATTCAGGAATACATACACAACTCCTCTACCAGAAGTTATATATTTTTACAGATGAAGATATGGAATGAAAATAGCAGTGGTTTCTGCATTACATTTTGTAGAAGTTATCCTATGGGCATCCTTGATTTTGACTAGTGGCATTTTTTGACAATTCTGGAATTTCAGAAATTAGGTTACAGAAATGTTACAGAAACATTCATGAACTAAAAAATTATTTTATGTCAAGAATTTCAGTGAATATTTTCTTAAATTTGAAAAACTTAATAATTCTGCATTAGGTCAATGTTTCACAATATTTCTAAATGCTTCTTGACAAGCTGATGACTTCTGGTTCCTATCAACTGGCCTTGCATGGCAGAAAAAGTCATTATGTTATGCCACCTAGAGGTATTCTTACTGTGCTGATATATTATCTGAGTTATGCATTATTCCCTATATTACTCTGCTCTGTTTTCCTGGTGATGCCTTGTTTGTACACCAAACTGGACTGCCACAAACATATGAAATTTAGCTGAGAAAGAAACAACAACAGAGAAAAAGTGAATACTTCTGTTTGCTATGTGTGGTCTATAGGCTGAGAAGAAAGACTACATCATTTTTCTGTATATCGTCTTAACACAAAAGGAGAATACCTCCAAGGATAATCATCCCAAAATGTGCTAACCCAAATCAGACAAGCCAAGCTGGAAATAAAGGAAACAAGAATTGTCTCCCTCTCTGAAGTGACACCAGGTATACTGTTCACAAAGTGAACAAAAGTGTTTCAAAGCACCCTTCAGTCAGCAGGAAAGTGAATTTTATGATGGTTTTATAACTGTTTCATTCATAGTCCCTAAATTTTACATTTAATGGTCTTTGTTATTCAGCATTCATATGATGTGACATGTTTAAATTCAATATTGGATGGAGATGTGGGAAGACTACAAGTATTCTGCTCTGCCACTTAACCTTGGTTTTTTTATAGTTCACTAAAGAGGAAAGAAAACCTAAATCCAGTTCAGAGATCTGCTAGCTGGTTTTTGCGAAGAAAAGCTTTATATTATGTTGGATTATGGTGATAATATTCAACTGTTTCTCTTCACAGGAGAATATGTAAGCACTACAACATAAATACTTCTACCTACTTTTCTAAATATACCCTTTTTTTAAAAAAAACCCCATCATTATGAGAAGATTGTTACAAGGGTTTTTTCCTGTGAGCATTCATTCAGATAGAACCAAGACAATGCTCACCTCAAGCGTATGAGTTGAGGTGAAAGGATCAGCCATGAAGGAGTCAAAGCTGGGAGCAAGAGTGTCCTATAACAGAAAAACAAGTTCTACACCTAAATGTGTAAATAGTCTCTTGGTTATTTTTCAAACTCTAAGCTATCTCTTTTTACATTGTGCTTTTACCATATAATATATATGTTTACATGTATGTTACATATAATATACGTTTGTTTGCATGCTTTTATCAGGTGTATGTAGCTAATTAATTTTTAACCAAAGCTTAATTTTACTTTGTTTTTTTTCTGTGTGCTGCGGGTCTTATCAATCCTTTTGATTGCACAAACAGCACATAATCAGCTTTTGTTGTTTGTCATGGATACGAAGGTAAACAAAATTTGTCATTAACATCAGGCTTCTAAAGTCTACATGACACCGGGAAAAGATCAGGTGTTGGCAAGAGCTGGCTAGCGCTGGTCCTTGAGGCTTCAGTGCTGAACACTAATGACTGAAGTCCATCAGCTGATGAAGCAGTTGTCTTCCACCAAACCATGTAAAATGTTATAATATTTCAGCAAACCGCAGGTTTCCTCAGGGTTCTTTCCAGGATGGTGCTCTGTCATCTAGACTAGCTGTCACTCACACCCAAAAGGGCAGCCTTGTCTCTTGCTGTGGGTGGTTTATTTCAGAGTGCTCCATGTGGAGTCACAGCAGGGTGTGTGGGGTGTCCCTGCAGCAGTGTCAGTGCTGCTGTGCATGGATGTGCACCCTGTGCACACTGCTGGGGCCACGAAAGCCCAGAGGAGGCATCACAAGGGACTGGCACATGTGGGAGCAGGCTGGTCATTGAGAGCCCTGTGAAATGCTCTGAGGGTCCTGAAGAGCTAGCTGGGATGCCAAGCTACAAAGAAGGGTGTATTTGGAGTATGCAAATCCAAAATCTACAGCTCGGGGACAGTCAATATAATATCAGAAAGCTAGAAATTGCCATGCTAAGTCCCACTTTCCAAGCTAACTGACATCTATAAGGGTTTTTTAGACCTTCATTGTTAAAGGCCAGAGAGACGTACTGATGATGTCACCAGCCAAACACGGGTGGCTAAATAAAACCCTGCAGCAGAATACGAGAGGAACACACTGTAAGCCAGAACAAAGTGTGATCTGGTTCACTGCAGTCTGTCTCCTTTTTCGGTACATCTAATGAATACATCCTTTTCCTGGAAGGAAGTTAAAAATTGTGAGTTATGCATGTATGGTAAAAAAAAAAAAAAAAAAAAAGCTGTAAAAATCTGTAACACCCTTGGATATCAAAAGTGTATTTTTGATGCTGTTTTTTTTTCTTATTTAGATTTTATTTTGCTAGCGAGATATTAATCGGAATGTTTACTGGCTGTCTGGCTGCCAAAAACCACTCAGGTAATAAATCAGACAGAGATTAGAAGAGATTTGCATTTCTGAAACAAACTTCAAGGTTTCCTGTGAGCTATCAATGGTTTAACCAAGTTGCTTGAAACAAGAAAGAAAATAATTTTCAAGACAAAACCAAAATGAGAACTGACTTGTGGTCCTGAATCCGCAACACCCTTGAAAGGCTTTTTTTACCACATTTGCAATTGTGGCTAAGGTTTTGTGAAGGAATCCTCAAAGACAAAATTTTTTTGGCACTAGGACCAGGTTGGACTCACCAGAGACCAGAAGTGAAATGAAATGTCAGTGCTAAGAGCAAGTTTGTTCCCGACATTTGCAGATGCTTGAAATATAATTGCTTCAGATTACCAATATTTTTCCCTATTGATCCACCATTTAAACTTTGAATAGTCTTCTACTTGTCAGTAGCATGTTATATATCTCTTCTGACAAAAATTTTTTTTTTTTACTATAAACTTTCAATCCTTCATATCTGTTCAGGGCTAAACAATTTGAGACTAGTGTGAAGGTTAGAATTCTTTGTATCAGTATGCCTTTTTTTCAACCCTATGACCAATTAGAATAGGTTTATTACACTATGTAAACCTATTATCTTAGTGTCCCCTTGATTGCACTTTACTGGAAGTTGCTTCCAAAACAAAAAAGTTTAGTAAATACTTTCAAAATATTAACATTTTAAAAATTTTGAACACCATTAAAGAGTCAATTTGTCTTATGAGTTTTGTATTTTAGATTTAGTTTAATGTTTTGAACCACAGATAAATATAAAAATTGCATCATTTTTTTCCTTTTAAAAAATATTTCTGTTAATTATAAAAATACAAATGCAAATAAGACATATCAGTCCTTCTACCAGAAGGATGAAGGAATGAATGAGGATACCATGTTCTGTGGGTTTTCTGGGACAGCAAAATCTTCAGTTCATAAAGGGGGCTTGCAAGACAACAACCACTGATCCTTTCAGGCCTGTGTGCTAATCAGAATGATTTATTAAAAGGTTAAAAGTGTATTAACAGTAATCTTATTGTCTCTTTATGTGTGATTGAGCTCTCTGTTTCCTGTAGTCTTGTTATTAAAAGAACTATTTCCTTAATAGATTGCATTAGGTTGTGCAGCAAAGGTAAATTATGATTTATATGCACTCGAACAGCATGCTAAGATGAATGTGGCTCTACTTAAAGCAAGTGTTATATTTATTTAAAACTCCTGAATGTAAACAATTCTGTAGAAATAATTATTCATGAAGAGGTTTCCTGCTATTCTGAATGTGTCAAAAGGCTGGTTTCAGCTTCACTGGCAGCTTTCCAGACAAGACTAACACTGAACCAGCTACATGCACTTAATGCTTAACACAGACTGTGTACGCTGAGTACACAAAGTACTGATTCCCCGCATGAATTCTTAAGGAAGCTAGTTCGTAGTGAATTAAAATATGTATTGCCTCACATCTTCTTTTAAACAACAAGTTCTTGCAATATTTAAAAGTAAATTAAAAGCATCAGAGAGACTTCATAACTGTGAATTACTTGGACCCTTATTTATTAATACTACCACATGCATGTCTTGGAAACTCCATTGTGGCATAAACCTTTCATAAGCACTAGGGTTTATAAAAAGGTGATACTAGAGGAGTGGCAGAAGCATTCTGACAGAACTGGAGTAAAACCTGAGTTGTGTGAATGCCCTGTTACAGCTTGTGCAACACAGCGGAAGTTAACCTTCTAAAGTGTACCCTGGACAGAAGGAATAAATTCATTCCAGGATGATCCATGTGGACAATGGAAGAATTAATGAGCTGGAATTTGTACTTTTCTTGATAGCCAGATGCAAACAGTGTGGAAAGGTAAACTTTTTCAAAGGAGAGAATTATTTTTGTAGGAGTCATCTTATTTGCAGAACAAGACATACTGACTCTCTGCAGATTTACTGCAGTAGAGTAAGATATGAACCACTCAGGAAATGCACTGATTTTGAACAAATATTTGGGATAAAATTATCTGCTGCTATAAACAGAATCTGTTAATTTTTATGTGAATTTGGACGGTTGTGCCAGGAAAAGAAAGTGTTTTTATATTTGCTCAATTCTGACTAGGAAATAATCTGAAAATAAACACTGGCTTTTCCTAAACCCAAGTCAAATGAAGAAGGAACTGGTATAAAATTTACGTTTGGCAATTCCGCTTTTTCTCATATTCCCTTACTAGTGTGTGTTGTGTAGTTATTTCTTCTCTGACTTGAAAAATCTTGCTTTTGATTCTACTAAGCCAGAGACAGACAGAGGCATTTGACACATATAAATTAGCTATTTAGAAGCAGTGTTTCTGATGTAATTGCTGAAATGGAACTTAAGATTAAATATCAGTATACTGTTTACCATGTATTTTTCTGATCCATTCTCAGTGTGTCATCCAATAAGTTCTTTCAAGGTCAATTTATTTCCATATTAGTGAAGATTTGGGTTTTGCTTATGTTCTGTAGAGAATTTTTTTTTTCCTGTATTTTTGGTGTATCATTCTAGTGAACAAGTGAACACACATTTTTAACCAGCTTGGCCATTTTCAAGTTTGAAATTCCTGAGATGCTTCAGGAAGAGGTAATTGTATCAGGCTTTACAGCACTGTCATTTTGAATATGCCTTGCAGTTCTGCAGCTGAATATCACTGGCCCCATCAGGGAATTGCAAATTTCTCTGCCTTGTTCTAGCTTTTCAGATCCTCAGATTTCTTAATTTGCTTCAGAGGAACTTAAAGACATTTGGTGTGGTTGAGATTCCCCTCACCACCTTCCACTGTGCACTGACTGACATCCTTTCAAGAAGATAAAGTAAATCGTTTCAGTCAACCAGCAGGTTGATCCATCACTATGTGTTACTGAGGACATCCTGAAAATAGCAGCATGCAGAGCATTTGTAATCAATCAGTCCTCTCTTTTTCTGATCACAATGAGTAAATGATAAAGATAGATAAATCCCTTAGAACTTTTTAGTTAAGAAATCTTGCCATTAATCGATAAAAACCAAAATTAAGGCATAAAAAAAATAATGAAAATTATGCTTGGCAGAATTTTGTTTAGAGAAATTGGAAAATTGTATTTTCCATGAAATATTTATCCAAAGCAATATGATTTTATTGTCAAAATAGATTATGTACAATACTAAGTAATAGGACTTAAGCCATGGCCATAAGGATATCCGGAAATTCTACTAACAAAGATGGGATGAAATGTTGATATGGATGGATTGCAGCAATGTGTTTTTATCTGAGGGAAACAGAAGAGACAGGATGAAAAAAAAGCAGCAAAAACTAGTGGGCAGCCAAAAGAACACTTATAGCATAACTTGAAATTAAGTTCAGACAAAGTCTTTGTAAATTACTTTTTATAGTGAACACTTTCCCTTCTATTTAGTTCTTGTTACATTCAGAGGGATCATATTTTGACATAATACTTTTTATTTACAAAAAATGTGTGCAAATAAATATGTGGTCATGATACTAATTTCTCCCAACAGAGAAAGAACACCCCAGCATTAGCTTTGATGAAGTAGTCTAGTGGAATGGGGTAATAATACACTACTAAAATACAAAATAAAATGTTCAAAAGTTGCAAAGAGAATTAATTTTAATGTGCAACAGGACCCTAGATGCAAAGAACCTCAATAATTTTTGAAAGCAGATATGGGCGTTTCTGAGAAGTAACACATTTGTGAGTGAATTCCACTGAAAAGGCTATCACTTGCATCATATTTTTATACTTTTACTGCTCATTATACGCTCATATGTTATCAGATATTCCTAACTGCTCCCATGACAAAATTATTAGTTGTGCATATAATCACATTTTTTTTTTATTTTTATTTTAAAAGAAGACTGTGAGAAAAAGTTCTTTACAAATGTCACACATACCCTCTGGCTTCTGTGGAATACAGTGATCAAGATCAGCTTGCAAAGATTTCAAAACAGACTCTTTGTTATCTCCTTTTTCCAGCTAGGGCAATGTGTAAGGAATAAATGCATTTCAAGAAGCCTGAGATGGTTTTTTTTACACAAAGGGTCAGAATTTGGCTCTGACGCAGAGTGAAGCAGTGCAGAAACTTTTCCAGGGCCTTTATGGGCTCCATGTCAATGGAGAACAAGTCCATGTCCTCTTTCTTATACTTTTTCCTTCTTTTTCCTTCTCGGTAGCCTCTTCTGACAGCTTTGAGGTACAAGCATGCAGAGCAGAGCACAAAGAGGGAATTTCTGCCCAACAGTAAATGTTCGGCCAGAGGTTTACAGCACAATTGTAGAGGTTTTCCTACTGCATGGACACTGAGAACTGATCTCTATAATAGATGTTCTCCTTCACTTTCTGCTTTGCTTATATATGAGGGGCATATTTGTGAACTAAACAGAGCATTACTATAAAATGGGGAGTAAGTCTGAAGTAGAGTAGCACTGTTACTTTATGTGCATTTCAGATCTCTTATGACTACTTGCTTAACAGAAGACTGAAAGGACTTCTTGACCAATTCTGTATTAGCAGAAATCTTACAATTAAAATTTTGATAAAATTAATTATTCAATGGAACCACTGACCTAAGAATGAACATAATTGTACGACATATAAATATTAAACAATTTAGCAGTTTTACACAGCAACAACATTTCTTTCCTAGCAAGTAATGCAACTGCTAATATTTAAAAACTTGCTGTAGCACAGTCAAAATAATCTTGGGATTTTGCTTTGCACCAAGAAGACAATGAAAAAGAAAATTTCAGTGTAGAAAAGCAGCAAATTTATTCTGCTGTGGTAACTAAAATAGAAAATGGAAGAAGTTAAACTTCATCAAAGTCATGGAAGTTGCTACAAGAAATTCAAGAAAATCACTGGCTTTAGTAAAGTGGGTCAGGTTAACACCAATTAGAAAATACATTTCCAAGAGATGGGATATAGGAAACTTTCAGAAATTATGAAAGAAATTGGGGAATAACATTAATTAAAATAAAATCTACTCAGTATTGTCTGTACACAATCAAGCCTGTCAAAGATAAGAATACCTCTATGGTCTGATCTTCTGGGATTTATGAGTTTTGAGAAGATACAAAAAGATAAGATTTAACCTTTACAATTCTATGGCTGTTCAGATAAAGTAGTATTTCAGTGAATCTATATTAATTTTGTCAAAAGCTTCACTCCTGTGACAACAGGAGGCTCTGGATTCATTTAGAATAGTCAAATAAGGAAAATCTAACTTAATGGTTTGGAGCAGGGGCTTTAATTTAATTCTTTCACATCCCAGTGACTTGCATAGCTAGAATGCTGTTCTCTGCTCCACAGTGAGTTTCTTAATATCTGCTTTGGAAATAGGTTACTTTCTGTGTGTGTCTCTATCTCATTATTTTTCATATGGATACGGAGATTGGAGCACGCATTTAAAAGTACAAGTATGTGGTGTCATGCCCCCAGCTTATGCCATAACCACCTGTGGGGGTTGTGATGGCTGCACCCACCTTTGGGTGGATAAATAATAAATAAAAGTCTGTACTTTGGGGGACAGATGACAACCTGGAAGCTGGGCTGCAATGGGTGACCCAGATGTCTTGCAAATATGCAAATATTGCAAATATCACTACGAGTCAATCTTCTTACTCCATAAATCGTGGCCATGGGGTCGTTGAGCTCTCATGCACTACAGCAGGAGGCACACCAGGATATTCCCAAGTAGGGACACATCTTAAAGTTATTCCTCAGGGCTGAGAGAATCCTTGTTGTGTCAGATATTCGGTAAGTGGTTAATAGCATGTTAAACGTTGAAATCTTAGCGTCATGATCTAGAGGATTGAGTACACATATATAATCCTTTAGACATTAATCCTTGACTGAGTCTGGAACTAGTCACAGTCCTCTCTGAGAAGGAATATAGAAAGCAAGGATGTCCTTTCTAAACAGCAATGGGAGGGTCTTCTTGGCACTTTTGTCTAGTCCTGTCTTCTATGCAGTGAGTAAGTGTACCTTGCTATTGAAGCATTTTCTGAAATATGCTGTATCAATAAAATATATTGTTGCTTCTTTCCTATGATTGAAGGGCACAATTCCACCTGTGATAAATTCCTGTGGACTCAGTAACTGGCAAAAACCATGATCGTTAAGTGAAAATTCTTAATTTGTCACACATGGCTGAGGTTCCTCTTTCAAGAAAAGTTCTGAAATAGCTCAATATCAGTTGGCATATTCCTTGTTTTCAACACGCATCACATATTTGTGAAAATTAATTTAAAAAATAACAGTGAGGTTTGCATAATGCACAGCGACATTTCAAGTAAATTTGTGCAGAGAAATAAGAGAAAATCTCTCTGCTTCCTATTTCTGCACTACCCTGGGTCTTAATAGCTATCTGAAAGTTGTTACAGTACTATCTGCTCAGTACTTGAAGGTATTATTTTTTTCATCTTCACAGTCTATATTCTAATGATTCCTCTATCATGACTTGCATGTTCTGAGCTCTGCTTCTTCACCCTGTATAATTTCTCTCCTTTTTCTTCAAACTCCATCGTTTTCAAGACCATGTAGGTGGAATCTGGGCCCAAAATTCACAATTCCCTTTTCAAACTGGGACTCTCTCCTACACTAATTTGATGATTCAGAAAAACATACATATATAATTGGTCTGCAGTAACAGTGTGAATCATCTGTGAAATAGCACTGAGAAGGACAAATATTAGAATAATAATCTGTGTGTGAGGGGGTGGCATAGCCCTGGAGTGCAAGAGTAATCAGATGCAATTGATGCTATCAGGGATTCTTGTGGCATTATTTTTAAATTTAGCTGTGTACCTATTACATTCAAGAAAAGAATAATAACTTCACATTTAACATGTGATCATATTTATTATAATTTTCACTATTAAAAAAAGTGTCGTTGCCATTAGGAAGTCCAAATTTTGTTTTTCTTAATGATTCTCAAACTGTATTGTTGATGGGATTTTCCTATAGTTCCTGAGATGAACTGTAGGAGCATTTACATGAGGGAAACAGAAAACCACAAGGAATGCCATGCACTATGTATTTATGCAGATTCAGGGGACAGAGGGATTGCACAATAGAAAATATAGATTCACGGTTTAAGATTAAAAAATGCTGGTATTGTTTATTATCGCCCAAAACAACAATCAGTTGTCACCGAAGGACAGAGATTGCTCTTTGACCAAGGAATGGCAGGCAGGTGTCTGTTGGGGTCCACAGCATTTTGGTCAGCCTCTGCCAGAGACTATCACCGTAATGACAGTATACAAAGGAGGTTCAGAATCATCTTTGCAGGACAATTCAAATACTCTGAATCTCAGTGTTTGGGGGTTTGTGTTCTATGTTGGTAAAATGCTTTTTTTGACCCAATGTGTGCATGTCAAATTTTATTAGTCATAAATATAACATTGTCTGTCTCTCCTGTCTGTGATAGAAAAGCCTAAATACTAATAGCTAGTATCTATCTTAGGATAAAAAGAATTATTTTAAGCAACTAAACTATTGCTTTTTAGATAAGCCATCAAAGCTGGCTGTAGCCCTGGTCTTAGCACATTATAGGTGCTGAATAAAATGAGTTTGCTGGTATCAGAAAAATAATTCACTCACCAAAGGCATGGTGCACCACAAGTACAGTAACAGGATGTAAGTTATTAATGTGACTCAGTTGAAACTGTTTGTCTTAGAGCTGCAGGAGATGGAGTACATTCATGAAACTGAAATCTCCTGAAGGTGTCTTGTTGTTTTTCGTATGCAACGATCCAGTTATCAAAAATGGCATTTAATCTGGAATTTTGTTGCATTCATTTTGCATTTACTGCATGTAGATATGCATGAGCACATTTATGACTAATAATTTATATGTTATAATAAAAAGGTATTCCAGTGGAGAATATTAATGTTCAGTTTATATCTTATTAAAATATTGATAGTAACTCAGTCTTCAATGTAAACATTTTTAAGGTTTTAATTTTAAATGTACTGATTTTTTTTATTTTTATGCTTAGTAAAGTCAGTTACTGAAGTTTTCAGTAGTAACTGTGCAGTACCTGCCAACAGTTAGATAACAATTAAGATAACATTATAATCAGCAGTAATCTCTGTTTTTGAATTTTAAGTTTCTGGCAGATCTTATTAGCTTTCATAGTTTAAAATAAATGTTAAAATTCAAGAAGGAAGTAGAGAAGATAAGGAAGTTAAAATAGAACAAATGTGATCAGAAAGGAGAATGGATGGGTGGGGTAAACCTAAGAACAATGAATGGGTGGGCTTGTCCCTGTGGATCTAGCAAAGGTTTTCTTTAAAATTAAGAAAGGAAAAGCAATCACACTTTCAGTGCCAATTTTAAACCCAATGTACATGTATCTGGATTCCCTGGTCAAGAAAACAAACTTCCATCAGGTTCAAATTTTCTTCAGTGTGCTCATCATCAGGATGGACCAAATCAGGTTCTATCATAGAGTCAATGTATCTAGAAAGGCAGTTAGAGAACATTGCTGATGTCATATCACTCCATTAGCATCAGTACATTTCCATGTGTTTTGGAAATCAACGGCAGGTTGGTTTTTTAAAAAATTATTTTACGTAACAAAAGGAATAGGTTTTTTTCTTATGCAAGAGAAGTTTAAAATCACAGAAAACTGGTTTGAGTAAGAACCTGAGCAGATGGTGCCCAAGTCACCAGGTTCTTTTTTAATTTATTTGATACTACTGTATTGATTTGATACTACTAACTCTCAGCAGGATATTCTGCAACATTCTCTTTCCATTGGTCAGACTTTACCATCTTTACTATCAGAGATATTACTCAGCCCAAAAGCATCTGCACTTTCTGTAATTCAAGCCTATAAATTTTTTGTCTTTGGCAAGAGGGTTAATTTCCTTCCTTTTTGCAGGTATTTTGTACAGGCTCTCTCTCTCCTTTTTAATATGCTGAATAACTACATTTTCCCTCTTTGAAGGCTATTTTTTCTAAGCTTATGACAACTTTTTTGGTTTGGACCCTGTCCTTAACGGTCAGCACTGTATATAAAGCAAGGGTTAAAGTTGGTCCTTGAAGTACAGCTGAGTAAAACTAGATAACTTCAAATGCCATATATGTCTTCCTTACATATCTATGAGATGCTTTTCTTATTTCTCTAGAGCAGGCCTCATTGTTGACACAGGTCTAATTTATAAGTCATGATGAACTGCATAGTCTCCATGCAGAACTTGGTTGCCTAGTCTAAAATACAATAACCTATGTTCATCTATGTAAATAAAATCTATGTCAAACTAATTTTAATATTATTTGAATTGAAGTCTTTTCCAGGAAAAATGCAGCTATGTATTGATGTGTGGATATGAGCAAAGGCAAGGCACACAGTGACCTGTTTAAGGAAAGTGGAGTCTAGCAATACATATACATATACATATACAGTGGCAGCATCCTTTGCTCCTTCATTTTATCTGAAAATGGAAAAAGAACATGATTATTTCACTTTCAGCACAATAAATGAAAGTCTTGACTCTAATGACTCCCTGAGCACAGGCTCCTACTGGCAACCACTCCCTTAACCCTGCTTTCCAGCTGCTGGCATTCTTGTCCACCTTGCCTTGGAGACTCAGCAAAGTGTCTCTTTATTAAGCTATTAATGAAGATACATGATATGAGCTTGCAGCGTTCTCAGAGATGAGTCAGCCTGATGACACAGAGTGCCCATGAAAGAGTGAGATTTTAATTTTTTTGAAGGTTTTTTCCTCTCTAGGCTTTTCTTACAGTTGACACAGAAGTCGTGGTTATGAGGTCTGTGTAGGGGAAATAGTCTTTAAGTTCATACATTCTGAAGACAAGGGTAATCAATCTAAGAACTAAATGGGTTTGGACTGTGTCCCAATTACTAGATATAGTTGATATATCTGTGTATGAATAATGTCTTCACAAACCACAAATATTATTGTACATTTACAATTCATAATTATTTGAGAAATCACTGGCATCATCCATTTTGACAAATATCATAACATAACATGTGAATATCAAATCACTCTGTATGTTTTTTTAGAGTAAGGCCCCATTATTTCATTTGGATTGTTCCAGAACTGTTGCAACTATGCAGGTCTTTTACATGAATAATGAGAAACCTTCCAGTTCTGCTGTTCAGTGAGCATGGGAGCTGTGAGGCCCTCAGCAACAGTAGTGTGAAACTCAGCGGGTTTCCCTAAAATATTCAGAAATCCCTGTATGCTATACTCACTCTACTCTGTTCCCAGATGGATGTGGCATGTGCAGTGCCTTCCACAGAGCTGCTGTCTGCATCAGCTGTTCTTCCAGACACACACCCTATCTATGATTACAGCTCTGTTTGCTGTGCTGTGCCTGCATCAAGGCACTCTTTGCAGGCACCCATGAGATGAGAAATGTAGGAGGAGTTACAAGGAGAAGACACAGCAGAGATGCAGGTAATGGCAGTGTTTCATAGGCATTAGCAAGGTAAGCATCCTGTGGTGAGAGAATTCTTTTGTCCTCAGTGAACCTCTGCTGGTCCTATCCATAGAGGGTGTTTTCCACTGCTGTAGGAAACCTCTAGGCTAGGCTGGCAATCCAACTTAGAAATCATATTCAGGGAATGACTGTTTCAGCTTGCTAAAGAAGCCTTTTTGCTTGTTTTATGCTGAGAGTTTCTAGCATACCCAAAATTAATATTGCAAGAAACATTTCTACTCTTTAAATTATGATGAAAATATGAATCCTGTTTAAGACAATTCATTCTCTCTGTAATCCTTAGATCTCATCAGTGGATATGCCATTCGGATATCAAGGCTAAAATGCCATTAAAGTTATTGCCAAAAAAGTTCATCCAGCACCAATATTTTTACCTTTTCAAAAACAAGATGACAATCATGCCTGAAACATTAACAACCAATTTGGAACCTAACAATGATTATAATGTGTAATTTACCATAACACTAACAGTCAGTTCAGAGAGTGATGACAGCCTGCCAGAGGTCTTTTGGGAGTACATGTTAAAGCTAAAATCTACCTACAATTTAAAGTCAACATTCTCTAGTGATTGCAATATTCATGAACTTGAGGTGTTTTTATGACACTGACAGACTGAATAATTACAGAAATTACAACAACATTTTCCACTTTTTTATCCGACATTTTGAGAGCAATCATCAGTAGTCTCGATATTTAAAGGAAAGTTCACAATTCAAAAAGCAAAAAGAATGTTAGAAAAATTCAAAAAAAGCGTCTCATTGTCACTGCACTAATCCCTAACACACCTCTTAAGTTTGGGATTTGCTTGCAATCTTGAATCCCATCCCCAAAAAAATATAATTATTTTACAAAGTATAAAAGAAGAGTTAAAAATATGACCAAAGTAACAGTCTTCACTCAGGGAAGTATTGAAAAGATGCCTGCATTTGAAAACTAAACAGGCAGTGAATAGACCTCTTTCACAGGATTAAGGTGAAGTTTCTTGCCATGAAACATTGAGGATGTCAAGAGGCTGTTGAACTCAGAGGTCTTCTTCTGGCCCATTATAGACTGCACTTTATCCTGTTCTGATATTCGGTCATCTACTATTCAGTGGGAGGAGAGAGGTCAAAGACAATTTAGATCTTAGCCACCCTGCTGTTTTTCTCATCTGCAGACAGGAGCTATCGGATCCAGAATGCTCCTTGACTCTGTTCTGCATTGCTATGTTGGCCTTGTTCTTCATATTTTATAGGAAGTCAGAGCTTAGTCTTTTCTCCTCTGGTGCAAAGGAACAACTTTCCCTTCTGTGCTGGTTTGGGGTAGAGTTAATTTTCTTCCCAGTGGCTACTATGGGGCTACATTTCGGATTCATGCTGAACACAGGGCTGATAATATGAGGGTGTTTTTGTTATTGGTGAGCTGGCTTACACACCTTTTCTGCTTCTTGCACTGACACTCTGGCAAGGAGGCTGGGAATGTGTGGAATATTGGGAGAAGACGCAGCTTGGAGAGGTGACTCCAACTGACCTCCATAGGGTTATTCTAGAAAGGGATATTCTAGAAAATATGGCATCATGCTCAGTACACATAGTGAGAGGAAGAAGGAAGTGGTGGATATTTGAAGTGATGGTGTTTGTCTTCCCAAATAACCATTACATGTGATGCAGCCCTGCCCTCCTGAAGGTGGCTGAGCATTTTCATGTCCATGAAAGTGAATTAATTCCTTGTTTTGCTTTCCTTGTGTGTGCAGCTTTTGCTTTTCCTATTAAACTGTTGCTCATCTCAACCCATGAGTTCTCTACCTTTTACCCTTTTGATTCTCTCCCTGATCCTGCTGATGTGTGATCAGCTGGCTGGGGTTAAACCACGACACCTTTCAAGAAAGCCCTGCACATATATGAGTTGTTCAGAGTCAAGTGGGAAAGAGATATTCACTGAGATCTGTGCTAAGAAATCCACAAAGTATAGAATCTATTCTTAACAAGCAGAAGGTTTTATTAAGCTGTGTCTGATAATGGGATTAGATGTATATGATGTAGTTGCGTTATGATGATTTGGTCTGATCATTATTATGCAGGTAGATACATGTAAAACTAAAACCTAGGTCGAGAGACCTGCACTGACTTTTCTGATTTCATTGGAAGTGGCTTTAAAAAAATGACAAAAGTGTAGATACAATATTTTGCATTATTTTCTTCATGTTTGATTTAAGATTGACTCAAAATCTTAAGCCTTTCTCCACAGTCCTCCTGCACAGAAGCCTTCAGAAATACATACAAGAATCAAACTGGGATTCTTACGTAGTTGTAAGGGCTTGTTAAAATGTCATGGATGAGGAACACAACTTGATTATATAAATTTGGATGCTTTAAAATAAAAGATTATCCTAAAACGTGAGATTTTTTACTTTTACACCTAGTAGTGATGTGTAGAGCATATATAGCACATCAGATGCATTCAGACCAAATAACTAATTTATTGTGACAGTTTGATGCTTTCTTGGTTTTATTTTCTTTTATTTTAATCTTTTTTTTTCTTTTTTGAGAGAGAAGAGCAATGATTTTAGATATTTGACATAAGTATAAAATAATTCTTTAGGCACAGAGAAAATCCAGGGAATATTTTTAGAAGATCTATTACTTGTCATCTGTATATACATTCCACAGAATAAATTTTAAAACAATGGAACAAAAGTTCACATTTAAAAATGTGCAGTTGCTGACAATTTTCAAGAAACTTTAACTCAAATTTTAAGTCATAGTGAGAGCTGGTCCTCTAAATGATTCTACATCACTTGGCACACAGCATTTTAGAGCAAAGGACTATTGTTTCTTTTTGCATAAGGGATATTTCCGCAAAGTTCTTTATTTCTTCCTGAATAAAGGAGATTTAGGAAATTATTTTTGGCTGAATGTTTGTACATTGAAAACAAATTTTTCCTCTGTCCCTCCTTGAAGGTCTATAAATTCCTTCTGTGTAGATTGATAGCTTCACCATTTCACCTACAAAGTGAGGCTTTGTGCCATGGTAAATGCCTTATGTTTCATCTCTGCCAGGGCACAAGAGGAAAATGGAATTGTGACAAAACAATTCAAGTTGGCTACAATTTCTGACTTGCAGAAGTTTGATGTAGGAAGAATTTCCTTGAATCCTCTTGTCTCTCCATGAACTCTACATTTGGATTTTAAAGAAGTCAGCTGCCTTTTGTTTTGCCTCGGTTAGCATCGCTGTGAAAACACTGACATGAGGTTCTTCACTAGGAGTTTCCAGGTCACTACTTCCCTTCCGTGGAGCTACTTGAGGGTTGCCTGCCAATGTCAAATAGATAGACCCATAAAGGGGCTTTGGTGCTCAGTTTTATCCTGAACTAAACAGTAATTTATTATAACATAAGCAAACAGAAATGTGGCAACCACTGGTAGAGCTGTATCTTGCCTAATATGTTAATGTAAGCATGGTTCCTGCTTACAGTAATATATTAGCTGCTTGTGAGCAAAGACAGCACAGAGACCTTTTCCAAAGCAGCTAGTTAAGACCAGCTGCCACTTCCTATAAAACAGTGTCCAGTTCATTTAATGAGTCTAGACATTCATCTAGTTTGTCTTTATGTAAGACACAAACTCCTACATCTAGAGGCAAGAAGTTTTTTGTTGTTTTTCTTGAGTGCTGCATGATGAGCTTAGGGACAGAAAGTCCTAAAGAGGAGCTTCTGAGCACTGAAAGTGAAATATATGTGGGTTGCAGATAGTACTGTCTTGATTAATTTCATTCTTCCCAAAGGCTTTTCTTTGGCAGCACTCTCTAAGCATTATCTAGGACTCTAATCATTCTTGTGTTCATGCAATCATCTGGTTGTGTAGTTACATGGCCTTCATCTGGGCCAGCATATGCATGAATCCAGCAACACCAGCAAAGAGCCTGAATTTGGCGAAGAATATGAGTATTTCCCCCAGTCTGGTTTGAGTAAGCAAATGACATGGGTGCACACATAATGTTAGGCTCTGTTTAAAGGTTACAGTGAGAGTGAAGAAAGCCTACAGATTTCAAGCTCTAAGTATGTAAACCACTTTCACTGTTTAGGGTGGGTTAGAGAACAGTACGACCACACTGGTGAAGGAGAGAATTCAAAATTTGTGAGGCGCAGGATATGAATGCTTTCCCTGACACATGCCACTGTTTATATTTCCTGACCGGATGGCACAAGTTTTTGAAATATGAAAACAAAGAACATCAACCAGACATTTATGATGCTTGGTGAATTTATTAAACTTTTTTAGATGTGCTTTTGAACAGAGAACAGCCTAGCCACATGAGAAATGGGTATTATCTCAACATTTTAGATAGGAAAATAGTTCAAAATGGATTTTTGTATCCTCTCACTCAGGGAAATTTAGTTCAGATTAACACAGTCAGTCTGCTACTAACACATATTCTGAAGAATATTTATAGAGTTGTAATATAAGGGTACAGAATCTCGAAAATTTCCCAGGGAAACAGATTTCCCAGGGACTGGATCTTCCCTTCAAACTTCCCAGAACCAGGGTAGGCCATACTACCCCTTTTTTCATTTGCCATTAATGGCCTCTGAATCCTCCATATCCCCAGCTTTCAACCCTCTTGGGCTCCTCAGTAGCATGACAAATACTTGCCCCACAGGAGGCATATATGGTGTCCATATCAGCTCTGGACACCCTCCTTTTGGAGCTGACCAACAAGGGAGCACACCTGCTAACACAGAGTGGGGGTAACAAACAGCCATCCTTGGAGCTGGCTGGTGGGGGGACCTTGCCTCAAGGTGACACATTTTTGTGTGGCTGAATTACACACTTCAAATGAAATTTATTACAGTGAAAGGACTTGTGTCTCCACTCCAGTGCTAACATCCAGTAGGTTGCTGACGGACACGGTAAGTTAAGAGCTCTTGTGCAAGGTGCTGCTGAAAGTTTGCTTTTTATGCATGCCAAACGGGACTATGAGGATGAGTTAACATTGTGTGACAGCTCATACAAACAGACCTCTGACTTCTTCGTAGCTTTTTGTGGGAGTAGCTGCTGCTCTCCGTTACCTTGTACCATTGTGCTCCAAGCTTAATATCATGTCTTTCTTAGTCTTAGTTCTTTTTTTAGTCTTAGTTCATGTCCACAGCCTTTTGTGGCCACAAATAAATGACTTAACTGCTCCTAAAGTCTTTCCTCTATGTCAAAACCTCCTCTTTTGCTTTTCTATAACTGTCTCTATTTTCAAATCTCAATATGAACTACCTCTTAAATACCTTTATATGATGTGCCAACAAAAACAAGTGCAATTCTCTGAAGAATGAATATTCATCTAAATGACTTGTTTATATCTCAGCTTTACTGGTATTAAAAAATTCACTTTTAGAAATGGAGATGGCAAGAAACTTCACTTTACTATTCCTTAAATGTATACAGTGCTATCATTACTCATAGCAACCCAGTTGTGTCAGAAATCCCGCCCACGAGTAAAAACTGCATTTCTTGATTACTTCAATATGCACTAGATGCTGAAGTTTGGCTTGGTTTACAAGTTTATTGGCACTACTTCCCTTCCGTGGAAAAGATCCTGATAGGATAGTTAGGTGATCCTAACTCCTGGAGGTCCAGTGGTCTGGGGCTGCAAGTAGATGGAAAGTGTCATGAAAAAGGTAAGCACAGCACAGCAAACTGAGTTTGATTCTCTGGTAAAAGCAGTACAAAAGAAAGTCAAAACCACAGAGCTTTTTCTAAAGGGATTCGTGTTTCTTCTCTTTGATTCTGCAGAAGTTTTGTGCAATGTGCCTTACATTTTCTGCTAGTTCACAGCTTTCCTGTATACCTCCTTGTGAAAAGCAGCCCCGAAAGTGTGATGTAATAGGCATGCTATCCAAAAGGTTACAAGTGAGTCAGCACGTCACTGTCATGACTGCTTTAGTAAAGATAGCGAATGATTGGTTTGTTTGTTTGTTTATTTTGATCATATTGTGTTGCTTTCTTAAGAACAGCCCTATCTTATGTGCAGGTGTGGGTGGCTGCCACTTTCTGACTCAGTCAGTCACTTCTCCCACCAACAAGCAGGAATATCTCAGCAGACTGCACTTTCCTGAAGCAGATGACAGACACCTGCAGTAGAGAGGGGAGGAAGAGTGACTGAGGTGTCTGCTGATTTATTTTCCTGCCCCTCTGCCTTTGTTTGCTGCTTTACAGTATTTAGCAGTGTGCGGTAAGCATGTGCTAAGGCCCAACATATTGCAATGAGAACTTAAAATTCTTCCAAACTTCTTGCCACAACAAAAAATTTTATTATTTAACATAATTATTCTTGTGTAATTGTTAAATAAATATTTATTTTCTACTTCACTTTCTTCCAAAATAAATATTTCTTTTCCCAAACCTAATAAAAAAAAGTAACTACAACCTACTTTCTATCAAAATATATTTTTCTCTAAATTTGTCAAATGGCAAAGAAAATTTTAGTTAATAGAGCTCCTGCATCACTGTACCTACAGGATGTCAGAGTCTTAGGATTAGCATTTGGTCTCTTCATGTTTTACAAAGGAGGACACCTCACTGTGTACATTTTTGAAATGTCCTCATGAATACATTGCTTTTGAACTAAGTTTATGAATCTTGTTCAGCATCACAGGGACATAAAAAGATCAATTTGGTGACTGTGGGAAGCCATATAGCCTTCATCTACTTTATTTTGCTCTCCACTATAAGTTCTAAAACTTGGTCCTTGATGGACAATAAGGTAAATTTAATGTTTTACCCTGGGAGTGGTTGTGATAAATCACAGTGATGACAGCATAATGCAAACAAACTATCTGTTGGCACTGCCTGGGCTATATATAATTCTTGTCTGCACTCAGATCCCTTACCAATGGAAGAGTAGGATAAGAAAATGGGATATGACTGAAATGTAGAATAACTGTTCTTGTGGATAGGAAGCTGCAGAAGGAAAGTGCAAATAGAAGTGCACTGTCAAAATGCAGGAGAGTTGCTTCCATTGGCAAAGGCTGTTGCAGTTTGGCTTTGCTTCATTCAGCAATAGCCTATTTCACTGACTAACTTTATTATGAAAGGAGGGTGAGGAGGGAGACCTGGATTTAATTTATTATAGAAATTTTTGTAAACAAAGATATTGTTGGTACCAATTTTGGGTGAAAGTTTTGGAAACTTTCTGCTTTTGACTTTGATTTAAAAAAGCACTTATGATGCTTCCATTTTCTTCTTTTTTAATTTTTGTGGGAAGGTAATTTGCATTCAAAGTTCCAGTTCAAGATCACTTAAGAGGCAGGTTTCCCTCTTATACTGACTTAAATACACAATGTACTTTTTCTCACTGAGCAAGTTGAGAGGCTCATAAACAGATCTCCAGATTTCATTTAGGAGGAAGTTACACATGCAAGAGAAAAAAAAGTTGAACTGTTTTTTCTATGTTGTTACAAAATTATTATTTTAATCCAGCAAATAGAAATATCACATAAAAGAGATGCCATCCATCAGGGTTATGTAACTTTACCCCCTGTTCATTGCAGAGTAATGAAACAGAACCTGTATGTTATCAGACATGGTAATCATTCAGGTGTTCAGTTTTTGCTATAAAATATTCTATTGAGCCTTTGTCAAACAGTTTTTCTGAAACAAATAACGGCTGAGGAAATGGAGTTAGATGGGAAAATTAGCTCTGCTTCAATTCTGATAAGTTTATTTTTTTTCTAAATGTAACTATAGTAATTGAAACCTGAGAGCTCCTACATAATTCCTTTTAGCTGCAGGACATGCCACTCAGAAATGTGTGTATACTGCATTAAATTTGTGTGTTTCTGTTCTTTAAAAGGCTTTCTATTACCTAAGAGGTTTTTTTTTCAGGACTTTTAATCTGTGTAATGTAAAAAAAAAAAAGTGAATATAATTTTGCCACCTGATGGTTTAATTAAAACAAGAAATACCATTTTTTTTCCCCAGAGGTGGTAAACATTGAAATATTATATATATTTCTGACAAGTGAGATATATGTAGAAATTGGACTGCTCAATGGCTTGCATACAAGAACATACTGCAAACTGCATGAGACATAACATTATAAGAAGAAAATTTATGATTTATAGGAGTAACATAAGATGTTATATGTCTGATTTCTCAAGAAAATAAAAAAGGCTGAAAGGACTTTAAATTTAAAGATATAATGAGGAAGTGGAAGAAAACAGTTTGTCTGGCTGAAAAACATAATGACTGCATTCTTAGAGCTCCAAAAGTTCATGTCTTCCAGGTATAAATAGCTAACAGTTGTCAAAGAAATATATTCCAAATAAAGCTTGGGTGTGGAAATTGCACTGCAGAAAAGCAAAATCTCGGGCTTTCCTGGAAAACATCAAAATGCTCAAAAAAATATGTATAAACTCTTATGGCATTCAGGAGCATCCTTTTGCTTTTTTTAGGAATATATTAATATTATGGATAGGCAAGTCTATTTATCAACATGCCTTCTGAGCTGAAGATTTTCTTCTCCTGGACTCAGTAAGGGAAATTCAGCACAAACTGAAACATCAAATTATAAGTGAAGGAACATAAGGCAGTTTATTACAAAATGCAGGCCCATTCTGGTAATTGCTCCACAGAAGAAATGTATGCAGCATTTTATTTTTCCATAACGCTGCTTTGCACGGTGCACATGGATGATCTAAATCAATGAGTATTAACAGGATTTTCTCACCAAAGCTTCTCTGTTCCCCAAGTGTGTTTGTTTGTATCCTTCCCCTTATAATCTCAAGTGTTTCAAGTGACAGATACAAGAGGAACCCTGCAGTTTCTGCTGAATCTGAAGTATTTCAGCAAAATGCTGTTTTCTCCTTTTTTCGTTTCCAGATATTTGTGGATTTGGGGCTTGTGCAGACAACAGACCAAGAGGATGCTGAGCCCTCAAGGTACTTCTAGGGAAGAAAGAGACTCTGGCTCATGGAGGTACTTTAGGTGGCCTATTTCTTTGCAATATAGATTATTGCTTTCTGCGGCAGGAAATGTTCTTGACACACAATTAGGAATAGCTCTGCTAAGACAGAAACCAGCAGTAATAAAACCTGATAGCTGGCACACACAAGCCAATAGTCAGCTCTTTGTCAGGGTCACCTTGTTTGTCTTGATGTTGGTGGCTGGCTGGTGATAGGGGAAAGAAAGACTGATGCTGAAGAACATTTCAATGATGAATTTTCAGCTGTAAGCACTTTGCAGTTACCCAGATAGCTGCTAGAGCAAGAGCAAGCCAAGGAGCAGCAGGATGCTTGTCTCTTGCCTCTCGCTGTGGCAGTCACACATCACATTCAGAAATGTAGCCGGGGCCCACGTATGGAACAGAGGCATTTAAAGCTCCCTGTAAGAAAAGGGTGGACACCAAGTCCTGCTTCTTCACAGGGGCTGAGCCTGGACACACAACACAAGGGGACACTGAGTCCTGCTTCTTCACAGGGGTCACAGCAGAGATCCTTCCAAGTCTTCTCAATCCTTGTTCTGAGCCTATTAAAGAGTAGTGCTTGCAGCTTTACTGACAACCAAGGAAGAGAGAAGCTCTCCCTCTCACCCCCTAGAGACTGGTGGCCGAGGAGGGGATGCCCTGTCATTGTCCCTGCCTGCTTTCCACTCCTGCCCCTGCTTGGCTAAGTGTCTGCAGGTGGAAGGGAAACTCACCTCTGCCACTGCCCAGAGCAGAGCTAATGGCAGTCCGATGCAATATTAGCTCAAGAACTTTAAGGAGTAAAAAGGAAGAGGAATAGCTTCTAATTTCAGAAAAGCAGCATAAATTTAACGTCTTCACATTGCCAGTGTAGAAACTGTGCATCTCTTCTCACAAATTAAAAGAAAATTCTTTTAATTTCCCTTAAATTGTGGCTAATAACAAATATGGATTGTATTATGGACTATGAGATGTATCATGCTTGTGTTTAGTCTTATTCTCAAGTAAGCCAGAAGACATATTATAAGGGGAAGTTACTTCACTGATATTTTACTATTTTTTTTAATGTAGGCACCTCTGATGGTTCATTACAGACGATGCAGTAATCAGTGCCTAGAAATCCTTTGACTGAATATGGAAACATACGTAAACTTGCTTTTCAGAAGAAAAAATGATTATTTCTCACAGAAGGCTGACAATGAATTGATGCATAGTCAGATTAAGAAAATATTAATTTTATAAGATGTGCTGCTGAACTTACATGTAGCTAATTGTGTTACCCTATAATATGGTATCACCACTGTCAGCAATTGACCATAACTGCTCTGAGTTTGCAAGGCCCAAGGTCTGAGATTTGTCATGCCTGCTCTGTCTGAACTTTTATTGACCTGCCAGCAGCTTTACTTTAATGAAGTTTAGCTGTAACAACATATTTCCTAATTGCAGATTGTCTACAGCTAATTCGTTTTCCTTTGTTCTGATGACTCTAGCATGATGATGTCACACACGGAATGACAGGTTGGTGAGACAGCAGCTGGAGAAGTGGAGGCATCAAACACAGGTGCCTGGTGAGATGGGCAAGGGGCTGGCACTGGAGACTCCAAGGCTGTAAACTGCTCAGCCATGGTCAGTCAAAGAAATGCACACCAGGCTGTGGAAAGGAGAACAAAGAAATAGCATCCAGCATAGAAGAAAGATACCGTAGGCAATAGGTTTGGACATCACCTGGAGCAGCAGACCAGTGAAGAAAGAATGAGGCACTAAAGCAAACATATAAAGAGGCCAAGTGAGGCAAAACCATCAACATAACCACAGTGTTCCTACAAGTGAAACTCTCCAGATGCTCAGAGCTCGCCATAACACCTCCCACTCCCAGAAGAGATTAAAAGGGAGCATAACCCTGAGAAAAGGGGTAGAAACTAAGAGGCGTGTGCATACCATTGCCAATTCTGTTCTTCTTTCTTTTTGCTCAACAATTAGATTTTGATGAAAAACTGTTAGACTTTAAAAATTTTGATTATATGAGCAATAAACATTTGTTGTTATATATATAAGGCATGCTTGCTCTGAGCCCACAGATAAGGTGTGAATGTAACTGTGGACATCAATTTTAGGGAATTTCCTTTCCTCATTTTTTTCTCCTTCATATGTATGAAGGAGAAACTTGATCATGAAATGAAACTTGGTCATCAATAAGGTGTGTGATACTATATTCCATTCATTCTTAATTTTCAGCATGACTGTCTGGTCTGTAATATTTCACTGTGACTGAAATTGATTATATTTAGCACTGCCTCCTCCAAAGCCCAGCTACAGCCTCTAAATAATAAAAAGCATAAGAATCATTTAACATATACCCAGCATTAGCACTGACACTCTTGCCAGTCCCATTTGTGAGGTGCTACACGAATATGAGTGAATACTGCCCTAGCTCTCAGTTTACAGTTTCTGTAAAGAAATATGTTTCCTATGAAATAATACTATTTCACCAAATAAGTCAAACTTATTTCTGGCCCCAAGTTACTATTGCAATAGTGTAGCTTCTGGGCCTTAAGGACAGTGTAAGTCTGTCCTTCCCCATGCTTCTCATTTCAGCTTGCTGCAATGATTGCCACTGACAGATCCAGCCATGGAGCAGTGACGTGGGCCATATCTCTGTTACTGGGATACAAATATCCTTTTTTTTTCTTTTTCTAAATATAGCTGCAGCGACAAATGGCCAGCCATTAGTGAACTGAATATTCAACAATTTCAATTAAATTGATTGTAGCAAAGAAATCAGCTATACTTCAGTTTTCAGTGAGCTTTTCTGTGGTATCAGAAATGCAATATGGATTGCATGCCTCTTCCAAAGATCGAACTGTATTTCCAAACCCCAAAAGTGTATGTGTTTGCCATTAAAAATAAGAAATAAAGCTAAAAAAGTTGTTGCATGCTTAGAACCATTGTAGGATTAGAACCTATGGTTCTACAAAAGAGCAATTCTTTAAACAGTCTGCTGTGATCCCTAAAATTATAGGAGGCTTGAAAGGGTCTATTGATTCAATGGCAGAACAATAGATGTCCTGTACTTAACTCCTTAATTGATTTTAATGACCCTGATGGATACCAGCCAAAGAGTTGGAACAAGTTGTAAGGTCAAACCAAAGTATTCCTTTTGTACATTTCCGCAAACAAATCTTCTTATGTTATAAATTAATTTGAAAAGGAAAATGATCAATTATAGCACTTCATAATTAGAAACCCACATGCAGAAAAGCTAATGAGATGTATCTGAGATTTTCCATGCTCCTAAGAGGCTTGCAGTGGAAGAAACTGAATGATCTGTTTTGTGCCACGTTGCACACAGAATTTCACTCAGTATGGAAAGAAAATACACTCAGGTCCATTCCAAGGGGGAGTTTTTTTGGTCAGCGTATAATGAAATGTTTCATGCACAACAGTTTTAGGAAAAAAGGAAAACCTTGTACTTCAAACCAATTTTAGCATTTAAGGATATGGAATGCTAAAGGTTAATATTTTACCTGAAATTCAGCTCATCTGAAATATGGCTCTGTGCACCCTTCAAGCCACGTGTTGGGGGCAAATAGGAATAGGTAGGGCTGCAGGGTAATCTGAGGAGCAAGATAGAGGTCTCAACAACCTTCTACTCATGATGGAGATCTCTGCTCACATGTCAAGACAGTCTTGACTTGAGTACAATATCATACTAACCTTTGCTTCAGATGAAGTTCAGAAAAATTTTTGTGTCTCTTTTCTCCCTTCCTCCCCATTCCTCTGTCCCTTCCCGTTAATTTTCCCTCCCCAATCCCTCCTTATAATACTTTTATCAATAATTAAAATATTTATGGTGGAATGCAAACACCAAAGTTAAATCAACGGGAATCTTTGTGCCAGTAGTACACCTTCATGAGTCACCTTGGTGCAGACACATCTTACCACACACAGAGAGACTTCCCAAGCAGGCTGGGCACAGCACAGAAAGCACAGCAGTTATTTATTTACTGGGGGTAGTGCATGCAGTGGGTGGCCAAGACCAGCACAGTGTTAGACTAAACACTAATATGTTCCTCTGGACAAAACACTTCTGCAGGCAGCTCTCCTTCAGGAATGGATTGGTCAGCCTTTGCTGCAGCCTAAAGAAGGCTGAGCCTTGGTCTTGCTGTGTTACCCACCACAGGTTCTCCCTAATCCCTTTCCCCCCCTGTTTTTTATTTCTTCACTTCTTCCTTTTTTTTTTTTTTTTTTTTTTTTTTTTTTTAATCCTGGAGCTGCCGGATGTTATACAATATCTGTGGTTGTGGGACATCTTATCTCTTGCTTGCCATTTGGTGGCTCCAGCCCCAGCATCTTCTCACTGCAGTGAAGCCACACTGATCCCAGGTCATGCACCGGGGCTGCAGAGGCAGCAGGCTTTCAGTCAGAATGGCTGCACCCTTGGATTCAACACACACCCAATGGTTTGTTCATCTTATTTGATCTACTTTCAAGAATGGAAGCCAAATTAAGTTTTAGGGTAGATCCTTTCCTACAGAAAACTCAAACTGGTTTTGGTCCTCCAAGAGGGAGGCAGCAGCTTGGGAAGAAGTACTGTTGGTCAGGGAGGTGTCTGTACATCTTACCAGCCCATATGTGATCCTTGTGACAGGCAGGATCCCTTAAAGAGCCACATGTAGCTCTTTGTTGTCATTGGGAACTGTATTGTTGCCTTTTGGGGGCGTAAAAATATAACACAAGAACCTACAAATGATTTCAGCAAATTCCTGCTGCTGGTGACCCCATGACCTATAAAATTCTGTGAGAAGAGATCTTGTCATAGCCACTTTTATTTATGTGGCAAGATACAAGGGAGGGAAAAAAAGCACCAGTTGCCAAGCTGACATAACTCCAAAAGTCTGCTGGTGCCACAATAATCTATACCAGCTCAAAGCCCAAAATCTAATAAATTGAGAGTTTTAAAAATGGTTTGTTAAAGTTAGATGAAAAGAGTTGGCTGCATGACCTTGCTAACAAGAACAAAACTGGTTTGTTTTCTAGATGGAAGCACTTGTACTTCAGCAACAAATCTTAACCCTTTTCTGCAGTTCATTCATTTTGGTTTAACAATTTCAGAGCTATTATTTTCACTTGCAACTGCTCATAGCAGTTATGAGCCTGTAAAAAAGTTAGTAAAGTTTCACATTCATATCTTCCACTTAAAACAAATCACCAGTGTCCTCTGAGTTGACAATCACTTGTAAATGAGGCACTGGGTTCTCCATGTTAGAATACTCTAAACATAAAGCTGCACAATCCCAATTTAAAAATAATTTTGATACTTTTGCCCCTCAAAATATATTTTAGGAGTTCCAATTAATTTTATTGTGAAAATGCTATAAATCTCACAGTAAGATATAGAGGACATTCATGTAGGCTCATAAAGTTTACATTTTATGTGAAGTCAAAATTGATAAGCCCTGTTAAGGAAGGTCACTTTGGTGGTCAGTGAAGGCCTTTTGTTCATAGATATTTGTTTCTTGCATTTTTTCTTAATTGCAGAAGTTGTACTTTAACATCTGCCTTTTCTCTGAGAAGACACATTTTATATTTTACAACTTCCCCCTCAGTCAGTTGTGGATTTCCTTTCTGCTGCCCTGGCTGGGCAAAGAGCAAGGCTCCTGGCACAGATCCTGCCCACCAGGGCTGACCCCACTCCACACTGCAGCACAAAGGTCTCATGGCAGAGAACAACCTGGTGGGAACTTAGAGGTATTTTACTTCCTTTAAGCATGTGAAAACAAAGCTAAGTTTTTAATTTGTGAGATTCATACAGATTTATGTGGACTATAGCACAGACTGCAATTCTCTCTTCTAGAGCACAGTGTTATACAGTTTTTGCACAGGAAAAAGTAAACAGAATCTGTCATTGCAGAACAAAGAACAACAATTCTCCATCTCTTATCATTTTGGTAAACAGAAAAATAATATTATATGAAGTTAATTTCATATAGACATTATACTTAAACCAGTGCTACAGCATGTAAAAATCAATGCAAATACTTAAAGCTCTGATGAAATTAAGATGCACTTGGGAACTGAGTACCATCGTGGGAAATAGCTGAGAACCTCAAGGGCTGCATGCTCTTACATGATTGAGTATCACCTACTGTTCTCGGTGTTATGATCTAATTATTATTATTATTATTATTATTATTATTATTATTATTATTATTAAGGTTCTTTAGAAATTCCTCTGCCCAAATTAAGGTGCAAATGAGACCATATGCCAGTGAAAATAACATGGATTTTATTGTATAGTAAATGTGAGAGAAAGAGAAAAGAAAATGAGAAAAGAAGAAATAGAAGATAAAGGGGGACAGAAGGTGACAGAGACAGAATAAAAAGAATATCACTGCTCTGTGGGTCCCACTGGCATCTTGATGATCCTCTCCAGCTGGCCTTCCCAGTCGTGTAGGTCCCCTCAAAAGGTGTAGAATCCCCTGGGTTTTTATCTCCCGGAGCCAGGTGCAATGTCCAGGCAGGTCCCACTGGGGTGGGGCAGTCTCTTACAGAAGACTCTGGGTCTGTTGTATCTCATGCAGCCCTGTAGTGCAAGGCTGAGCACTTTGGGGGGTCAGTGATGGATTGTGACTCCCCCTCAGCTGCCTCTCACCTGAGAGTCCCGTGGATGTGGCCTGTGGGGTTTGGGGTTACACAGCTGGGCTGGTTTGTGTAAGGGAGGATTGGTGTTCAGTGCCTCTGGCCAGAGGTTACACCACGCACCCAAAATCTCCTCCTGCCCCCTCGGCTGGGGGGAGTCTGTGTAAACCTGGCTTCTGTGAGCTGTGCTCTGCCCTCACCCCAAACCTGGCTCCTGTGAGCTGTGCTCTGCCCCACCCCAAACCTGGCTCCTGTGAGCTGTGCTCTGCCC
>VZRF01011627.1:0-15676 GCA_013396875.1 Vireo altiloquus | reverse complement strand
CCCAAACCTGGCTCCTGTGAGCTCTGCTCTGCCCCCACTCCGAACTCAGCAGAGGATGATCCTCAGCTCAGCTGGTGGCTTTGGCCTTTGGTGGATGCAAACCTTTCCTTCTGCCTGAACCCAGTGAGTAACAGGTTTCCCTTTATCTAATCAGCAGTCTGACTTTCAGTCCAAAGTCCCAGTCTTCAGGGAGGCAGCTTGGTTGTAGCTTTTTCTAAAACTTTATGTCAATGTTTGAGGCATGAACTTTTTTCAGTCTCTGGCACTCTGGAAGTACTGAAACCACAACTGAGTGTGAGAATGAACATTAGCTCTCTGATCTTCACATCACCTGGGTCTTGCAGAAAGGTAAAAGATTTCCCTAACAGCACGGAGACCACATCAGGCTGGTCTGAAAATGGTAAAAAGTTTGTATTGAAGTAAACCGCTCAGGTGTGGAGAGCTTTCAAAAAATATTGGGTCTTTTTTTCCTAATTATTATTTTTATTTTACTTTATAACAGGTACTTTCATAGGGAATACTGTACTTTTAAAAACTTCAATGACTCTTAGGGAGATAAAGGAAGAGTTTTAAGCACCCAAGCAAATCATTTTGATAGGTCAAGAAATGTTGTTCTTTCCAAAAATGCTGTACTGCAAATGTCAGAGTTGGGGAATGCAAAACACTTAAAAACCAGATAGAAAGCATAAAATGGGGACATGATTTCGGAAATATATTCCTTGTTTCTATTCATAGCTCAGACACAGGACCAACTGCTAATTATTGATAAAAAGAGTAACTGAGGTCAGAAGGGACCTAAGGAACTCATCTGATCCAACCCCCAGCCCAGAGCAGGGCCAAAGTAAAAACTACTAGGAGCTAGTCATATCCCTTCCTGGTTGAGTATACAATCTCTCCAAAGTGGGAGGTTCCAGGAAAATACCTGGGTAAAAGATTTGACCAACACTGAGAAATATTTTTGTTTAAGACAAATTTAATTGTTCTTTGATTAAATAAGTGCCTGTTACCTCCCAGGTTTTCAGGGCGCACCTTCAGTCAAAGTCTCCGTGCATTTTCTCTGTAACTACACATTAGGAAGTAGAAGCAAGCAGGAAAGCCTCCCTCTCCCATCCCCTTTCCACATTTGCCAAACCACTCGCTCTTAGACTCTTCTCAAAAAGTCAATTGCTTCAAAATCTTTAAGAGAAGATTGGGAAATGCCACGGGCAGTGTATGCAGACTGCGTATCAGACTCTTAATTGGGTGAAGAAAACCAGACATATTTCTTACTTTTTTTTCCCCCCACCTTTCAACGAATTTTTGTGCTTCTTTGTTATCCACATTATTTCTTCAGTATACTTTCAGAAAAAAAATCAGGAAATAGAGTGAATGAAGAGAATATAGTCCAACAAAGAGAAGGGGGAGGTAAGACACTATAGCAAAGCTTCTATAGAGATTTGCCGTAAATAGGCTAACATTAATTCTAATCCAAATACTCTGTCTGGCCTAGAGTAGAGTTCACATATCATCAGCTTTTGAATCTTTACTTTTGACTCTTTACTTTTGAATCTAACACATTTCTTATCTCCAGGCAAAAAGAAGCAAAGACTATTTTCCAGGAAAGTTTCCCAAACAGTAATTTAGTTCCGACCAGACTGTTTTTAAAAACTGTTTTTCCAAACGGCGAGAAGCAAGTGGAGGGAACAAAATGAATAGCCTAATTAGCAAGCTGAATACAGCACTACTCTGGCATCTGAAATGAGTGTACACTACTTGCTGGATAAGAGATTCACTTCAAGGGCTCTTTTGCTGCTTAGTGAAAAATGCATGAATGGTCCTGTGAAAAGCAGATGCATCCAGAACCTCCTCCCAGACAGAAATCATGTTGCCATAGGCCAGCAGTTTTCACCATTTGAAGTAAGTAGCCCTTAAAGTGTGCTCGTTAAAGGATAGCTGCCTATGACAGAAAAACCATGAAATGATTGAACCTAGAAATGTTAACTTTGTAAAGTGAAATCTGTCCCAAGAGAGCACTATTATGCAAACTCTTTGGGAGGGCATGTAGGTACACATAAGTGCATGATCAGACATCAATTTGTGGAGTGGGAATTAAGTTTTGGGGTGGAAGATACAGTGTTGTACCAAGATTCACTCTTCCAAGACTGGCCAAACGGGTTTGACTAAATTGTATGTTTGACTAAATTGTATGTTTGACTAAATTGTATGTTTGACTAAATTGGATGTAAATAAGTCCTTTAAACTAAAACAATGTCAGAACCTGCATACATGATTCAGAGGGAGTTTTGAAGCCTGCAAAGTGCATAGTGCTTAATTTCAATGACGTAACATGACAGAAGTATGTCTAAGATTTCATCCATTTTCCTGAGTTAACAGAGTAAAGGTTAGGTACCCCTTGGCATGGGGATCACATGTGGGAATATCCTTCAGCAGGTCCCAGGTTCGAACTTGCTCTTCCTGCACGGCACTGCAAAATCTTTGTTTCCGCCACCATAGTCACCACTTAATAGTAGAATAGGCTGAAAAATCCACATCCTAAAGGGTCTAAGTAAAGCCTTAGGCCTAGGGTTTAGGAGACATTTAATGGCCTTGATCTTTAAGGGGTATTTACTTTGAAGCTTGCTTACATAACTGCTTGCATATATATATCAGTTAAATCAAAATGCAAATATCATCCACATCCGAAATCCAAGACAGGGCATGAATCTTCCTTTTATGAACACCTGTGGATTTAGAGTAGAACTGGTCACCTATAAATGAACTGTGTGAAATAGACTGAAATTAGTCAGGCAGATTAACCACAGTTCCCTAGGTACATAGCCTGGGGAAGTCATATGGAGTATGACAGCATTAATTGGCTTATGCTGTAAATTATTCCCAGCCTTAAAGCCTTCAGGCCTTACTACTAATCATTAGCTGGGTTTATTTTCTTTATTCCAGTGAGGTCCACAAGGTGCTTATCATCTTGACTGCCTCATGTAGGAGAGTTTCAATGGCAAGCGTGTGTACAGATGCAGTTTCCACTCTGTTTTCATGGCCAGTAAGATGATGAGGGCACACCACAGATCAATTCATGGCACAGCAATAGAAATGCAGATTTAAGTGATATTATCAAGCTGTAGGCCCCTCTTCTTCAGTTCCATCTGGTGTGAAAAACCCAGTTATGGTAGAGAATGTTTGACCTTTTTTCTCTTTCCTTGTCTATATACTGCAAGTGGTGTCTCCTAATTTCCTTTACTGTGTTGTAGCCCTGTCTTGAAGCTCAGGTTCAGCTGCTCTTGGCATTCTGTTTCTAGTGACTCCCAGTGCTTTAACCTGCCTACAAAAGCAGCGTGAAGAAAACTATAAAACAATGTACATCAATGTAGGTATGCAAAAATATTATTCCAGAGGTTGGTATTTAGAGAAACAGAATTTTCAATCAATTGATTGGAAAAAAAGTTTGGGTTTTTCTCTTTTTTAAAAAAGTAGCATTTTTTATACTCAGTTTCTTTTCATTGGGAGTAACTCAGTATGAATCTTTCTTATGCTCACTAGTTTTGTAATATTTAATGAATGGGAATGCAGCACATGCAGTACATATATTCATAGGCAGAACCAGAGAAGTTTTACAGTTTCGTGTTGCATTTGAATCTTATCAACAGCCAAGCTATTATTTATTCTTCTTTATCAAATGTTGACTTCTGCTGAAATCTAAATTCCACCTTTTTCTTGGAGTAAAGCTGTGTATCTAGAGAGTGATAGACTTATAATCTCTTTTTTTGCTACCTGGATATTCATGCAGACACTGCTTTTATCCGGGCACCATTCAAGTCTTCAAGGGAAAATATTTGGAGCTGCAACTTCAGCTCTTTTCGCTCCTCAAAATGCCTGGTGCCATCTAAACAGACTTGTTTCAGCTGTAGCAGTGCATGCAGGTCTCTGCCTAGTGAGTGAAACAAAAAAAACAAACAAACAAACAAACAAAAAAAAAATTCCAGCAATTATGAGATCACACTTTGAAGTAACCTATTCTTATTATCTAATATGTACAGCCCAGTAGGACTTAACGAGAGGATATAAAAAAGTGAGAAAGGTTTTTCATTAAAGCATAACAGAAAAATATTGTAAAGCATAACAGAGATTGCATACCAGATGAGGATTACTAAATTAAATTACAAAAAAAATGAATGAAGTATCAAAGTAAAACATTAAAAATAGCTTGCTAAGAGGAAGAAAGTACTTCAAATGGAATATGTGGAGGTTACCTGATCCTTTCAAGTCGTAAGGAAGGTTAGCTAACCTGTCACATGTACTTTAAGCAGCATTTTTAAAAGCTGTGGAGAAAATTGATAACAGTTTGGGGGATTTTAGAAAAGTAACTGCAGCACCAAAATCCAAACCCAGAATTTGAGTACTTAGTGAAATTTTTATGATGCAAAAGAAAAGGAGCAAATGTTCATGTTGCATATTTCAGCTAGCTTTGTATTAAAAAAGACATAAACAGCAAGTTGTTAATATTTTCTACAAGTATTTTGCAGTGAAGCACATTTTATTATTATATGAAATATTAAGTAATTAAACATAGACATTGCAGCTATAAAGTACTTGAAAAAGACAAGCTTTATGGCAATATAACTTGTTTGTTCTCACTACCAATACATACTGCCTTAAACAGGAAAAGATATATCTTCCTGAAGAGTACATACTGGAAAATATAATAAAAGGCGACCTATGAAGCTGTGGAGAGATATTACAATGCTAGCAATCTTACCACCGCCATTATTATTGAAAAAAGAGGAATAATAACTCTTGAATAATATTTATAAATTCATTTAAATTGTGAGTTTTATTGTGTTTGCTTGGCAAGGTTTTGGTAGTGGAGGTTCTGTGGAGGTGGCTTCTCTGAGAAGCTGTGAAGAGCTTCCCCTGTGTCCCATGGAGACAATGTCAGCTGGCTCCAAAATGGAACTGCTTCTGGCCAAGGCCAACCCCATCAGCAGGGGTGGTAACAGAGTTAAGAAGGGGAAAAGAATTGCTGCACAACTGCAGCTGTAGAAGAGTGAGGATATGTGAGAGAAATATCTCTGCAGACAACAGCATAGGTGGAGAAGAAGGGGGAGGAGGTGCTCCAGCTGCCAGAGCAGAGATTTCCAGGCAACCTGTGATAAAGACCACAGTGGTGAAGACCATGGTGAAACAATCATGTCCTTGCAGCCCTTGGAGGTCCACAGTGGAACAGAGATCCACCTGCAGCTGATGGAGGACCCCATACCAGAACAAGTGGATGCTCAGAGGCTGTGACCCTGTGGGAAGACTTTGCTGGATCAGCTCCTGGCAGACCTGTGAAGAGAGGACCTCTGGAGCAGATTTGCTGACAGGACTTGTGACCCCATGGGGGACCAACGCTGGAGCAGCCTGTTCCTGAAGGAATATATTCCATGGGAGTGACCCACAATGGAGCAACCAGAGAAGAACTTCAGCCCATGGGAAGGACCCACCTCGGAGAAGCTAATAGAGAACTGTCTCCTATAGAAGGAACGCCATGCTCAAGCAGAAAAGAGGTGTGAGGAGTCCTCCCCTGTGGCGGAAGCAGTAGCAGACAAAATGTGAGATGAGCTGACCATAGCCTCCATTCCCCATCTGCCTGTGATGCTGTGGCGAGGGGGTAGAGAATTTGGAAGTAAAGATAAGGCCAGTAAGAAGGCTGTGGTATAGGGAAGGTGTTTTTAAGATTTGGTTTTATTTCTCATTATCCTACTCTGATTCTATCAGTAATAAATAAAATTAGTCTCCTCAAGTTTTGCTCATGATGGTAATGGGTGAGTGATCTCTCCCTGTCTATATCTCAACTCACGAGCCTTTTATTTTCTCTCCCCTGCGCAGTTGAGGAAGGGAATGACAGAGTGGCTTTGCTGGGCACCTGGGGTCCAGCTAGGGTCACCCCACCAAAGACTTAGAAATATAAAAGTCAAGGATGGAACAAAAAATTTGGGGAGATTTTAAATACAGCCAAATATATCTTGATAAATCTTGAAGAATATTATTTTCTTATGGAACAAAGCATCAAAAAATTTTTCAGTGAAAAGTGAATTGAAAAGTTAAGCAAAACTATAAATACAATTCTGTGATAATACAAGTGTGAATGAAGTACAAGTTGCCATTGAGGGCGCATTTTTGCTGCAAGCAGGTTGGAGGACATATTTCAGTTTCATGTGGGGAATTATGTTATGAGATCAGCTTGGAAAACATGTAGATAGTGTTTTCTGTTCTGAACATAACAGATAAAAAACCCCAATGTCATTAATTTTGGTCTTTAAAACAGATCAGAGAACAAAATAGGTATAGGGTTTTGGGGGTTTTTTGAGGTTAGAAACTTAGAGCTGTATTTTGTGCAATTTGAAACAGTTACACAGAATTAAATGCCTGAGAAGGAATCAGAAGTGGACATCTTGACAAATTAAGGTGACAAAGTGCACCTTTAGCTCTGAGGAATACCTCCTGACAGTAGTGAATTTAGTTGATACACAGCCTTCTAAGGCTTGGAAACAGAGCAGATTAAGATATTAAACATTTTACACTAAAACATGTACTGTTGTGACTGATCTCAGCTGAATCTGGATGGGCACAGGTTGAAACAAGGGCAATTTTTGTCTCATCTTGTTTTTAAGGGTGCTAAACTTGGTGCATTGAGCTAGACCTAGTATTTTGTAAGCTCATTTTTTATACAAGTGTTTCCTAAGCAGTGTTTAGTTATGTCTTTTGATACCTTAAAAAGGTGTTTGGTTGTATTCAATTTTTGCTGCTGTTCTTCCATTGAGAATTCCATCAAAAAACAAAACCAAATAAATGCAAAATTTAGCAAATAAAATTCAGAAAATAAATATGCTACTGAAATGTCGATTCCTATGTCCAACATGTCTGTGACAATGCCTTATCAACCTCTTGCAGCAACTTTTTAAAACACGTTTGGTCTCATAACTACCAACATCATATTTCTCAGAATAACTTATCCTGGGGCTCACATAACAAATAGAGACAATCAGAGCTGTGAATCTCTGCAGTAAGGCACACTGCACAAGCCAAGCCAAAAGCAAGATACAGTCAGCACTCATAAAGCATTCTGATGCCTTACTACAAATTTAAAAGGCTCTGCAAAACACCTGTGAGATTAATTTGGGTATCAACTGGGTACCAGAATGATCATGCCCCAGACAAGTGTGCTTGAAGCACTAGACAGGAGGTGTTGATCTGTAACCAAGAAGTGTGAAACAAATGTTGACTTTCATAAAATGTCAATAGTAAACTACCTCGAATTTCAAGAAAAAACAAACTTCACCTCTATGTCATTCCTAGCTCTGGCAAGAACAGCATGTTCAAAGTGTGCTTTTTAAAAGTATAAACTCATTTGTAATATACAGAATTTAGACAACAGGAATAAAGTAAGTTATATATTGCCTTAAAGGCTTATTATTAATAGAATATCATTTGATATGTTTGCCTATCATGATTTCTCTAAAAATAAGATTTATAATCAGTGTCCAGAAACTTCACACAGACATAAAATTTCAGTGTGATTTCAATAATATTTTAACTGTTTTCTTTTACTTGAATGATGACTGATAAAAATGCAACCTCTTGTTCTCACCACCTTTCTACAGAAAATAATTTCATAACAGAAATAATATGTGTATCTTCCATTTGTCAAAATTTGTTTTTTCTCTCAATTTTTATAGTTTGAAAACAAAAGAGAGTTTGAAAACGAATCCTGTTTGGGTGCCCATTTCTAAATGATTAATGAGTTCCAACATACAGAATAGCTTATTATAACAAGTTTTATGATCAAGATGAATTAAAGTTATGGTATCTGCAATTGTGATATTATTTGCTACCAAAAGCAGGTTCTGAGCTTTTGTCTGTTCTGCATCAATCTTCACAGCTAATCAGTTCACCCATCTCACCTAATTTGACAGCACTTCTGAAGCAGAAAATAGATACAAGATTTTATATTTTAGAATCAAAGTATCACAGAATGGTTAGAATTTGAAGGGACATTAAAGATCATCCAGTTCCAACAGCCTGCCATTGGCAGAGGCACCTTTCACTAAACCTGATCTCTCAGACCCCCATCCAGGTCTTGAACACTGCCAGGGATGGAGCATTCACAATATCTCTGGGCAACCTGTTCCAATGCCTGGCCATTCTCACAGCAAGGAATTTCTTCCTAATACCTAATATAAACTCACTCTCCTTCTGCTTGAAGCCGTTCCCACTTGTTCTGTTACTACATGCCCATGTTAAAAGTCCCTCTCCATTGATCTTTTACTGGTATTTCAGGTACTGGAAGCCCACAAAGACTTTTCCAGGCTGAACAATCCATTAAATGAATTCTCTTAGTCTTTCTAAGAGATGCTCCAGGTGGGGTTCCTTAGGTGGGAAATCAATCACATAAAGGCATAATTTTTGATATACCTCATAAGCAAAAAGCTACAAAAAACAGACTATGGTGGTACCACAAGGCCCAGCAGAAGTCACAGTGCCTTCACAGTTCCAGAGTTTTCTGCATAATAAGAGATACATTGCATAAAAGCATCCTTATAAAGGTAAAGAGCAACACTGCCAGTAGGGACAACTAATAACCCTGTAATTGAGCCCTGAAGGCAATTAAACAAAAAAACAATGTTTCTGTGGTATCATAGAATAGACTTTTCTCATGCATTTAATATTACTCCTAGTGCCAGTGTCACAGGCATCATTGCATTTCCAGTAAATCCCTCCTGACACTCACAAACTTGAGACAATTTAATTCAAAGGTAGAAGGTTTCACTAGCCAGAGGTAAAACAAACAAGTGAGTTTTCCCTTTTACAGATATTTTGAGTACACTTTCTAAATCTCAAAATCTGACTATCTTTATAACTTTACTCCTTTTTGAGACTGGCAGGACTGAAGTTATTTTTTAATATAGCACCGTAGAGTCATCTGTAGCGTTAGGATGGCTATTATGATAAAGCAGTGAATTATTTTCACAATTAAAAGCAAAATGGAATTCATCTGCAGAGCAATATTTCCTCAGTTCTACCATCCTTATCAATGCCATACACACTGATAAAGAGTCTGATACTCTAAGACACTATATATGAATTTTGATACCCAGCCACCCAGACCCTTCAATTAGCGCTTAATTTTAAGCATGGATAGCTCTCTGTAAATCAGCTACTTATGGGATTGCCCTTCAGATGACTTTATCTCATGTTACTATGAAGAAAGTTGCTGTATTTTGCCTAGACCCCTCAAGACTGATAAAGTAAGGGTTACTGAGAAGAGCCCATGTATCCTATCTGGTTCTTTGCTGAGAAAACACCATTCAGTGGAAGAGATTATATGGGTAAGAGCATCCCAGGACAGATTTGCATTCTGTACTTTCAGTGTTCCCTGACAGTGAAGACAAATGAAAAGACAAACAAGGATCCAGCACTTGCTTCCTTGAGTCTGTGCAGCCATGACTGTGGACACAGTGGGTGCTCAGGCTTGCCTATGTGCTGAAGCTGTTATGGACCTGCAGCCAGTAGCTTTGAGAGTCAACAGGTGGAACTCGCCTCAAGAGTGACCAGAGACAAGATAAAGTTCCTTCATGGGCAGCTGTCTGGGCCAGGAAGCCTGTGGCATAAACAGCCTCAACAGCTGCCTGCGTTCTATCAGCTCATCCTTTATTTGCCCTGCGTACCTCTGTCAGCCCTGAGACACCGTGCCACTCCGGTTTCTGAGAGAAACATCCAATGTCAAAGATCCCCAGCAAGGCTTGCAAATAACCCCAGGAGGTTAGATCTCTGTTTTCTTCAGTTCTCTCAGTGGAATGGCAGCACTTCTGTTTTGTAAATATTGAGCTTTTAGGGTCCTTTATGTGACTCTATCCTCTTTTTCCCATTGCTCACGATACCCATTCCAAAAGGCTTTTCCTGACTCTTGCAATCCTTGGACAATTAAGTTATCAGTGAGGGGTCATTGACTAAGAGGAGTTTTAAAAAAGTAAATTGTGCTCAGTGAGGCTATCTCAGTAGTTAGTCACTCTTAATTATCCTTAATTGCTCAGCATTGCTCATGGAAGTCACAGAGGGAGACAGGGCTATGGCAACTTTTGTGCCTCTGACAGAAGAGGATATTGTGACCAGTGCTGGCATAGGAGAGGGAAGACATGAGAGGTACAGTGAGCAGCAGAAAAATTATCTAGGCAAAACAATAAGTTGCGACAGGTCTCTTTTTTCACTTCTACAACCTTTTAAAGGTATTAGGTCATCTCTAAGAACAGTAATTTAGGGCAATAAGGTGTCACTTTCTGACCATATCAACTATTCAAAATGGCATCTTACACAAATACACACATATTTCTGAGATTTCAATATAACAAATACTTACACACAGCCTTATGCAGCAGGCAAATGAGGCCTCTTTAGTTTCGTTTGAATACTTTGAACTTTTGACAAAAGACAAACCAATAATGGCTAAGTATTACTTATGATCACTAGTGGTATATGATATTCTCTCCTTTTATATAAATATATCCTACAGTCATTATTCTGACAAAATTCCTCTTTGGAAACAATGAATCTCTTACATAAAAAAGGGGAAAGTGCACTTCCTATAGAGGTAATTGCTTTATATAACTTGCTGCTAATTAAATATTTACTTTGCTTTCTGAAAGCCCACTTCATTGTAACTTTGAAAAATAAAAGCCACAACCAGTTTTTCTGGTTGAAGAATTTTGTTTCCTGGTAAATAAAATTAAATTATGCCAATAAAGTTGACACTGCAATTTGCCAGGGAGAACTATGTAGTCAACTATAATAGAGCAAAAAAAGCATAACTTTTTGCTCTGGAAAAGCATAACTTTTATCAAAGGCTAATCATGGATGGAGAAACACTAGGTTAGCTGATGAAATATGTGAATGATTGTAATATACAAGCTGAGGTCTGTATGAGGCTGCTTTAGTCTTTTACTTATCCATTTATGTTTATTCTGTGTAAATTAGTGATGCTACAGAGCTGAAGTGCTCCTAAAAGTCTGCCCGAATTGCAAGTGAGAGAAGTGAAACTCAAAGTGAAAGTAACATATCACCACTTTATTTTCTGGGTTTTAGGAAGATAACACTAAAACTGTATTAAAAATTAATGTGTCCAGGATATAGGGGCTGGCACTGAGACCAACAGGTATGGGACAGCCCATATTTCTCCCATGAAATGCCCTTTTCCTCCAGAACCAGGCAGCCCCCTTCAGCATCTGTCCTTGGCCCAGGATGACAGCCAGATTGCTCCAGGGACAGACAGGGGGACAATTTGACAATAAAGATTATTGATTTTCACTGCCCAAGAAATGTGACCTGGCAATTTCAATGGAGGTGTATCCAGAATTACTGGACAAATTATTTCTAAAACACTAATTTTAAAGCCCTTAAAACTGATATAGAAAATAGAGATAGTTCATTAAAAGCTTCACTACTTTAACATGCATCAAATTTTGCAAACTGAAATTTGTCAGTCACTTCTTGCTGCTTCCTTGTAAATTTGAGATTCTCCTTGCCTCTTAGTTTCCAGAACCCTTTGCATTAACAACAGGTTTTTGTCGTTTTAATTTTCCCATTTCTAGTGGCCCCCCGAGAGTCTAGGAGAAAAGAGCCAGTGCAGGCAAAAGTATAGAAAGAAATATGAAAAGAGCATATATACCTTCATATATCAGATATCAAAAAACAGGCTTAATTTAAAGTTTTATTCCCATCCTTTTTTCGAGGATATCTTTAGGTATTTCAAAACTTGAAAACTTTAGGGCAAAATGCAGTTAAGAACTGTTAAGTTCATATGTTAAGTTCATATGGATATAGTCCTGATATATTCCCTCCTTTTCTGCTGTCTCAAGAGGCAAGAAATAAAAAGCATGGTATTATAGGTTTAGATCTGAGACTGTTTCCCATCTATTGCTTAACTGTTTTTGATTATCCTGTGTGTTTTGTGACAAAATGAAATCATTAATGGGATATGGGAATTCTTATCTCTGATGGATCTCATAAAGAATATTTGCCAGTCAGGTGGAAGTTATTGCTATATTTGCCATGTAAATGATAACAAAACCCCACAAAATACTTAGTAAAAGAAAGCTTTAATTGCCATTAGCATGGCACAGTGTATAAATGAATAATAAAGTTTGCCAAAGTAAAAACCTGCTTAACAACTTCAGCTTGCTTTACAGTACTTTTTTGTTGTTGTTCATACAAGACAAAGTCAATTTTGGACAGTCTTCCGGACAGGAAAAAAGTGAAGTGGCTTTTGTAATGGCTTGGAGCAAATGTTAAGAAGACAAAAGCATTATGGAGAACTTCACATTGCAATTTAACTGAGCCAAAAGATTACCTTATTTTTTTTTATTTTTTTTAAAGAAGCATTGTTTATCTATTTATGTTTAGATCAGCTTGACATAAAACATCACAAGCACTTATAATAATAGATTAATTCAGGACAAGATGATTTTCTAACTTTCCTAATGACTTTCAGGGCTGAGCACACCATGAAATAATTGAAAAACAATACTTGAGTTAGCGGTAAATGAGTATAATCAACAGCTCTTTTGAAAATGCTTTTTTCATCAGCAGGCTTTGTTGGAGGATTTATGAAAGAGTGAACTGCTAGAATTATCTGAAACTGATAATATATTTGCTGACCAGCATGCAGCTTCTCCTGAGATTCTGGAAGGCGGGAACCTCAGCACAGAATTGGCTGTATGTTCTCAGGGGAGCAGATCCCAGCTGCTGAAGTGAGCACAGTTAGTACCCTGTTTCACAAACCAAAGTCCTTTATGTATTCTTTATGTATTTTATATCAAACCCACTGATTTTGGCAAAAACTCTGTACTTTGTCACTGTGTGTTTGGGTTTCTTTATTCACAGATACTTGGATTTTGTATAGATGGAAAACAGCCTTCAATACTCATAAGATTTTTCTAAAAAGGAAATAGCTGCTTGCAGAACTGTGATATATAGTGTAACTTTCTACACTGTTTTTGTAGTCATCATGAGCAATTGCATAAGTCACAAAGCATCATAGCTTCATTCCATTTACAGTATTGTTTTCTTTAGATTTGAGCTTACTTCTTATCTTCTAAAGTTACAGGAACACCGATGTTCATTAAAGCTTCTTCTAGAATGACGAAAAAACCCCACAAACCCATTCCAGAAGCTATGAACAATTTTTTAAGTGATATATGATAATGCCTTTTGTCTTGTAGTGCTGGCATACAGCCTTAGCACACAAGATGACTGTCAAATGCCATGGTTGCATTAGTTTGCTGGTTTCTGAACAAATTCATATGAGATTCAGCAGCCATGCAGGTAAATTGTTATAATCTGTCTTTCTGGTTTTGGGGGTCTTAAAGGGTGTGAAAGAAATGAGCCATCTAGCTCACCTTTCATTCCCTTGAGGAAACATGACTTACAGGTGTGTGTGCAAATTACCTGTCTTCTGTCCCATGGCTTCCATTAGTGCGTGGACTTTCAAAAATGACCAAATAATAAGAAACTAAGAAAATTACCTATAATGATGGCACATTACTTTCAAGCTGACCAATTTTTTTCAGAAAATGAAGTTAGCCTATGTTGCTGTATTTGTTCATGGGTTTCCAGGAAGCCAGTGTTTGGAAAGCAAATAGACTGAGTTCCTCTAAAGGACTGCAGCAGTTAGAACAATGGTGCAATGGCAGATGTGGGATTTTGAGAGCTCCCAGGAAATTTCAAGTTCGAGTTACCCATCAAGAAGAGACTGCTACATCTGAGCTGTCCTTTCCCTGAACCAGTCATCGAGGTAGTACACTGCCCAGTAGTCAGAGTTTTAACAAGAGAGACCATCACTTCAACAGCAAAGCCACCTGGCTTGGTAACAGGTCTGCAACCCTCTAATGCAGCCAAATAGTGATTTTGCCAAACAGCTTTCATGAAGATTTTTGAAAATTGTGAAAAGGACAGAAAAGTAACTCCTTCAATAATTTTTGGCAGCTGAAGCTGGAGAGAGGCTGTTCAGGTAGTTATTTAATAAGGTAAATATAAGCTTTACTTTCAAAAGCCAAAATATCATCTTCCTATGATTTGCAAGGGCTTTGTCTTTTAAGGGAAAGAGCAGTTGCAGCTCACTCAGCTTCACCATACAAGTAGATGATGGGGTGATCTGTGAGCAATGTCTTCCTGAGGACATGCACCCTTTCTAACATTCTACAAAAGAACATACTTAGCTGTGATAGCAACCTGAGGAGGAGGAGGTGGAGCTTGGGGCTAGTGGGTGCTGGCTCCCTAGATCTTACAGAAAAAAGGTCTAGGTATTGAGAACATTGTCAAAGAACATCAAAACAGAAGCAATAGATAAAATCTGTTTAGATAACACAGTCTAGATCTGAAAATAAAATAAAAATCAAACCTCAGAATTCAATGTCTGAAGATCCTGGGAGTAAACCAAGAGTGACCTGATTAAAGTGCTGATGTGGCAGAGTAAAACGGCATTGATACAGCCCAGCTCTGACTTGACAATTCTTCTGGGGGTAAAAAAACCAAACAACCACAAACAAACAAAAGCAAAACAAACAAAACAAAACTCCAAACAAACAAAAAGAAAACCCCAACAAAAAAATCCCTAGTCCATTCTTCCCCGGGATCACTGGAGTCTGTCTGTTCCCTCAAAAATACTCCTTCCTTTTGGGAGTACTTGGTGAAAGAAATTTGTGTGCTCCTGTAGCTCATGTAGACAATGCAGTGTTCTGTGCAGAGTGCAGAGTGAGAGACAGTCTCTGCCTTCAGGGGTTTGCCTGCTCTTTGAAGGTGAAGTGTGGAGATTTGGGTTAGCAAACAAATAAAAGGAAGAGGAAATACTGAAGGATGATGGCAGCACTGGAGAACTGCTCATGTGTCAGCAAGGTAAAACTCTTTAATATCTACTGAGGTTTTACCTCTCTCATAGGTCTGTAAAATCAGAAGAAACCATGATGGACACCTGTTTTGTCTTCCTTCTTCATAAACACCATTTCTCTCTGCTCCTGCACTGAAAGAAAATACTATTTCTTGCTGTCACAGTTGTTAATTTCAAGACTCAGATTAATTACTTTGCTCAATATTTCATTGGAGGAATTCTGTATAAGTCTCTTTTTAGACGAAGTATTTGAATTTTACACTTGACTCCCATATATAGAATATTTAAAACCTCATCCCAGGTGAAACACTGAAAGTTTAATTTCCCTAAGCTCTTGTAGCTGCACTTGTGCCCAGTGGACACCAGGAGTTCAGCAGTGTCGAGCACTCACATGGGTTTGAATTCAAACGATCCAAAACTACTTCCTCTGTACAAAGTGCATTGTACAAAAATATTTTTCAAGTAGTGTCCATTGGAAAGTGAAACCTATGACTTAGTTTTTAGTAAAGAAAATTTCTATTTTTAGAGTGTGCAAGCAATAGTCTAAGAGGCTGAAAGCTCTTTCAAGGAAATTCCGACAAACACTTCAGATGCCTCTAGCTGGACACCTGCTGTGTTGGAGAATAGGGAAGTTTCATTTCAGTTTGTTCTAAAGTTTCAAATTTCATGCATTACTTAAGGAGTCATTGAGTTAAAAGCAGAAGACTAGGGATATTATTGAAATATGATGAGGAACAATGTCTCTTGGAAGTATCTCAACATGAG
>VZRF01011626.1:309070-345476 GCA_013396875.1 Vireo altiloquus | reverse complement strand
AGCCCATCCCCCCCAGCCACACACCCCCCTCCCCTCTTTAATTCCCTTCTCCTCTCCCTCTCTCTGAAGTCATTTACCAGCTTTGGTTGCTCCTGGAGTTTCCCCCCCCCCTCCTCCCCAACCGCTTCCTCCCCTTCCCTAATTTTGCTTCTCGATTTCGGCTCGGTCTGGTTCCAAGTTCAAACTTACGTGTGATAATCTCTCTTTGTGACAAGTGCTGCGGGTTTCCCTGCTTGCGACGGGACATTGCCCTGGCATTTACACTGGCATCGCCTGGAGAGCTGCACTGGTTTGGGGGGATGTGTTGGGGGGCTGATCCTCCTCCTCTTTTTTTTCCTCTTTATTCTTCTTCTTCTTTATCGAGTTCTTCTTTCAAAAAAAATCAAAAACGAAAAAAAAGCCTCCTTTTTGTTGCTGTTGTGGTGCACTGGATGGGATTCCCTCTCAATTAAAAATCATCATCATCATCATCAAGAAAAGCTCTTTCTCGCTCTTTTTTCTCTTTCTCTTTCACACACTGTCTTTTCTCCACTGCTTCTGCCACTTGGACTTCCAGATCTCTTCTTGAACTTAGGAGGATATGCACCGCCAGTGACACTTTTCTCTTTCCCTCTTTCCAGAGTGCTTGGCAAATTGGCAAGTGCGCTTTTCCACCAGGAGGGTAAAAAAAAAAAAAAAAAAAATTAAAAGGAAAAATTAAAAAAAAAAAAAACAGGAGTAAAAAAAAAGAAGAAAAGTACTAGAATTGGGAAAGCCCCCAAACAAAAAAAAAATCGCCAAAAAAAAATATTTCTCAGAGATTGACCCTTGCTGGGTAGATATATAGAGAGAATTTTTTTGAAATGGGGTTGCCGAAACTGTGTCTCCTCTTTCCCAGTTCAAGTGGCACTGCTTTGCCCTGGTGCTTTTGGATTGCCAGTGCTCCTGCACCACTTTGCACTCTTCCCCCCTCGCCTGGCACTGGGACTGGAAGGAAGGAAGCCCCCAGTGCAGCTGGGCTGGTGCTGGCTATTACTATTATATATTGCAATGTGAAGATGGCGGAGTCCTGGTTCTCTGGGAGCGCTCTGTCTCTCTATGGCTGGGGCTGCCTCTGTACAATGGGATAAAATTCAAGTTCAAGTGCGGACGTGACGTTTAATCTGCACTAGAGACAAAAAGACCCAGAGAGTAGGAGCACTGGGGGCGACTAGCGGTGGCTTTTTAACATTGTACCCTGCAAGAGAACAAGAAACGCCACTCGCACACACCGCACACACCGCACACGCACACACACCGCACACACACCAACTACGGCACACGCAGGGCTCGCCGCCGCTCCGGGCTTTGTGCAGCGCCGCTTTCAGCGCGCGGAGCACCGCCGACCAGGGAAAGAGCGGGGGGAAGGAATAAATCTGCATCCTCACGCGCGGCCAAACTTCCCCGAGCCCGGCGCTGGCCGCAGCGGGGGCGGCTCGGGCGGGGGCGGCTGCCGGGGTCCGCGGGGGCGCGGGGNCCCGCCGGTGCCGCTCTGCCCGCCCGTGCCGCCGCCTCGCCGCTGCTCAGCGCGGCCGCCGCTCTCCGTCGCCCGGGCTCGGCGCTGGGTCGTGCTCCCGCCATCCGTGCCCAGGAGCGGAGGCTCCCCAGGGGTCGCGGGCTGCTCTTCCTTCCCTCCAGGCGCCGCCGCAGCTCCTCCGCGGCGAGCGCGTTCCCCCTGCATTTCTTTCAAACAGTTTTACAACAACACAAATATCTGTGTGGGCTGGGGAGAGGGATTTTTTTCCCCCTCCTCTCTCCCTACCCGAAGTGCGATGGTAGCGGGACACGCGCGCACACCCGATCCGCACACGCACACACGCTCCGACCTTCTCCCACCCCCCTACCCCCCTTCCCTTAAAATCCTGGCAGAGACTATTTTTTCTTGTAGGAATTAAGTCTCAGACACGAACGGAGAGACGCCGAGTTCCCAGGAACCGCATCCCAGTGCACTTGTCCTCCTGTTTCACACGCAGGTAAATGCCCACAACTGCGTGCGTTTCTAACTTGGAACATTCTTGGCCACCAACTTTTTCCCCTCTACCTCCTCTCTCCCAGCTCATCTCCTGCGATTGTTTCTCTCTCTCCCTCCTCCCCCGATAAGTAAACAGTTCGGTGCAAAGAGCTTTTCAGCACCCGGTCTGGCCAGGGCGAGGGGAACGGGGAGAGGGGAGGCCTGGGGGCTCAGAGGCAGATGGAGCAGAAACCCAAGTAACCAGTCTGTACTCGGAGCCCACTTGGAGACCCGCACTGCACTCCTGTCATTTACTTTCCACGTTAAATGAGTATTTTTCGTATTAAATCGCATGAGAGCCTTCAGGGGACCAGAATTCATCTCGGTGCCCTTAATCAGCTTTGAGAAGAATTTGGCTAAACAGCATCGCTCTCGCCTCCTCCAGCAAATCTGCCTCTCCCTCCCCACGCCTGCCCGCCCGCTCACAGCTCGCGTTCCGGCGCTGCCAGACCCCGCAGCCCGGCCCGACGAGCGCCGAGGGCGGCGAGCATCCCAGCCCCAGCCGGTGGGAGCCGGGCCAGCCTGGCACTGCCCTCCGTGCCCGCGCTCGGCCCTCCGCCTCTAGTAACGCTCGACAAACACGTACAAAACTACTAACGGCGCTTAAACTGCTGCGATTGTTCGCCCTGTGTGTTTGGTTTGTTCTGCGGGGTCCTGCAAAGGAAAATGACCGTGGTGATGGCAGGGGCCCCGCCGCCGGGAGGGGAGGGACGAGCCCACGGCCCCGGGGCCCCGAGGGGGAGCCCCTAGTCCTGCCCTGCGGGGCAGCTGCGTCCGAGTCGGAGTGAAGGATGCGGCACCACGGCGGGGGAGCTGGGGGGGTAGAAGGGGCTCCCCTCGCTGACCTCCGCCCCCGCGGGCCCGGGCCGATCAGCGGGGATGGGGCTGCCCGCACTGCTCTCCCCGCTTTGATCCCGCTCTGCTCGCGGCTGGCCAGGCCGACAGGCTTTGTGTGACTGTGCTGCTTGCTGCGCTCAGCGCGGGCCGTCCCCAGGCCACGCCGCGGGGCTGCGGCCGCGGGCACGGGGCCGGTGTGGGGTGCAAAGTCCGGCCGTCGGCGGCCGCCGCCGTTCTTGGGCGAGCTGCAGGAAGCTGCACCCCTTGGGAGCGCGGCTTATCGGGAAGTTACTGGGCATCATCTGTTGATTAACCAGTGTCTTCCAGTGGGCACCGAGAACAGTAGATAAGGGCCGACAATGATTGACCAGGCGGACTCCCCTGCTGCCCGGGGCAGCGGGGCCGCAGCAGTCCCCTCCCGCCCCTCCAGCTGCGGGCAGGGCTTCGGGGATTGAGCCCCTAGCCTGCCTCCTCCTCCTCCACCGAAAATACATCCCAACAGAGGAAAAAAAAAATTCCAAAGTGATTTCTCAGTCTTCTCTTTCCTCCCCTGTCTGGCACTTGTGATCATTAGCACTGAAAGCTGTTAATGTCTTGTCTCACAGCTCCCCCTTTAGTCTCTCTGCTCTCCCTGTCTCGCGTTCAAAGCCAGATCAATAGCAGGCTCTTTCTAACCTTGACCTATCCCTCGACCTGCCTCCATCTGCAGCTGGCCCCGCGCTTCTATCTCTCCCCCACCCGCCGCAGTAGCCCCTTGAGAGGGCCTAGGGTCCCCGAGGGCTGCCCGGGCCACGGCTGCCCCGGCATCGCCCCGCTTTGTCCCGGTGTGCGCGGCCGTGCCCGGCGCTCGCCGCCGGCAAGGGAGGCTGAGCCCCCCAGGCCTCCGCTCCGCTGCCGTGGGGCTGCCACTCAGCCCCGGCCTCCGCCGCCGGCCTGCAAACTTGGGGCCGCAGCTCCCCACGACAACAACAAAACACCCCAAAAACCCCCCCAAAAAAATCACCAAAAGAAAGAAAGAAAAGCCCAAGCAAAACGGGAGCATGATCTGCAAGAAGAAAATGAGCTTTTCGCTAGCTTTAGGAGTACTGTGGTCCCTTGTTTGAAATTAGTGGGGAGAAAGCACTCTCTTGCACTAGATATCTTGTATTAAGATAATAATCTCTTCTGTCTTCATAATATATAAGGGATTTGAGGAGTTCTCATACAGAAATGCCGTCCTTATTATAGGGAAAAACAAGCTCATCTGATGTCAAATATTCCATTTTATCCTATATACAACAAGGCATGCTGAGTCAAGAACTCTCAGCACACATGCTCAGCTTAGGGGTTTCTCTCTTTTTTCTCTTTTTTTTTTTTTAATTGTGCAGTGTCTTTAGCTAAAATTTGGCACGGATATAGATGCATAAATAACAGCGGCTTCAGTGCAAAGAGGAAGTCCCAATATCCTCGTGGAGGATAAGCTTGATGTGCCACTTGGATATATTTCGAACGCATTTCCACTTTCTCCCCATTTGGTCAAGTAACTTTTCAGTGGAAAAAAAATTGTAGCTGCAGGTTCTGTGTGGTGTGATTTTGGTTTCTCCTGAGTCTATAGTGTGAAAGCTTATGCTAAGTTAGAAGTAAATTGTTTTTGATAAAGGTCTGGGAGTTGGGGCGGGGTGGGGGGAGAGAAGAGAGGGAAGGAAGGAAGGAAGGAAGGAGGTTTGAGACAATCTTGACATAAATGAGGCTGCTGTCCTCATTCTCTTTGAATCTCTAAATGTTGCTGCTTGGGAGGGGAAAAAAAAGAAAATAAACACAGGGCGTTGATCTGTTCGGCTTAGTTAGCCGCTCCACCTTGTGAAACGGCACAGAAACACAGGATCTAACCAGATCATATTTACATACATATTAATAAAGCTCCCGAGGTGGCGGTTCAGCCTTCACATACAGAGCAAGAATCTCTACGAGTTCTCATTTTAGACCCATAAAAACAGATAAAAAGAGGTCTTTTGGGCTTCCCTGAATATTTTTCTGCAGTGGTTTTATATCATTTCTGAAAATTACATAGTTAAGTGGCATCAAATTTCTGGGTGATATAATAACTCAAAATGTGTAATTTTTTTGTATCAAATCACTTTGCGACCATAAACAGAGCTTCAGAACCTCAATTAGAGGAATGATTTGGTGGGGTATTCATTTATGGCAAACAGTAAAATTGTTCTTGTTATCTATTCAAATATATATAAATTGCAACATTTATTCACTTGATTTTCTTTTCTATGACACTGGTGTATTTGAGAGTGCAGTGAAATGAAGGCTTAAGAGGATAATATATTATCCCCTGCCCCATTCCTAAGACTTTTTGGAGTTAGGCAGAGGAGATGAAGATTTTGCTGTGTTTTCAAGACATTTGGTGTCCCCTTATTTTTGGTGGCTGTGACTTGCTGATATTTCTCAGAGTGAATTTAGAAAATGAGATTTTTCTCAGCATTTACATTCTAAACCTTCCATGGAGTCCCTTCCTCAGTCAGTGGTCTGTGAGTTCTCTTGTTGAGGTTTTATTTTTGTGGTATTTTTTTCAATTCACACAGAGTCCCCCATTTTTCTAACTGTTTCCAAGTGTTAAATGTACTAGATAACACATGAAATGCTGGGGCTGAGTTTTCCCCCCCACCTATTTTCAATAAAACTAAGCAAAAGCAAAACAATACCACATCTGAAAAAAAAAATAGAAAAAAAAAAGCAAAAAACCCTCATGCAACCAGCAAGCCAGAACAGAAGAAAAACACTGTTTTAATTTTGGAGCTCTTTAAAAATCACATAAAATGTGAGATCAGTCCATGTTTTCCTTCTTTTAAGCTTCAGACTTTCTGACAGTAGAGATCCAGTTGTGTCCCTGCTGAAAACACTTTCAGGACCTCAGTGATTGCAGTGAGAGCCAAACCTGCCCCTACATTTGTAAGTTGAGAGTCCTACTAAAAGATAACAATTCTGTCCAGCACCTTCTCTCATCCTGCAAAGGACCACCTGCACCTGTGTGCACATGCTGACAGGCAAAGGTAGAGGGGAACATGCTTTACAAGCATCCAGCACAAAAAGGAGTCGAGCATCCCATCTGCTACATGTGCTCCATCCCACTATGAATGCCATTTGTGCATCCACATAGCACCCGCTTTAGGACAAAAAAAAATTTGAAGGAAGATGGGCAAAACCCGCTGTTGCTGGGGAGGCTTTTATAAAAAAAGCTGGTACATCTTTTCTAACTACTTCAATCCAAGGATTGTTTGTGCCTTTGGAAAACAAATGCCATCATTGCTTGGTGCAGTAAGCTAAGTTTTGTGAACCAGCACTAAATTCATCCAAAAAAAAAAAAAAATCCCTGAAAACCTCATAGAAATTGAGAGCTATTTTTGTCAGCAGAAGTACTTTTAAAACTTGGTCCATTATGGAAATGCATAACATAGTCTTGCATGGGAGAGTCTCGTGCAAGTTGGCTGTCATGTGGTGGGGACGAAGAACCCTTCCTCCATGAGTATTCCTCAAAACTTACACAAGATGAAATTTGGGATTGATACAGCTCTCCTCTGCTTTAAAGTGCAAGTTTCAACCAATTTCTTCTGTTTCCCTTCTCAGATGATTTTAAGAGGATTTGAAATCTTTAGATTGTTTAAAATGACAAAGGCCTCTAAGCTCTGAATGTTGCAATGAAATCTTCAGTTTGAACTCATGACAGAAACATTCCAGTCTGTCTCTTGTGAATCATGAAAATCCGTATCTGAACATCAGAAGAGAGCGGCAACCCATTCATTCTTTTCTTTTTCCCTCTACCTTCTTCCTACCTGATTTTATTTAAATAGGGTATATCCATAGTAACAAATTAGCATCTTTGTTATTATTATTTTTACTATTTTAACTTGCACAACAGAACTCAAACAGGGAAATTCATCAGTTTCTAGGTTCAGTATCAGCCTCTGCAGTTTCATTATTCCTGTTGACAATTACGGATAGCAGAAGTACGGATGCCTGGCCAGGGAGTGCTTTTATATTGCACCCAAATTACACATTTCTGTTCATAAAGAGTGGAGCAAAGTATGAATGTTAGCGTCATTGCTTGTGTCTCAGGCAACTACTCACATCTTAATTGAAAATGATCAAATAACAGTATTCCCTTCGACAAACAAATGACAATGTCTTGCCACAATCACTGAGGACAGTTGAGCTGAAAGCCAGGGCAACAGTTGGCATTGGCTTTAACACACTAAGAACACACACATGTGTGCACACACGCATGCTCCAGCCCTAGGTTGTGTTCCCTTCCAGCTCAGCTCCTTCAAGGGTGCTACTCCTGACTCCAGGATCGTGCTTCCCACTCTCCCAGTTGTGATTTCACCTTCTCCCCGTGCACCTTGCTTCTGGCTCCTGCACGTGAGCTGCAGGTCAGTGCCACAGAGACAGATCAGTTCTTTCTCTCACTTCCACTGCTGCTTTGAAAGGTAATTTAGGATGATCAGGCCACCTCAGTGTTGGGTGGACCAGAGGTTTGATAGCATCCTAGTCAAAGGCCACCGAGAAGCAGAACATGAACACAGCAGCAAATGAAGTCTTCTCTGAGCCAACTGTTCCACCTGGACCCCACTACAAATTATTGTTTTCAATTACCACCTGTGTACTCCTTCCCATGCAACTTATTGATGTAAAATTACAACAACACTGGTATAAATAAGTTATGCTGTGGTTGTAAAATGGAAGAAATTTTGTTGTAGCAATTATGTTCAGCAAGATGACAAAATAAATTTCCAGTGCTGTGCTTGCAGTAACCTGGGGAATTTAAACCTCATAATTTCCATTCATTTCAGATAATTTGGAGTAATTTCTATATGTAATAACTTTGTAATGAAAAACACAGCGGTACTGAAGTGATTTCAATCCTTTTTTTTTTTCCTATGGTATATATGGCACAAAATAAATAATAAAAATAATATTTCCTTTTTGTATGTGTTCGGTAATTCTTTCAGCAAAATCATAAACTAATACCAGGACTAAATCTCTGTCCATGAAATGAAAAATAAATTGAGTTAAAGAAAGTGAAAAAGTATGAAAGGCCTTGGATGTTTTATTGTGACTTTATTAAATTGTATCATCTCTATGCTCTATGGTATCCCCAGGGGTTACTGTTCTGGGGAAGGGCAGAGAGCTAGATAGATACATGTCCCTAGATCAAAAGTAGAGATGGTTGGAGGAAATTCATACAAAAATGCTTAATTCAACCCCTTAATTTTTAAAATGGAAACTGTAAGTAATAATACATTTTTTTAAAAAAGAATATAAGAGAGGTGTGGTATGGTACAGGACAAAAGACACAACTTGCTTTGGGGAACTGATTTTCATTAGTGTATTTGATGGTAAGTTACTTAGAGACTGTAAACATGTGTAATCACAGAATGCGTTCTAATACAAGAGAGTAGCATTTAATTAAAGATAAGAAAGAGTACTGTACATCACTGAAAAGCTGGATCTGTGTCCTACTTACCATTGCAACACAAGGCTATTATTCCACAATAAACAAGAAATCATGTGCTCTGATTTGTGGAAAACAGTGAATTGTTTGGGAAAAATAATAATACTATACCAATAACGTTTCTTTTGCATTTATGTTTCCCATGCATATCCAGGTAGTTTAAAGAGGTGTGTAACGATTGAAATGCTTGTCCTAATAATAAGCAAAAGGAGGCATAAAAGGTGTTCCTATAACCTTGAAAGGTCACCCAGCCAAGCAGTGGGACTGAATCAAAAATGCAAGATTGCTAGGCTGAAAGACAGTCCTCTTAACTGCTAAATACCCACCTCCCAATAGCACCTCTATCTCTTTTTTTAAACAACAGCAATATTAAAATGTTACGTTATTACTCTTGAGCTGTACAAGAAGAGGGCCAGTTTGAGTAAATTCCCCCAGTGTCATACAAGGATGGTACTCAAGATTTGCACCTGCACACCCTTGAATTTGCTGGGTGAGTGCTCCTTACCCATGGCCTGTGCTGTAACCCTGCCTGAAGGCTGCCTGAAGAAAACATGGAATGCAAGAGGACTGAAGGTTTATGACAGCCTACTGGAAATATTGTCTGGAGATCTTACAACAGCAGTTCTGGGTAACCAAAATTAGTCTTCTCAGAGAGGAGGAAGGAAAAAGGCTAGAAAAGTGTAGAAAATACTCTGATATTGAAGGGACACATCAAACCACAGAAAAACAACGCACAGATTCTCGGTTTGGGGTTTGCTTGATACTGAAACCAGTGGTCATTAGGTATCTAAATAATTCTCGAGACAATTGCCAATTTGATCAAGTCAGGATTTGTCATACAGCACTTTATGTCCCAGGTCACCAGAAGATGTGGGTCCAGAGGCCATACTCCAGCAGATACTTTGGACAATTTAGATCTAGAAACACAAGAGGAAATGTAAGGAAAGTAAAAGTCAGCCACAGTACAACAGCACACAGCAGTTGGTACCAAGGTTTTAAAAATACAGATCCTATCCCCAACCTTCACACTAAAGAAATGGAAATGGAAACAAAGTTCTAAAAGCTAGAAGCAGGTAGAGGTCAACAGCAACATGTAGTGGCAGGGAGCTAAAAAACTCTGATCCCTTCATCAAAAGCAACCTCAAAAGCAAGGACCAAAATAGAACCCACTTGTGGTCACAAAGTTGAGGGACTGCATTTGAATAGTGGCTCCCGTGTCTCTGTATCTTTGTGTAATGATGTTGCAGCTGATGAGAAGAGGGAGCTCTGCTGCTGCTCAGAGCCTCCACACCAAAGCCCAGGAATGTTTTTTGAAATCTATTTTTCAAACATATATATATGTATATATATATATATGCTCATTCTATCTTTTGTGAATTTTCTGATGCCCCTTCAGAATTACAAATAATTGCACTGCCTCCACTAAATTACTCAAGGATTCAATAGATATTTTCCCAAGGAGTACTTTTTAAGAGAACATGTTAATGCTTATAATGCCTATAAGCAAAGCGAACAATCATCTACCAAAGTATATATCTGAATTCTTCTGAGTCAGTTTAAGACAAATCTTTCCAAGTGGCAATGCCCTTGCATATCAGCTGCCATTCGAAACACGACCCCTCCTGAGCCATTCCTGATAGACAAGATGTCGTATATTGAATTTTAGCTGGGACAGGGTACAAGTGGTTTTTGTTTATTTTACTAAATATATGTAGATGAGATCAGCCTCTAAATTGAGATTTAAAAAAAAAACCCTCTTTTTTCTGTATTCAAATTTTAGTTGAGACACTGAGCTCGAACTAGCTATCCAGAAACAGAAGTATACTGATAGGGGAGAGGAAAGAGATGAAGATAAAAGCAGGTGTCATTTTAAGCATATTAGTAAGTCCTCTTGCTTTTCAGATTATTCATGTGTTTGCAGAACCAGGGCCTTAGACTAAAGTACACCCAAGGCCGTGTTTGCCTGTATGCACAGCGATGAGCACACTACCACCGTTTGCCATGCAAAGGAGCACATCGAATAAGAATAAAACTATGCCAACAAAATCCCCCTCACCCCATGCGCAAATTAAATTCATGATGAGCAGGCCTGAGGGAGGGAAGCAGCAGTGGAGGCCTGGCATGCCATGTTAAACTGAATTTCCCTTCTGCCTACTCCTCCACCTCTTTCTTTTCCTCCTCCTCGCCATGTGGCATCCTACTCTCCTGCTGCTTGCCTGCTACGCCTCTGCATCCCCTCCATGAAGCACCGCACGGTAGCAGTAGCAGCAGCAGGAGCACGCTGCCAGTCCCTGCCTAATCATCCCCCACTGTGCCCTCCAGAAAGACCTGCTCACCCCTCAGCTTCCTGCCCCACCCAACATCACACACCTGCCTGAGGGAGTCAGGCACTAGCACCCAGCCAGGACACTCGGGCACCTTCTGGACCCACCACACTCAAGGACACAAGTGTCAGGGAGCTGAGAGTTGTTCTGTCCCCACCTCAAAGTCCCCACCAAGGTGGTTGTTGCTGCCACGCCTGCAATACTTCAGGCAATCCAGAATCTCAAAACAGCCTCCGTGAGGCACTTGGACCGGCTATCCCTTGTTCTTTGCAGCATTTCACTGGGATATTGAACTCCTCTGTGCCTTTTTCAGGATGAAACCTCACAGATTGACTTTTCAGGGCCGGTTTCACTGTGGTTAATTCTGAGCTGGTCACTCATAGCCATGGGTGTTGCTTTATCATTCTCTCTCAGAGCCACGTAGCTCAGGCAGTTCCTAGTGGTGTTGGGTGTACTTTGCTGAACTTCTCTGCACTTGCCTTCAACGACAGGGAAAGTCAGAGGAGGAGCCGTGGGACTGGCAGGAGGGGAGATGGGGTGCTCTGGGTCATAGGTAAAGGCCAGCAGCACCTTTGACAATACTTTTACCATTGACAAACCAAGCCTTATCTCTGAACCAAAGTACAGCATATCAGCCTGTCACTGCAGGCTGGAGACTGTTCTGAGGTGACCAACCCATGCAAATCAATTTACAGTTTCAGCATAATATATTCTGATGATATTATAAGAATATGAAATATGAGCACAGCAAAACCATTGGACCTGAAAGCCTCTGTGTACACCAGCTTTCTACAGACAAAACCTGCAGATACGCTCGTGCCTGTATACACACCCCTGTGGTGTTTGCAGAAGGGCTTTTAAACCCACTGAGGAGGGCTGGGCATGTCTGTCAGCTCTGCAAAGGCAGCTTCTGCCTGTTGGCGCCCGTGGTAGGCAAGCACTGCTCTTCCCATCTCAAGGCTGGACAGATGCTAGAGATGCAGGGCTTGCTAGCTCAGCCACACATCCTTCCTGACCCAAACTGCCGAGATGTGAGACCTTACAAACTCAGCATAGCTGTGGATTGGGGATCTCTCCATTGTGTGATGCAAACTTGCCCTAGAAGTTCCTAGTCACAGCCTTGCTACTGTTTCATTGCTGCCACCTTCAGATTTTATTAAGATTTGGAATTTTTTTGTGAAAAACGTTCACAGTAAAAAAAGAGCTTTTCTAACTGCAGTGGGGAAAAAATGAAAGAAAATTTAAATGTGCCAAAACCCCAAACTCTGCCAACCAAAAGGCTCAGCATTCCAGAAGAGAAAAAAAAAAAGGACAGTTTGCTAAACACAATAAAAGGAACTAAACCAGCAAATGTTCCTTCAGTCACATGCACAGCACTCAGTCTTACCTCATGAATCCAGAGTACCCGCAGTTTCCATCTTGCTCTTCTCTATCAGCTTGGGCTTCATCTACTTTTGAGACCATGAACCCTGAAATCATTCCCAGCTGGCCAGCACCCACCAAGGCATAAATATGCAGAACTGGAGGTCTCTGGCTGACCAAAATCTCATCTTCTGGGGCAGAGCAATTCTGAGCACAGCAAAAGCCTTTTGGGTTGTGTGAGAGGAAAAGCTTCGGCAGTGCTTCTCTCACCTTTGAGAGGTCAGTGGGTGAGGTTCAGTGCAGGAAACCAGGTGGGAAGCCCAAGGCTGGCCTGGCTCAGGCCAGCATTGACCTTGCTCTGGCTTCCCTGGCCACTTGCGCTGCCTGGCGCTGTGTGAAATGTCTGCTGCTCCCTGACACAGAGTACATGTGCTTGTGCGCTGCTGGCTACTGCTTGGATGTAACCACACATCACCACAGGCATATTCCTCTGTGCTTGAGGTCTTAATTTTTATGATGGATATGTTGAAATGTTTGGATTCCCCAAGAGGCTCATTTTGTGGCCATTTGGGACATTTAGTATTCAAATTGCATGTCTCTGGGACATGTGCAATTCAAACCTTTCAACTCTGCCCATTGCTCTTGAGTGCTTGGATTAGTTGGTTTGAAGGCTAGAGGCCACTTGCATAATGCAGTCACCAGAACCTCACCCACGCTTTCCAGCAACCAAACCCACAGCTCCCATTTGAATTGTAGAAAGCCACTTCATCTTGACTTAAGGAAAAGCCCAAAACAACACTAAGTGAATAGTTTCAATGAGGTATTACTTCTCTTATTAAAAACCAGTGCAACAATTGCCAACCTGAATTTGTCCAGTTTTGTCTTCCAACCCACTGATCTGTGCTAAGACAGAGAACTGAATCCTTTTCCCAGTACTCATCATTCCCAATTTCTGGTCACACACAAAATTCCTGAACTTTGTCACCAACAAATCAGTTGTGGTGCCTCAATAAAAGATGCAGAATTCAGAATCCAAATCACCTCCTTACCTCTTTTCTAAGCCTTTCCCAGCTCTCAAAAAATTACACAAGACTTCCTTTACAGTGCTAAAAAGAAACAAAGCTGGTGTTCTCACCTCGCTTTCAGAGCCAAAGAAATCAGTCATCAGGAACCAAAATAGATTTATTGTGCATAAGAAACCTAGAGAGCTTGTTGTATTTCTTTAAATGGACCAGTGAAGGAAAGGCATTCAAAATCCATTGCAGAACCAGAGCTGTGCTATAAGCAGTCTGCATCAAAGGCAGGTTTACTGAGGGGGATAAAAAGGCTCAACCTCATCCTTCCTAATTAACTCTAATCAGTGAGAGATATTCCTGCCACAGGCTAAAGGAATTGCCACATCTCTGCAGACCCCTCACATCCTTAGCACTGCTGTCTCCTGTCCTGTTGGTTTCACTGTATTTACCCTTGTCCTCCCTCTCCTTTGGTTATCATCTCCACTCCGTTTCAAACCAGAGATGCCCAGTATTTTTCTGTTTTCATCGAGAAAGATATCAACCAGGAACTTCTGTGCTTTGAAGGCTCCTCTGAGGTATTAATTACATTTTTAAGAGACGCATATACCTTTCAAAATCCTGCTGTCCAGAGCATGAGGCTGAGACTCATGAGAGGCAGATGCACTTAGTAACAACCACTATCAATGTCAGGATTCATTTTAACAAACTTTATCTTATTTTCCCCCTTAGATTCTAGCTTAAATATTACTTAGAACAGAATGCAGTAATGTCCCTAATACAGAAGAAACTGATTTGCCCTGTGTGAGCACTTTTTTCACAGGATTGTCTTCTTGGATCTTTTTTCTACCTTACCAGCGCAAAAATCTGCAGTTCCCCATTGCACAATATTGTGAAGCATAAGTTTTCAAAGAGAATTAAGGCAACTGTATTTTTATCTACAGTTGTTGCACAGATGTCTTATATCAAGTTGTACTTCAAAAATTATATTTACAAAAGAAATACATGTTTAAATATATGTTTTATACTTTACCTACTATGTATTGGAATAAAAATGCAGATGTTCAATGAGGCCATGTTTTAAAGCTAGGTCGTCGGTGCTGTCTTATATCTACCCACAGCTTAAAATCTCTGCCTATTCCTCTCTTGTTATTCTCCAAAAAATCTCACTCAGTCTTTAGCACAGGTCAGCTGAGTTATTTTGATAGTGAGAGACAAGCTTCACATAGGTAAGGTTTTGTTACTCATTTTCATTAAAAGAAGGGCACAGCTGATTCCTCTGAAATTTCAGCTGTCAGCAAGTGATGATTATTCTGTAAGTTATCTTTCTTTTATTGATGATTCTAACATGTCAGTTGCTTTGAAATATATAGATACCTGCATAGGAAGTGTCAGATATTTATACATCCTGATGCCAAACAAAGAGGGAGTCGGTCCCACTGTGATTGCACTTGAGCTCATGTGGATGGAAGTACTTCAGCTGTAGGATGGCACCAGTGGTTTTAGATTTCAAGCCCATGGTCTGCAAGGAGATGTGTGAAAGCATGTGGCCACATGCCAGGTTCTTGGCACAGTAGGCAAACCACAAATTTAGCTAGCTCTTAAAAATACAAGCTGAAGAAATAATTTTTGATGATTATATAAATTAGCAGCGTAAGATCCATTGTAAAGTGTATAATGCACTTTCTGAAACACGAACTTAGAAGTTTTGGACCTGATCCATCTCTGTTTGGTACCTTGTGTAGGCATTCAGGCATGTCCAAAAACGAGTGCCCAAAGCAACCAGATCAGGGTAAAATTTTTTATCCACCCTTTACCCTTTACACACAATGTGCAGGAACATGCAGTCAGGAGGTCTCTAATCACAACGCAGACTGTGTCTGGGCCAGATTCTCTGGGCGATGTTATCTCTTCTGACATGGCACAGGGAACAGAGCTATGCTCTTTAGTCCAGTTTGAGCTCTGGATGTGGCCCACAGAGGCTGTCTGTGTCCTTGAAAATGCAGAGGAGTTGGAGGGTTTGTTCTGTGACTGGAGCAAAGCTGCACACTGCCCCATGCTCTGCCCTGGGTGGTGATCTCGAATGTCAACTGTTATAAACTCTGAGCAATAACATCTCTTGTTTCACAGATTTATTATCAACCCGTGTTGCCCATTGACCTCAAGGTGGTTTTATTGTACATCACCACGCTGTGGTCACATATCTCCAGGTTGGAATGAATTGCTGCTTATCGCTTCTTTCAACGACATCACAGCCTCACGACCCAGCTGTCTCTGGCCTGCCTGTTGATGTAAGGACAGATGTGGGGCCTGAAGATTGGTGGCTGTGCTCTGTCAGGTGTGTGGACCCTCAAAGTCCTTCCTGCTGCTGAAGCCACGCGGTGGGTATCTAAAAGGCTGTTCCACTTTTTAATTCCTTAGGGAGCTGCAGGATGGAAGCAAATATTTTGTTTCTTTACCTCTCTTGCGTCTTTGCCCTTGCAGGCATTTTTTTCCCAGCCTCTCTTGCTGTTTCACTCCAGAGGTCCCACACTGGCCCCCTCTGCCTGTGTTATTGGTAGGCTGTTCCCTCCTGCTTCCTGTCTTCCTTTGCTGTATTGGTTTGACCTTTCCCTGGGATAGCTAGCTGTTCTCTTGATATCTGGAGGTGTTTCTCTAGGGCTAGATCTTCTCTTTTTATACATTTCTATGAGAGGGACTCATGTCCTACAGATGATCTTGGTTCCATTTAGGGAGTGTTTAACATCTCCAGAGTTATGGATTTTGCAGCTCTCTAAGGCAGGTGTCTATCTCAGCTCCTGCTTCTTGAGGTGGGGTAAAAGATACAATATTTCTCCAGAGTCTCATTCTGTCTGCAGGGTCATGATTCTAATCAAACACCTTTATCAGCTATTCCAGTGTTTCAGACATTATTCCTGGCAAGAGCATCTCACTTGCTTCTTGTCCTTTAATTCCCAGTGAGACAGTAAAAATCTTTACCTTCATTTTTTCATCTTTATCTCTCATGGTCAGCTCTGCATACACACTTGGTTCTGGCTTCCCTGCTAGTATACAGGGTTGGGGTTTTTTTGTCTACCTTCACATTACTTGTTTGCTCTCTTTCTGTCTGTGCCCTATAAACTTGCTTTTCCTTGCTTGCTCTGGGTCGGCTCCCAGGGTTCATGTGCCACATGCTGTGTGATCCCATGAGAGGACTGTAGTACTTCTAGGCGTGGCTCTCTGTTAAGACAATTTCTTTGTTTATGCTGATATGCCACAAGCACTGGCTTCCTGGTGCTGATAAACGCTTCTGTCCTGCAATTCTTGTCTCCCTGTCCTGTTCCCAGGGGTAGAAGTGTCCAGCCATCACCCATCACAGTACCCTGAGCTGCTGCCAGGTGGGATGGGACATGCAGGGACAGCCACTCTTTTGCTCTATTCTTGAGCACAGTAAGGTGTCCAGACCTTTAGCAGCCAGAAGGATAGGACAGGACAGCCGTGGTGGGACTGTCTATGTGCAGTGGGCAGGACTTGTGCAGTCCCACACATGCATATGCAGGCCTTGAGCTCTATCACATGTGGAAAGAAACAGACATGACACAACTCAACCTAGCCTAAAATGCATGCAAAGAATTACTCAAAAAAAAAGGCATAAAATGCTTGTTTCATTCATTTTTTCATCAAAAGAGCAGACTCTCCAAAATGGAGAAAACATGAGGAGAGAGCATTTAAGAAAGAAGGAAGCTCAGAGAAATGACCCAGGGAAGAATATTGATTTTGCTTTGTTTTGCTGGGAGAAATATAATAATTCCTTGTTCTTTCGTACATAGAAAAGGAGAAAACTTTGCTGTTTGCAGTGTGTTTGGGATCCAAATCTCCTCTGCTTTGATGTAGTTGCTGCTTTCCTTTACTTGGTGCAGCTATCCCAGTATAAGACCAGCAACAGAATAGAGAACCAGAACATGTATTTTTTTAAAAATAGATGAAAAAAATAGATGAATGAAAAGCCCTGCTCTCCTGGTGTTAATGGAAGGCTTCTTTGTATTTAGTACTGTGGAGAAAATTTGTCCAAGAGCAATTCAACCAAATGTAAATATTGCCCCCTACTAGTACTGCCAAGATCAATGAGAAGCTGGATTATCTGCCTCATAAGTGCCATCATTTATGTTAGATCAATGCTGGGGTTGGTTACGTGTATGCACCTGATTTTCCAGTACTTTTTTTTTTTTTAATTTCAATTCAGTGAATGCAGTGCTGACGAAATCTCTCGGGTTGAGGTCTCTGGAAACTGAAGTTATCTGGTTACGAGCAGAGCACACTCTGGTGTGGCATCATCCAGTTTCTGAGGTGTTTCCAGGAGACCAGGAAGCACCAGTCTGCTGCCCTCTGGTCAGCTGGTCAGTCTGACAAAGTTACTTACATGAGTACAAACTGCAGGACATGTCTGTACCCCAAGGTTTTCTCACACAGCTTAATAGGCTTCAGAGCTCATTCCTCACTGCTCATGTAAGCTTAGGTCCTCATTGCTACGTTGGGTTTCTCTATAAAGAAGTGGGAATTCATTTTCATTGCATACTCACACATTTTTATTCATTTTCCACAAACATTTATAGAGGAAAGGTTTTTGTTTCTTCCTTCCAAGAGTGTTCCCAGAAATTCTTGCAGCATCTACCAAGAAAGTTGGACCCTGATCCAGCAAAGCAATTAAGCATGTGCTTAAAATTACAAACTATCCCTGTGACTGAAGCACTCTGTCAGAACCAGGACATCTTTCTCCTGTCCTGACTTTTCATTTTGTGATTATAAATTATCAGATTAAATTAAGACAAAGCAGTGACACAGGGTAGGCTGCAACACAAGTGCACAAGCATCATCCCACACAACCAGCCCCCGAGACAGGTAGCTGGGGCCTGGAAAGCACATTTGTGCTTTGTGTTACTTCTAGATTCAAACCTTCATGCCCACATAGGACTGTCCCCCTTGGCCTCCAGCTGGACCCAGTCAGCTTTGCCCAAGCTCTCCTGGGTGGTGCAGCTCCCATGCACATGCCCACAAGCTCCCTGCAGCCCCAGAATTTTCCTTGAGGGGTTTCCTACACATAGACTAGGGGAAGATCAGCACCTATTCTTTGGGGAAATTCCTATGAGACAGAATCCCAGCAGCTTCAACACGGCCACAGCAACATTTTTGAGTAGCTCAGGATGGAGGTGGTGGTGCCAAAGCTTTACAGGAAATCTGTGCTACGTGGAGCAAAACTGTTTCAGGACACCCTGAGGAGCCTTAAAGCAATATGACATTTTGTCAAATTTAATCCAATTCCACATATTTTGCCAGCGCTTTCCAAACTTCGTTGTCCTACGAATCTGGCAACTCTTCCTTGTCTGCCCTTACAAAACAGGATCAGCTTTCAAACAGAAATGTGCCCGAGCAAACTCTGCATCTTCCTTGCCAGCAATTGCAGGAACATTTTCCATCTTCTTTGCATTTCTTTAAGAACCTTCTCCCTCCCGTTCAGAATTCACTTGATAGAACTTTCAGTCCTTCACCCTGATCTCCTCCAGGCAGACTTACTAGCTGAGGAATTTCCCAAGCTTTCTCTTTGGGAAGCTGAATCTCCTTCTAGAAAATGAACACATTTTGTAAAATGAGTTTTTACTTATTGCTGAGAAAAAATATCCATCTTCTATGATATGGATGAAGAGGTGGTTGCTCTGATTAGGGTAAAAGAAACCAAATAACCCTCATCTAGTCCAATAATAACTGAAAGAGCAGTGGGCTATATACGTACATTCTCACCAATGCATTCATTTCTTGCCATCTGCTGAACAGAACCTGAACTGGCAAGCCATCTTGCCTAAAAGTGCTAAAAATTAAAGGAAATTTTCCTTTGGCTCATGTTGTCCAACTATTTGTCCTGAGAATCTGAGAACTAGGGCCACTGTTTTCACAGTACAGCAGCAACTCTGAAGATTCAATGAGCCAATACTCTTGTAATAATTCGTATTTATGGTGCTTTTCCTTGAAGAGGATTTTTTCCTTCAAAGCCCATTGGTGAAAGGATTAGGTAGGGTGAGGGGAGAGATAACTATCCAAGAAAGTAAGAATATACATCTCTGAGTCATCACTTATCTTAACAGACCAGTCCTGAGAGCAGAGTGCTATGGAAATATCTATTTCAGTCCAATTAAAAAAAAAAAGTTTGGAGAAGTGAACATTTCTGCACAGATTGTCACTACTTTGTGAATACTCACTGAAAAAGCCATGAATCTGGTACAGCTCTACTGCAGACAACTTTGGAGGAAAGCTTATTCTCCGGCCGTGAATTATGCACAGATAATTATACTGTTCTTTTTGGCAGCCCACTCTGTGGTTCCCATCTTGGCACATCATCTCCTGTTCCAAGTCGCACACCCATTAGCTCAAGCCTGAGAGCCCTTCCCCAGGTCACACGCACAACACCCTCTGAAGGAGTGGAACCATGATGACAATTTGTCAGATATGATAACTAACAAATTAGTGCCTCGCATCGCCGTCAACGTTTGGGGTTTCTGATACAGAGCATGTAGAGCTATTCATTAGGCATGTTTGACAGAGGGTGGGAGGGGAGAGGTTGTTTTGTCTTCCTTCACTTTTAATTCTGACAATTGCAAATACGCTGCAGGCTTCTCAGCTCATACGCTCAGTGCACTATCCTGGCTAAATCCTACTGAGGAGAAGAAATGAGCTCTCTTGGGTGACCACTCCAGCGTGTAGGAGTGAAGCATCCTTTTCATATTCTGTCAGCGCTAGAGCAAAAGCAAAAATCTTTCAAAACATCCTTCATCTATATATTCAGATTCCTCATACTTTTGTTCCACTTTAGGAACATAAGATCATTGGATATGTCCTAGTTCTAACAAGTATTGTGGAAATACATTGTCAAAGCCTTTTAAAATCTTCCCTTAGATACCTCATCTTAAGAGGCAGCCGAGATTTCAGCAGCTGTGAGATGCTGCAGTCAGCTACAACTGCTACAATTTGTTGCAGCTCAGCCTCCTGGAATAATTCCTGTCAATGAATCATTATGGATTAGGCCATACTTAAAAGGTTAATTTATATACAACTGCTGGAGCTTGTATTGACCCTTCTTACACTGGTCTAAGGCGCTGAATGTTTTATTGCCTCTCTGTATAAACAAAAGTTCCAGATAACTGCATATCCTTGACAAGATGTTCTTAACTCTTTCAGCGATGGACAGTCTCTCTGAGAAAGCTCTGCCCGTGAGGATACCAGGAGTGGTGTGTTTGGGGACATACCAACACCTCCTGCTTGGGGTTACTGGTGTGTTGCAGGGCAGTCCCATTACATCGTGGCACCACCAGACTGGATTTTGTAGTTTTGTATCCCTGGCTAATACATAAGGGGAAGCTGTGTAAGGAGTGCTAAAATCTTTCATTAGAGGAAATGGTGGGATTTTTGTGTTTATTGTTTATTGCTCTGGAGGAAGGAGTTTTGTGCCTGGGAGGTTGTCCATTTCTATAAAGTCTACCACATTCCTAGTGAAAACATGATTCATCCTTGCAAACCTCATGACACATGATGCATGCTTAGCCACTGCACAGGTATGTGTTAGAGTTATTTGTGAGTAACATTAACCATACGTCCTGCACGTCTCCACTCTGTAGCCACAAGACAACGGGTAGTTTTCATTCACCCAACATATGCTTTAATTCCCAAACATACCTGATGCTAGCATGGCTTGGGAAATGAGTAAAAACACAATGCCATAAAAGCTCAGCAGCGGCTTAAATGCCTCCAGTTGTTCTGTGCAGTAGAGATGGTGTTTGCAATTCGTCATGGCCCAACCATATGTTATGGGAGCACACGCTGACCTCAGCCAACTTCTGTGTTCGTCAGCTGCTGCCGTGCTGCGACCTGATCCTCCCTGCAGAAATGCCCGTCAGCACTGCAGCCAGGATCTCCACCATCCTGAAACCATTGCCACAGAAAAATCAGGTGAGAGACTCCCTGGGCTGCATTCACCATGGGCATTTTAGGTTTCCAGATACTACTGGAACCTGCAACAGCATCTCAGCTGCAGTACCCCTTGTTGTAATGTCTGTCCCACAGTGTCCTACACAGACTGGGACTCCTCAGCACACCTTTACGTGCCTCATGCCACATCTGATTTCATTGTGTTATAGCACCCATCCACCATGTGTGCCCTCAGCCATCCCTTACTCAGGCATCTGCTACTTGCATGTGAAAGCAGCCTCTTTGCTGATGCTCCTTTTCCCAGCATCACACGGGATGCATGTCTTTGTCAAGGTTTTCCTAGATGGTGAGACCCAGCCCTTCTGAAGCCATTTCAGTCCATGTGTGCCAGAGAACTTTCCATGATCTCTTCTTTCTGACACGTACCAGGATTGCAACTATGATCTACAAATTTTTTCACAGCTTAGAATTTTTTGGCAGGAAAAGGCCATCACTTTCTCCTCCCAAAGTGATCCCAGCCATCCCAGTGTGAATACTCTTGCTGCCATGGGTTGTGTGACTACAGCTGGGTGCTGAGGTCCTCAAACTCCTGTAAAACAGATGATTCAGGGCTAGTCCAAGGACTTTGTAAGTCAGTCTATCCATCTCTGCCTATCTGGGCAGTGCTGCCGCAATGCGCCTGGTATCCTGAGGTGCCAGGAAATGTTCATGGCCATCTGCAGATATACAGCTCAGGGCTAAAACGGAAAGACTCTTAACATACAGCACCTTGGGGCTACTCAGGGTAAATTGGGCCACCTTATCAGTACTCATAAACCCTACCCTCACAGGTTTAATAGTAGTCCTCCCTTCCGACAAGACAGTAGAGCATTGTTCTGGTATGAAGGATAGAGGTAAGACCTCTGTCTCCCCTTGCCATATACCCAGAAAGGACAAACACACAGGGGCCTGGTGTAAAACACAAAAAACATCCCTCAAACAGAGGCGATTCTCTTCTCCCCACAAACATCCTGAAGATATAGAAAAAGATTTTTACCTTTCCAAAAGAAACATTTTTTCCAAGTCCCATGCTAAGAACTTTCCCTGCTTCATCTTTGAGATTATCAGAGGGCTAAGAACCCTTTTCTGCCAATGTCACATGTCAGTGCAATGTAGTGGAGGCCACTCTTAAACCCAGTACCAAACCTCCCCAGGCAGGTTATCAGAACCTCTTTGCTGCTGTTTGTCCCTGTATTTCTCCCCTGCCTAGAGATCCTGTGTGTCCCCCAGGCTCAAGGGAAGCTGCAGCCCAGTGCTGTTTCTCCTGGGGGTACCCACTCACGCAAACAGAGAAATTAAGAAACCTAAGGGACCTTCCACAGTCCTCCAATGTAAGGAGGTGGCACACACTTTATACTGAAATGTACATTTAATATCAACTATTCACTTAGATCGCATTAAACCTGTCAGCTCCACTTAGAAAGAAATTCAATATCAATCTGGACAACAACAAAAACAACTCAGTGTGCCCAGGGGGTCCTGTTGTGCTACCCTGCTGTAGTTAGATCCCTGTCAAGGCTGGATGGGCTGATGGTTGGGACAAGTAAGCCTTGAGATGTTTTGTCATGGGAGTGTGACTGAGCAAGCACAAAAGTACCTCTTGATCCTGCTCCCATTTCTGTGAATCCCTTTTCGGGTAGTGGGGACACAAGCTGACTGTTGGGGTCAGTTTTGCTGTGTGAGGGTTCCCCCACTGTTTGTTGCCACATCCACACCCAGCTCTTGGTTGCCAGAAGTGATTTATGATGTGGTGAGTTATTTTTGCTTAAATCAGTGGTATTTCTGCTAGGAAGAGAAAATAGATCTAAGTCCTGCCTCACAAAAGCAGATAAGGATCTATCTCCGTTTGAAATTAGGGGCTGTTTTAGAAGCCTAAAGCAGGTCATCATTCTCTCCTGAAAACTATGTGGAAAGAAAAAGTCTCCTCTCATATCCCCTGGATAGAGATGCACCACAGAAGGGGAGGCTTGCTTTCCTCTTTGCCATCCTGCCTGAGCTCAAGGCCAGGTTTCCCCTGAGAAGAGGCACAATCCACTGTACTCCGTTTCCACCAGCAAGACTTCTCTTGCGGAAGCCCTTCCACTTGTTGTAGATAATAAAATATTTATTTGCCCAGAGATTTGGACCTCTCTTCCTTATTTCACATTAGTGTGCTAATCGCTGGCAGCAGAGTAAGTCTCTCTCCCCCTCATCATGCGCGGGTGCTCTCCTCCTTCACTTCAATGGATATTTATTTTTCATATAAAGTAGACTAACTGGAAAACCAGAGTATCTGATTACCTGGGGGCAGTGCGCTGTGCTGAGATGATGTGCAGCAAGCAGGCAAAGAGTTTGAAGGGTGGTCTCTGCTTTCCATTTTAAATGGTGTGGTTGCCATGGGGTAAAACAAGATACCTCTATGGCCCAGCAGCCTTCTTCACCCAAATACAGAGGGTATCTAATAGTTTAAAATGTAACTCTGAAAGGACTTCCTTTAATGTAAAATTTACTCCCTTGATGGGATCAAAGTCACGGTGTCTAATATCAAAATGTTTTCCTTAAAAATAGCATGGAGCCTAGGAATGATGAAAAATCAAAGCCAAAACCACCTCCTTGTCTCTCCTGGCTTAGATGATGCCTCTTTTCTGACACAAACCTCTTTGTGGGGAATTCGAGGGTTTTGTTTGAGAATTTCTTCCATTCAATTCTTGAGTCAAACACTTGAGTCAAAGAGAAAAAAAAGTACTCAAAGACCATTCTGAAATTGCTTGGCATTTGCGATCTTAAAAATAAACAGAAAATTCACTGTATCATGAATTCTGTGTTCTGATTTCTATCCAATAATCTTTGAAATTCTCACGTGACCACTTACATGAGTGGACAATTACAAATTTAAGCAAGAAGATCAGAGTTTGTCTCCTAAAAAATCTTTCAAGCTTTGACAGAGGGCAAGTCCTCCCCCTGACCACCCTTCCCCAAAGAAATCAGCCTTTGCAACTACTTTGAAAGTTGGCTGTACCTACAATATTATTGAGAGTATTTTTCCAACATTGCAAGAAAAATTGTCATGACAACATATTATTAATAACTAAACCTGCTGCTGTTCTTCCTCTGTGGCACCAAAATGCTAGAAACTACTTAAAGCAGGAAAGATAATTATCTGTTTAATAAACATGTTTGATTGTGAAAGACAGGACTTCTAGACCTTTTTTGGTTGAAGAATCACCTAATTTGTACATAAAAAAAAAGGGACAAGAAGAACTTCGGAAAATAAGTTCATTTATTTTTGTCAGGCTCTTTTGTCTCAATATTTGTGAATAGGAGAAAGCACATATTAAATAATTTATGGGGGTTTTTTTTGCAGTGTGCCTCTGACCAGGACCAGAGTGTCAGCTCCTGGGCTATATAATGAAGATTATGTGGTTTGGGCAACAGGATGCTTTGGTGATGAGAATTTCTGATGGCTTCAGTGCCTGGTTCCTGGTGGTTTCTAACCACCCACCCGTGACAGCTGCTCTCCATAAACCTGTTGCCACCTCGGACATGACCAACACTGGGCTTGGTTTAGCTAAAGCTCCACAAACTGGAATGGCTGTAAGGTGCTTCTTTTCAGAGTAGACCATCAAAGCCACAAGGGTTAATGACTGACCACCTATGCAAATCTCACCTAACCTTGGTCTCTGCCCCAGGAAATGTGCTGATGGGCACCTGCAGCTCCAGCCTCTACCCTGCACAGGGCATGAGAATTTGTACATCTGCGTAACCCATCCCTGCTGCTCACTCTGGTAGCTGCAGCAGTCATGTGGGACTTACACAGTGGCTCCCCACACCAGCCACCCTTTCAGAGCAGGACTGAAGCAGGCTGGCAGGGTGTGAGACAGCATCTTGCACGGATATTGTTCAACCTGTACCTAGCTTGGGACTGAATATACGCCCTCAGGTCTACAGAGAGCAATATACAGCCTTTCTTTTAAAAAATATGTTCTATTGGAAAGCGTTTAGTGTAGTACAAAGCCAGTAACTGGGTGTGTCTGTTGAAACTCTGAGTCATTTCTCAAGTCCACTCCAAAGCCAATTTGAGTCCTAACGGGCAAAGGAGCAGTTAAGCAATTACTGCACACTGCAGTCCACACTGCTGATAAAGGACAAGGGCTCAGGTTGTCAAAGCTCAGGGAAATGTCCATCCCCATTTTTATGTTAATCACCAGGGCTAAGGTTTTAATTCACACCCTTGTCAATTTTGTTGCAATAGGGTGTAAAATAAAATTGGATACAGATTTTTTTCAGTCAATCCAAGTTATAATTATTGGTCAAAAGTCACAACGCCAGACACATTTATTGTTAGTTATCTCAGTAATCTTTAACCTTCCATGGCAAAAGATCTCCAAAGAGAAATAGAAAACAAACAAAGGTTGGGCATTAAAACATATTGACTCAACTGAACCTGCACTAGCCTAAGACTCTATTTTGTCTTCTTTTCTTTTAAATGTCCTTCCAAGATTATAAAGCCAGCTTGACATCTGTATCAGGACACAAGGGTTGTTAACTTCATAGTGATCCTGTCCGTGGAGCATCTGTGGAAAGTGTCAGGTTCTCTGAAATTCATGGGTCTTGGCCAGTCAAAACCCAAAGCACCTTACCACCGTGTGATAACCTCACACATTGCTTAAAAGTCTGATTTGAACTGAAGATATTCATTAAGTCTGTGCATAAATTCCAGCCTCTTAGTTAGGTACTGAAAGGGTAGATTCTTCAGATACTGTGCAAGAAGCTCTGAAAAAGTGCATATCACTGTACTGAATTCATATGCCACTTGATATTATGTGCACCAGAGCACATAAGGTATGTCCAGAGAGAGATCACTCACCTATTCTTTAAATATGCAAGCGGAATCATGAAATGTCATTGGCACAAACTGAATTAGACAGCACTCTGCCAGCAAGGCAGATGAGCTTGAATTTAAGGCTCTAAGGAGACCTGGGTTCAAACCTCAGCACTGACTTTCTGTTTGACCACATGTCAATTAATTGCTCAGATAATCTTTGCAAAGTGAGACCTTTGAGTGAGGGATCATGTAAGAGCCAGGTGATACACACTTTTGTTAATCTGTGATGTGTCTCAACACAATACTGAAAAAAAGGAACTGTGTGAAAATATAATTTCATTTCACAAAGACTCATTTCAATTTGGTCTGCAAAGGAATTACACAACCACATTTTTGTTTGACTTTTGGGGTTCAAAAAAATCCTGTGTTAGCCCTAATACCGACAATCAGTAGGATTACTGAGACACATCTGAAGATGTTTAAACCCTTTGATGAACCAAGTCTGTGGCTCACAAATTCACAGGAAGGGAGAGAATGTCTGTTGGCTGTTGGGATTTTTTTGTTGTTATTGTTTGGTTGTTTTGAGGGGCTTTTGGGGGGTTTTTGGGAGGATGTTTTTGGTTTGGGTTGTTAGGATCTGACTTTTTTCTTGGAAAGAATCATTTACTTTCACCTGGTTTTAAATTGACACCAGAAGAGAGTACTTTTGGCAGGTTTTTTTAGTCCAAACCTGTGAGTCCTCCTAGCTCCTAAACAGTGTGGAAATAGTTTTAGAAATTCAGGCAGATTAGAGAGGGAAAGAGAGAAAAGGAGAGCACAAGGGAAAGAAAGACAAATTTCTCAAAGGGCTAGCAAATCTCAGCAACCTTTTGACAAACGTGGTCTGAGTTCCAAGCTTGCAAAGAAACCTGAAGCCAGGCAAGTTTCTTGTGATTTGGGGCTCTGCTGTGAACATTTTGCACAGCTCTAGCTAAAAGGATCTGTCCTGCTGTGCTGCACTCTGTGCCCTGTGTGCAGTGCATTTGTCACTGTGCAGAACAGAGGAGGGGAGTACAGATCAAAGGCATCAGAGAAAGATGGGCTCAGCAGCATTCGAGGATCAAGGTGCCCCTTAAAGTTTTTCTGATTTTCTGTTTGTTGTTAAATATTTTTATTTGGGAGCATATGAGGGGGGAGAGGCACAGACAACTCTGCAGCCCTCTAGCTCCATGTGCTGATGATTATTTCTGCCATAGTACACTGAGCCTTGTCATTAATGCCTTAGCACCCACACAGAAGTTCATTTGTGATCTTCATGTATAGAAAAATCAATCTTATTCCTTTCCAGAAACCCTTGCCTGCTGGAGCAGACCAGCTCTAGAAGTCCACTTCTAAAACAGTGTTTGTGATGCTGCAAAGGAACGATTTGGATTAATTTCTGTTGCCCTGCTTATGTGCAGAGATCTTCAAGCAATCAGAATCATCACCTGCAAATCTCCCTGACAGTACAATTTTGCCTGTAGCTATGAGGTTCAATCATACACAACACATCTTCCTTCTACTCTCTCTGCTCTTAGAACAGTGGTGGGCACATTTTCTGTTTGCATTAAGCCTAATACACAGACTCAGCATTTGGCATTGTTTGTAAGTGTATCATTACCTTTGTTCATATTGGCATCAAAAGCTTCCTTCATGTGTGTGTCTATGAGCTCGTGAAGCCTCTCTATCAATCAATCAACCAACCAGGCAATCCATCAACGTACCAGAATCTGAAGCTAAATACAAGAGAGCATGTCAGGCAGATACCTGGCTTCTAATTAGGTCTAGGTATTATTCTAATTTCTCTGACTTGTTCTGTACTTCATAGGACCTGGGGATGTATTTTGTCATTAACATGTCAATAAAGCAATACAAATGAGGCTGGAGGGAAATATCAGCTCCCTGCACCACAGTGTCAGCCCTGGTCTCTGATGCATTCTTTTGCTGGGGGGCGGGAGGGGAAAATGCACTTTCAGACATAGTTGATCAAAGAAATATCATATACAATAGATTTTCTTTTCTTCACTGCAGTGGCTGGGTGGCCCATTGCGATTGATTGAATTTTATGAATTAAGTGAATAAGGGAACACACAATGACAAGGAGGTTGTGTTACAAAAGCTAGGATGCCAGATACTGCATCTCTTAAGCCAATGTCATTTGGGAATAATCCCACTGACAGCAGTGGAGTTACACTAGATTTCTTCTGAGGCGGCTTGGATCTGGCCTGCCTTGTGTTTTTGATTGCTGTAATTTAGTTTAATTATTTATGCTAACCCTTTGTGCCATACTTTAAATGTGCTGCGATATATTTTCTCAAGGTAGAGAAAATTTAGTAATATAGGTCATTACTACCACATTAATGCTATTAAATCTTTGGAGAGAAGAGATCCCACTGCTGGCAGTGTGAAAATGATGAGGTATGTAGATTAGCACAGAGTAAGATAAAAATATTCAACTGTAAAAGCAGGGGGAAAACAACAATTCCTCTTCACATCTCATGTTATTTGGAAATAACAAAATAATCTTATTTCTGTTTCCTGTAATATGATATTTGCAAAATAGAACAAAGGAAAAAACAAAGCAAGAAAGTTTGGGGATCCTGGAAACGTATATCTGGAATTAAGAGTATCCATCTAACAACTCTTTCACGACAAGGTGCTTTCCCTCACTCTTCTAAATTTCTCCACTGCATTCATGTCAATAAGAAAAAAGAATATGAGAAATAATAGCTTTGATGACTGCAGAGCCTGGATAAGCAGAATTATTGTGCTTAGTAAATTATCAATCTCTATTCTTATGTGGTTGCATAATTCAGATAACTTTAGGGAAGAGCTGTTCTGTTCATGAGATTTAGGGATTGTTTAATGCATGAATGAGCTGCTGCCATCTTCTGACTTTTCTGAGTTCTGCAAATTAAAAAACAATTTCTACTGTTATCAAGTGCCCTGGGGAAAATACTTGTAGTGTTAGAACTTGGAGGCTCCCAGGGCTTCTTTAATAATTTTTAAATATGATTAAGTGCTTCAGGTAACTTTTATAAGCATATAAAGAAAGACTAAAATTGGAGTTTGGATACATTGGTGGATTACCATGAAGAGAAGGAAATGAAAACACTTTGCCTGAAAATGCTCTTTCTCACAAAGTTAGACCCTAATTTGCTTCTCTACAGCAATATGGACAACTCTGCTAAACCACAGGGCATTGTTCACGTGTAAATGGGGTGAAAACATGACTTAACGAGCACAAGGTGATACTGAGATTGGCATGCTATTTGACAATGCAAGCTCTAAGGGAAGGCTCATCGTTTACCCCTTCTAAAAAAAAAGAAGATGCAAATGAAATATCTGGCTGAGAAAAGCCTTGAATTTAAGCAATTCAGTTTCAAATTTTTCACATGACTCTTCAGTTTTACAGGAGGGCAAGACAGAATCTCAATTGTGAGCATCCACAGCCTTGGGGACATTTGAAATGAGGAGCCATATTCTGCACTTTGAGTCCTTTTGAATATCAGTGCCCTTTCTGCTGTTATTGTTTTGAGGTTTTCTTGATGCAGTGTTTGCTCATAGAGGCTGGATATATAATCCTATTCATTTATCAGCCTCAGGGAAATTCTTTTAAGTTTATTGTGAAAAATAAAGGCATCATGGGCTACTTTAAGTGAACTGTGACTACTGCCTGGCATATTAATTGCTTCTGGATTGCCTTCTCCTTCCTTATGGACCCTACTCAGGTAGCATTGCCTGAAGAGAGGCTTTGTGCTGAGTCTGAAGACTGGCTATTCACATGTTTCAGGAAGAGATATGTGGATATGTCTGGGTAGAAAACAGGTTTTGAGAAAGAAACTTTAAGCCCAAGACAGGTCATTTTTGTCTCCTACCTCTCACTTGTGCCCAGTACCAGCCATTCTGAAAGTTTGCAGTTTATTTTTGACAGGTTTCTGCACTCAGTCCATCGGTCTGGGTATCTATACACTGATTTTGGTACCTGACAAAGTGAAGCCCCATCAGACAGCCTCTACCATCACACCATCACACCCCAACAGTGGAGGCAGCCAGCCAGGGTGAGCACATTCTGCTAGCAGTCATCCTGCTCTGGGAAAGAGTCCTCTGAAGGAAGTTCTCCTGGAGCTCAACACACATCCAAAAGGGAAATGCTGTGGATAATTTAATAAACCCAGAAATTCACTGGGACTGTGCCCATAGTCCTGAGGAGCAAATTACATGTCAAGAATCACAGATAGAAACACCATGTAGTCATAGACCTTTCCTTTAATTCCCTCTGTTGGACATACCTCTGTCCTCTTTAAATGCTTTGGCTCTGAGGGAAAAGAACAAGTCGACAAAGTATGTTCTGATGTGCAAATCAATAAGAAAGAGTCAAAGGATATAACACACCTCTCTCCCCTGTGCTCCTTTCTGCTCCAGCAGCTGCCCAAGTCACATAGAGATGACATGGCTTTCAGTGGCACTCTCATACCCATCCTGGTGCATATTCTCAGGTGACATGGGTGGACAGGGAAGATTCCCTTTGCCACATTAATAGATAGGCAGACCAGGACCCAGAGTAGGCACAAGACAGCAGGTACTCAAGGCTACTTCTGTCAGGGTAGGGAGAAACCCCAGGCCAGACACTCCCTCTGAGTGTGGAACTTTCCTTGGTCACAAGCAGAAGCAGCTCCTCGCTCCAGGGACATATCAAAGCCCCAGAGCCTCCTGTGCTGAATCTCCACTCCCAGCAGGATCTGTCCTTGTCAGACCAGACCTGATCCAACGTGTCTGTTACCCACCTTGCCCTCTGCCCTTCACTCAAAGAAGAGCAAAGCTCCCTCCGTGGTAGCTTCGTGCGGGTGGCTGGGAGCCCCTGGAGGCTCGGTGACCTGCTCTCACCCTGGCAGCCTGCACCTCCCTGCCTACACAGTATTTACAGCTCTCCTGTGCCAGCCCCACTGCCAGCTGTGAGGCTGCCAGCATGCTTCCTTTCTATTGCCTGTGGAGAGCCACGAGACGAGAAGGCTTCTGCCTGTGTGCCGAACCAGTGTTGGCTTAGGAAGCATATCTGACATTCAAAGGCCAGCTGTGCTCCATTCCACTCCTAAAATCTCGAGCCGGTGAATGAAATGAATGAAATGTAAGCGCTGCTTTATGAGTCTCTTTTATGCAGTCACCTCAGGCTGCACAGGTGTGCTAGGAGCTGCTGGGATGGGAGATGTGAGCACTCCCTACATGGCTAAGCCACGCAGAGGCACTTCATCTTGGAAGAACATGATGAGAGAGAGGAGAGCCCTTTCAGAGACACCACTGACCTGGGCCTTGAGGAGGCATAAAGCTGGAATAATGACCATGCATGGCTGTCAAAAATACTCTGTCCTTAGCCCTGGCTTAATTGCATGTTGATTAATGTACTTTGTAAATTCATATTCTTTCTGTATATTCTAAAAGAAATTAGTGTCTTAGGCTTGCTGTGTTAAATTCCTGGCAGTTCTGCCTGAAACACCTGTACCCGGGAGGGATATCAGATCTATCAGGACATATATTTACATCTCAGGGATGCCTGAACATTTTCTGTGCAGCTTTACTCTTTGGAGAAAAACCTTCCAAATACTGTAACAGGTTTCCAAACTATCTGTGGTTAGGAAAGGTGTTTCCATGTTGTTATAAATCCTAACCCCAGGAATCCTAGAGGACACTTTTGCATTATTAGATGATACTAAAGTGACAGTTTTTCCATATGCTGGTCCCCCCATTCCTGCACCCCTCTTGTGCTATTAAACTGAATATCCAAATTTTTGTCATTCTCCTCAGGAATTCGCACAGCTGCAGTCATCTCCCAGCTTGAGAAAGTGTCTTCTTGCTTGATGAGGAAAGTTTAAATTTCCTGAAGGTGCCCATGAAAATTTGTCTTCACTTGCCCAAGAAATTTACCCTTTATGATACCTCCTGCATTTACTGCCTGTGAAAGAAAAAAAAACATTAGATGGAAAATATGCTAAAAGTTGGTGCTTTTTTCCCAACCTCATAACTGTTCCCTGCAAAGTGTTTTGAATCATGTCCATTGCATTAATATATTGAGACTTCCTAAAGAAAGCTGGCAAGACCTTCTTGTGATTTGCAGCCCTTGCTTGTGGCAAACTCTGGCCTGTGAAGAGTAAGGAACAGGTGTACAACCTCATGTGTTAAGAGCTTCCATGCTACTGGGGCTGTTCAGAAGCAGATGCTGCCAAGGAGAGTGCAGTGACATGTCTAACAATTACAAGTCCCAGCTTGGTTTTCCTTGTTCCCATCTACAACAGTAATTCTGATACAAGGACAAATTGTTTCCCCCACTGAAGGAAACAAAATTTAAATAGCTCTCAAGTTCATCTGTTGTGCCTTCTTATCAAACTCCCATTCCTGTTCACCCAGAGGAAAAAAAATTAAATTTCTCCTTTCTCTGCTAAGAATGGAAAATGGCTGGTCTTTAATCTTTAACCCAAGAGGCAGCTGCTTTCCAAACACAGTGGAGTCACTGCCACATCTATCTGCAAACTGCTTGTCCTGAGCTCAGGCTATTCGGGGTGCTCAGGGTCCTGTCAGTGAAGAGTGAGAGTGAGAAGGGTGACACAGCTGCTCCATTGCACAAACTCTCTGACCAGCTCCAGACTGACAGAAGTTTCACTGGCAGAAAGCTCTTTGCCCCATTGTGTTTGCACATAGAGGTGGGAGGGAACACAGACAGAGCATATACTTTTAGTGCAGAATTCATTTGGTGACACTTTAGGGATTGCTGTGAATAAATGCTAATTCAGAATTGCCAAAGTAGTAAAACTGCAAAATGAGGAGACATTGCACTGCACAGCAGGAAATTTTTTAAGTGTTCAATTGCTTATTCTGTTCCCTAAGAAAGTCCTTCACTGAAAGGGAGGTTAACTTACGTGTGATTGAATAACCCTGGGTGATGTGTGTGTGTGTATGCTATAAATAAAGACCCCAAAGATGAATATGTGTTTCTTTTTCCAGAAGATATTCCACAGTTGATGTCTCTTTTCACAGATCCCACCTACACTGTAGTGTCACTCATTTATTTACCTCCATTTGGAATAAATGTATATTCAGTACAAATTCAAACAACTTGTGTAGAAGGTTGTCCAGCAGAAACAGAATGAATATTAGTTGTAATTATTTGGGTTTTATGACTACAACTCAATTACCGTGTTAAATTCTGTGGAAACTAGAAAGGAATTCCACACTCTCAAGCACAAAGTACTTGACTAGAACTGGCTTGAACCTACATGGTGCAGCGTTGGTGTTAGAAATGTGTTGAGTCAAATTAAATTCTTGCCTTTGAAATCCAGAGAAATTCAAGCTTTACCCACTCTTACTTTCCATGGAAGAAAGCAGAAGTGTGTTAAGGTTCTGACTAGTATCTCTCATGGACATTTTGTTCTAGAATAAATTGAACCATCTTTTTAACTCAAGGATTTCTTGCTTTGTAATGCTGGTAAGAAGAGAGCAAAGAGTCACATAGTGCCCTGGCAAAAGAGTACTCTCTTGCTCTTGGTGGCCTTGGCTCTGCCTTCCATGTCAGCCTTTTTCCAGCTTAGTTTCAGTCTTAGAACTGCAAAAGCCAGGGAGCCCAAGGCTTAGAGCTGCCAGCCATTCTTTATCCAGGAGGCTGAAATAATAGTCTGGATTTTCTGGGGAGCAGTTTCTTGAGAAAATAGCTGAGGCTTGACATTTCTCTTAATGTTTGTCCAGCAGAAAACTAAAGATCATGGAAGACAGTGTATTTTTGATAATCTGTGCACTGCTGTAGGGTTTCATACCAACTCTGTTGTCTTGACTGGGTATTTAACTGGGCTTGAGATGCATATTATAAATTGAATTGTCAAAGGACGTGAGGGGGTACTGTAAACACCTAAAGTGCCTTTGACCAGCCAACTTACATGCAGTTCTCTAGCTTTTTCTAGAGTTTCACAGTCCTCTGGGTGAGCAAAGTGATCTACTTACAAATGACCCCAAACAGATTGTGAAAAGAAACAATAGGACTAAAATGCTTTATGCACATGGGAAATAATTAAGACATTAGAACTTGTTCTCTATGTGTTATTGAATGATTCCTCCCCCTCACTTTTCAGTGCACAGGGCAGACAGTAGCTGTAAGAGAAAGCCAATGGTTAAGGGGGTTTTTTTGTTTGTGTTTGCTTTTAAATTGCAGTCTGAAATGTTTCTTTAATTAAATCCAAAGTGAAGAACTTGCATTACTGATTTCCCTAGAGAGGCTTCTGGTTGAAGCAAAGGCAGTACGAGTCTGTGACCTCTTCAGAGGCTAACTTCAGGCTAACTTTTGTGTTGTCTTCTTATATGGCTGGACACAGACACAACCTATGAAATAAATATCAAAAAAAGTTGTGGAGCTCCAGGTGTTCAGGCAAATGGCAAAACAAACCATTGGCTGAAATCAGATTTAAATTCAAGCAAATGTAGCTGTGCATTACTGAAACTTTCAGCTCTTTCCTGCCTGCCCCATCTTCTGCCACCTACTTTGTCTCTCCCTGAGGGCATCACCACTCCTTTCCTGTCGTTTGCAGCTGTCTTCTAACTATTGTTTTCAGAATCTCTCTCCTGATCTTGACCAGTACTGGAGGGGTGGAGCTATAAATTGCGTGAGTCTCAGAGCTGGAAAATCACCTGAGAAACAGCAGGGCTTCTGACAGCATAAAAAGTAGAAAAAGTGGGTATTTTCAGATTAATTTTGCAGTCCCTGTTGTTGCAGGCCAAAGCTACTTGGACAGCCCACATAGCCATCTGTGTTTCACAGTGCTTACCTGAACTGAACTGTCATTATTTTATTTCAGGCTTATCATTAGCTTTGAACAGAACTTTGTCAGGTCTAGGAAAGGAAGGCAGGGACATAGCTGTTGGCCCAGTCAGTCTTCCATCCACCTTCCACAGAAGGGATGAACCTGTCAGGGGCTGATTTGCCTCAAGGTATCCTGTGGCAGTTATTTGTTAGTTACCACTGACCCGCTGACAGTGGCTCTGGCTCCTGGTTATGGCCATACAGAAACTGTAAATTAGGGGCTGGAGACTCAGAAACAATGATTATTTCACAAAGAGACAGCTCTCCAAGTACGTGTTTGCACACACACTTCTGATTTTCTGTGAAGGCTTTCCCTGCCTGTCATTCCTACAGATGATGAACCCCAGTTGTCAATGAATCTCTCAAAAATCTGAAATTAATCTTTCAGAGACCTGGTCTAGGACCTTCTGTATTAGAGGAGAATTTACAAAGGAATACATTGCAAGAACTTACAGCCAGCAGTGGCTTGCAAGGGACCACGGATTTAAAGCAAAACTATAGTTTAATGGTGGCAAAATTCATTCATTCTTGCAAAGTCTCAGATCTTCTTCCTGCAGCACATTCATTCTTAAATATCATACTCCATGCATACAGCCAAATTTAGTATTTACATGACGAACACTGCAAACCAATGCTCCTTAATATAGTCGCAGCCTTGTGATGGGATTATTTCCCTTGTGAAACAGCAGAATATCAAGTCCATTAAAAGATATGTGGAGTATGGCAGCTACACAATAGTTTTATAAGACTAAGGGAGAAAATTATGTCTTGCTATGCTGACTTGAGGCCTTTTCAAATTTTTGACAGTTTACATTTCCAACCTATCTGGTAAAAATCCTTTTTGGTTAGCACCACTGGAGCAAATTCAACTCTCAGCAATGTGGGTGTGGATTTGGAGTAATTCTATTCTGAACATCAGAGATACTTCAGATGTGCTCTGGTCCCACTGTTACATAGGTGACATGATGAAAAAAGACTGAGAGGAATCCCATCTCACGGAATCATAATTACCAACAACTTGACCATTGTGTATGTTTATCTCCAGGGGAATTACAACTGGTGAAGCAAGGAACATATCCTATGAGAAGAAAGAGCCTTATTTCAGACTCGTTTTGTAAGAAGCAATCTGAAGCAGAGACCTTGCTCAGAGAAGTACAACACTGTGTCTAGCAGAGGTTTATCCACAGGTCCCACTCTGTCTGGGGGAGCTGGGGCAGAGAGACAGAAATTGCTGCAGGGCTCTGGGAGGCCACAAGCAAAGGGAGAACCTGGCTCTGGCTGGGAGTGGGAGACAGGTGCACAGGCTGTATTGGGAGGAAGCACTGAGGTAAAGGTAGGTGTGTACAAAACAACAGGGTGGTCTTTTACATAGTATTGGGCAAACCCTTTGCAGGACAGGAAGAGTGTATGTGTGCGTGTGTATCAAGAAATTATTGTTCCATGCCAAGTTTCAGGCTGCCATTAAGCCAAGTTTCCATTTTTCTTCCATCCCTCTCCCAAAACAGATTAATGAGAGGGTGTTGCAACTTCCCACTGGCCAGAGCTGGATTCTGGAAGCCCATCCACCACAGCAGCCCCTGGCTTCCACAGGAAGTCATAGAGACAGCATGATTGTGTTTCAGGGAGGAGAGGAGAGGAGAGGTTCGGAGAGGAGAGGAGAGGGTCGGAGAGGAGGGGGGGGGGTCGGA
>VZRF01011626.1:202327-299450 GCA_013396875.1 Vireo altiloquus | reverse complement strand
AAAATCCTTGTCTTAAAATAACTCCTTGTCTACAAAGTTATTCACAGATTTTTGAACCAAATGAACTAATAATGTGTAACTGGTCACCTAAAATTCCCCCAAAATCTGTTATTGATTATGGCCCCAATAATGTTATCTAGTAGTGTGCATACCTAACTGAGGAGGGTAAGGAACATTAGGCCATTGATTGCCCTGTACTTCTGTCCCATGTCTTGATGTCCCTCCCTAGGGATGTGAAAGAGTGGCCCCTCCTGAGCTGATAGAGACATCCCTTCCCTGCTCCCTCCCCCCATTACCCCCTCCCAAACCCAGGCTATCAGTTACTGCTCTGCCCGCAGTAACCCCGCGTGCTAAGGGAGCCAGACAGGGACACAAAGCATGTCCTTGACACCAATTTAGTGAGGATGAAGGGGTTCACTTAGGGAAAAAAAAAAGGTTCTGGCTCTTAGCTTCAACCCCTGTTTGAGTATTCTGCCCTAACGAAGTTTTTGCTGGAGCAAGGCTCACTACCCTACCCTTATCTCTCTCTTCCAGGTAATATTGACTGGAGTAAAAAATAGTCATGCTCACATTCTTTTCTTTTTTAATCTGACATTTGATGAAAACAGTGTCTTTTTGAAGGACAGTCTGAAGGAGACCCTCTTGAGCACACCCTGCGAGTCCGCGGGCTCAAATGCTTTTCCGTCTCTCCAAAACCCAAACTTGGGTCATTCCCATCCTGGCGGAGCACAGTAACCGCTGAGCTGTTGCAAAAATTGGGAGTGGTGACGAAGGAAACAGGTGGTAGCACTTGCACCTCTTCTGATATTTTGTAAGCAAAGGCTGCTGTAAAAATTTAACTCCAGGACTGCTTATAGTGCCATGAATCCCAGTTGGACTTCAGTGACTTTAAAGTCTGCGCTGTTTAGAATTTGAGTGTTGGTTTGAACTTTGCAGTTTGGGCTTCAGTCTAGCAAGTGCATATTTTAAACAAAGAAAACATTTGGCAAATAGTTGATTCTGCATGCAGGCAATGTCCCTCTGCTCCACATAATTTATTTTTACAAGGGTCTAAGGGAGACACGTTTCTCTAAAAATAAAAGGCATCCACATGAAGCTGAATTATTCCTTCCCAAACACAAACTGATCTTTTGCTTGTTTCCAAGCATTCTATCAAATCATCACAACAAAGCAACACTGTACTCCTTTAGTTAATGAGCCTGTGGCTGTACCAAAATCTTAGCCTTTCCAGCCCCAAACACATGCATTGCTTCTATAGTGCTTTTGCCCATCAGAATGGACACTGTGACCCTCGACCTTTGAAAGGTTACAGGTTATTGATGGCATTTCCTACACGCTGTGTAACACAACAAAGTGCAGCTGATGCAAAAGTAAATTATTCGAGAAGAGTAAAATACTAAGGGTCATAATTATTTTTTTTAAACTATGCAACTTCTCTGTGCAACAAGTACAGGAAGATGATTTTCTTCAAATCACTGAAGACCTATTAACGTGTGCAGTTCAAAGTTTAGTGATGTGCAAGAGAGGAACTCCTGCAGGTCTGTGAAAGAGACTAGAGAAAATACAATTCACATGCCAGCACTAATTTGGTATTTTTAATAGGTTGCCAAAAAATCTTCCAGCATGTGGTGGGTTGACCCTGGCTGGAGGTCAGGTGCCCACTAAAGCCCCTCTGTCACTTCCCTTCTCAGCTGGACAGGGGATAGAAAATACAGGGGAATACTTGTGGGTAGAGATAAGGACAGGAAGACATCATGGGCAGAACAGATTTGACTTGAAAAAAATAATTTAATTTGTCACTAATGAAATCAGAGTATAATAATGAGAAATAAAACCAAATCTTAAAAAACACCTCCTCCCCACACCTCCCTTCTTCCCAGACTTAAATTCACTCCCAGATCCTCTCCTTCCTCCCCACCAGTAGCACTAGGGAATGGGGGCTGGGGTTAGTTCACCAGACTTTGGCTCTGCCATCCCTTCCTCCTCAAAGGGAGGACTTCTCACACTCTTCCCTTATTCCCACAAAAAGGAACAAAAATTTCTCCAATCTGAGTTATTCCCAAGGCCTGTCCTCACGAACTGCTCCATCACCACCACAGGGCACAGTCCTTCAGTATCAGACTTCTCCAGCATGGGTCACCTGCAGCCTCACAAGTCCTAAGAACAAACCTGATCCAGCATGGACTCCTCCCTCCATGGGTCTATGAGTCCTGACAGGACTCTGCTCCAGTGCAGGCTTCCCATGGGGTCACAGCCTCCTTTGGGCATCCTCTTGCTCTGAAACTGTGTCTTCCAGGGGACAGGTGATTCTTTGGTCCTCTCTGGACCTACATGTGGTGCAGGGGCACAGTTGCTTCACTGTGGACTGCGCTGATGTCTGGAATACCACCTCCCCCTCCTTCTGCACTGACCTGGGTGCCTGCAGAGCTTTTCCTCTCACACACTCTTAGTCCTTTCTTCTGCTGCAGTTGTTCCAGGACTGCAATTTTCCCCCCTTCTCTTAAATATGTTGCCCCAGAGGCATTACCACTGTCGCTGGTGGGTTCGGCCTTGGCCAGCACCAGGTCCCTCTTGGAGCTGACTGCATAGTCTCCATTTGACACAGCTTCCAGCAGCTTCTCAGAGAAGTCACCCTTATAGCCACCCTTGCTACCAAAAGCTTGCCGCACAAACCCAATACACAAAATATTTTGAATAAGTGACTCTTCTGTTTACTCACCCAACACAAAGAAGCACCTCAGTGCTGTATGCACAGGATCACTCTGCTGGCTGCTCCTCAGGAGGGCAGCCAGAAATGACCAGCAGAAATTTATGCTTGAGCATCTTGATTCAAAACTTCTAGAGAATCAGATGAAAGAGGATGTGAATTCAAAGTGTGGTTGTCACTGCCCCCCTTTTTCCCAAGGTATAGAACAATGAGGCCCAGATGTTATGATTGCAGGAATGCTAAAAATTTCATGAGTTATTCTGCAGGCAAGAAAAGCCACAGAAGGTCAGGCCAAACAGGCTCAGGGTTTGTGTGGGGCAGGAGCTGCTCAGAATGAATCTTTTTAATGTGCAGTATCCATTACCAATTGATGTCAGAGATCCTCTTATAGATGGATCATCTAATGTTTTTTCTTAAAAGGCAGAAAAATATCCATGGCAAAGTCTCAACACATGTATTGGAAGGGAAATTTTGAGTTTTGGAGAGATAACTTCTGTTTTGACCAGCTAAGAATGGCAAGTTCAAGTTTTATTCTGTTGTCTTTCTTTCTTATGGCAGGATGATTACCAGTAAAAAAAAAGTTGAAAACTATACTGTGTAAGAAAATTCATCTGGAACTCTCTATTTTTGGATTATAAGTGAGCTAAGCCTACTTTCATCTAGTAGCCTGCTGTCAAGTCAGCAGGTTTGAGCAGGCTCAGATCTAACAGGACATAAAGTGCAGCATGTGTTGGTCCGTGTTTCCAGGACAGAACCCCCAATTAAGCAAAGGTTATACCTTAAGGCAGAACAACGTGGAGAGTTTGCGAAGAACCACTAGGCTCCAGCTGCTCCCAAAAACTGCTGGATTTGCTCAAAGTGTTACCCAAACTGTGGGCATGCTGCTGTCTCCTGGCTCGAGCAGGAGCTGCAGTTTCTTTCCCAGGATATTTCCCATATCACAGGGGCTTCCCACATGAGTGAACCTACATGTCAGTGTCTGCAGTGGTGACTGCAGGAGCTCCTTCTGCAGTGGCTGCTGCTCCAGGCCACATCTGAAACAGAACCCTACCTATGCCTTCTGCTTTCATTCCTCTTGTGTCCTCCCCAGAAAAGTTTTCTATCCCTTTCGCCTGACATCTGGAGCAGTTTTGGGAAAATACCAAGCATGCCTGATGGTCTGAGATAAAGACACAAGGGTCAGCAGGCCTCTGGCCTCCTCCAGGAGTGGAAATCTGGATGCAGTCCAGAACTTTGATGGCTCTCCTGCATATCCGCCATCCTCCTCTGCCTTGACCATCCCACTCACAATGTGGCCATTGACGGCCCATCAGCACCCTATTCCTGAGGGCAGAATGTCCATACAGCCCTGGAATTTCCTGTGTCCTCCACTTTAGTGTCAACACACCTGCAAATGTCCCTCTCTTGGAGCAATGCTTCCCCATTCAGTGCTCCTCCTTCCAGGCCATCCTGCCCTGCTTATTTGTCCAGGGTCCCTCTCACACCCATACTGCACACTGTATCTCACACTTCACACCACCCACTGGCAGAAGAAACTACTGATATAGAAAGATTGACCAAAGAGAAAGAGGTAGCTGATGTCTGCTCCCACCAAAACAAAACAGTGCAGGAGCAGAGGGCTTTTGTCTTGGCTAACTGGTCTCATACACACAGCATCTGCCTGCATTGGGTTTGCATGGCCAAGCCTGGGTTCTGCAGTAAGCTGCCAGAAGCTTCCTCCATGTCCAGCAGAGCCAAACCCTGTCAGGTCCAAAGATGGATGTGCTGCTGGTCAAGGCTGGGCCAGTTACAAATGGTGGTAACACCTTTGTGATAACATATTTAAGAAGAAGAAGAAGAAAATTAAAGATTTTGAGCAGTTGTAATTGTGGCCAGAGAAGAACAAAGCAGGGGAAGGACGACTCTCCCTGAGCAGCAGGAGAAATCACATGTGATGAACAGACTGTAACCCCCATTCCCTGTCTCCCTGGGCTGCCAGAGGGGAGGAGGTAGAACTGGAAAGGAGGGAGGAGTGGGGAGAAGGTGTTTTTAAGATTTTATTTTAATGCTCATTATCCTACTGTGATTTTGTTCATAATCAACTAATATCTCTAATTTGAGTCTGTTTTGCCCATGGTGATTTGGTGAGTGATCTCTCTCTGTCCCCATCTCAACTCATAAACCCTTTGTTATATTTTGTCTCCCCTGTCCAGCTGCAGCAGGGAGTGATAGAGAGGTTTTTGGTGGGTGTCTGGCATCTCACTGCCCATTTGCAGGCTGTCCTATCTCCTTTCCTATGACACTACTGCCACAAGGCTTGGAAACACGTTGTTCTGTGCACCAGCAAAGACTGTGAATGGAGAAAGGTGAAGAAAACACCCTTCTCTGCTTTCAGTACAATCATGTAGCTCTTGCTAATGATGAACATTTCCTGGCCACAGCCTTTGGCAGTTCCAAAATCAGGATTTCATTTATTCACATTTCCTATGATTTCTCTTTAGTTTGTCCATAATTTCATACAGACATTAAGCTTTCTTGCTATATATATCTCGAGTAGAAATCCATTCAACCAGAATTCCCTTAATAAAGGTTAAAAGATTTGCAGTGAAGAAATGTCAAAATACAGTAGCTTATAATTGCCCTCAAATATGCAGTTTTATATATTTACTTCATGGAGAGGAACCTTGGCATATATTTAATTAAAGAAATGGAGCCTGCAGGAGGTCTTGGAAGAGAGCTCATTGTATTTTGGTTTGGGATGAATTTCACAATCTACTCTATAATTTTATTAATCTCCCCAAGCATGAACAAACTCCAGCTATTTATGTAGAAAATTGGAAGGAAATAAAACTTAGAAGCTTTTGGAAGTGATTTTAAACATAGCAGGAGAAATTACAGTATTTTATGTCAGAATCTAGACAGTTATTACAGAATACATGGCTCCACACAAGAAAAATAAATTTTGAACCAAGATGGTTAATTGATACTTCAACAAAGGAGACATTTTTATGAAACAAATTCTGAAACAGACTTTTAGCACTTTTATCAATTAACCACCAATAAAGGTTGCAATCAGCACCTGGAAAGCCTACAGTATGATTCCTGTTGACATCATCTTTTTTGATTAAATCTAGAAACATTAACCTGAAGACCTGCAGAACGAGAACCCAAGAAGTAAAGCTCTGGTGAGCTCCCTAACACCAGCAACTGGATCTGGGTGAGAGCATAGAAGCGCATCACTTAAAAGGTTATTTGGTGGATGATAGTTGCCACCCATATCTCGAGGTGGCAGAAAATGGTGCCATGCCAACCAGAACGTGACAAGACTTGTGGATCACTTTTTTCCATGTTTTGCAGGAGGTGGAACACCTGACCTTGTGGTGGAAGCAAACAAAGAAATTGCACACATGTAATGCTATGCTTGCCAGGGACATCAGCATGTGGGGAGCAACACTGAGAACCTTGAATCCGAAGACTTGTTCAATCATCAACAAAAATCAGCATCCTTCTGAAGGGAGAAACTTCAGTGGGGACAGCAATGATGTGCCTGGGGTATTTATAGGGTAATATGTGACAGAGGCACGTTGCTTTAATTTTTGTGTTGTCTAAGTGAAAAGGGTGACTCTATCCTGAGACAAAAACTAACACTTTCCTTCTCCTCTCTCTTCTTCCTGAGGTGTCAAGGCTAGAGGAAAACTGACCAGAGTAGTGAAAGTGGTGAAATAAAATGTTACAAAATGTGACTAATTCTATTTGTCAGAAAGGCTCTGGTGTCAGAATCACAGGTCTAAAAAACAAGCTAACCCTGTTATTTTTCACTGCTTTATTCCTTGGTGTTTCTACTTTTTCTTATAGGAAAGTTAGCAAAGGTTAAAATGTGTGGGAATGGGGACATTTTCCACTGAAGTAAATATAATTTAAGTGTAAGAAGGTAGAATATAAATTTCCATGGCAAAACAAAGAATTTCAGAAACATTCCATACAAACCAAATTTGTAATTTAGAAGAAAAAAATCTTCAAGAAATATATTTATTTTTTCCTGGCTGATATCTGAGAAACTTTTTGATCTATAAAGCCAGAGTCATGTGCCAGTAGGAGTACAAGCATTATATCTTCCCAGTTCCCTGCAAGTCCCATACACACAGCAGAAAGTATAAAGCAGGCTGAGTATAAACGCACAAGGACCTTAAACATGTCATTTTAGCCAGAGGGAGCTCATTACTGAAGATCTGAGACAAAGAGGATCACAAGGCTGGATAAATTGTATGCATGCTTCAGCCAGAAGTACTGCTTTCCTCCACGTCCAACATGTTCACAGTTGAGGCAAAAGGAGATTTCACACCAAAAGAGGAAAACCACACTGGTTTGATACTGAACTTCCACCTACCCCAGTGTATACTGGAATCCTCAGCCCTCTGTTAGAGACACAGGCATCCCAGGGTGCCAGGTCTGGTGTAAGGGAGAAAGTAAATCTGATGCCTCAGGATGGGATTAGAGAAGCTGGAGAGTAGGAAAAGAAGCTGCCCAAGCTGACGGATAAGAAATGTCTACAAGAGGCCATGTGGTGTGAAGTATTTAGTGGGGAAGCAATTCAAAAGAGGCAGTTATAGCTACCACTGGGAGAGAAGGTGGCACCTATCTCCTCTGGGAGTCCTGGCTGGAAATCCTTTCCCAGAGATAAGAAAAAATACTAAAAAACAACTAACAGTTATCTCCCCCATATTTTTCCTTTAGCCACATAAGAGGTAGGAAATTGCTTTCAAGTCTTCCTCCTCTCTCCTCACCCACACATCTGATTAGAAAGCACATTCAAACCTTGGTCTCCCATTGAGGAGAACATTGCCACCTTCTCAGGTATTTGGGAACAGGACTTTCTTAATACAGTCTGCTGAATCTGATCTACTTTGTTGTAGCTAATTAAACACCTGCATTCAATTATTAACCAAACCTGACTCTCTCACCTTTCTCTGCAAGGCTAAAGGATGAGGATATATCCCCAGAACAAGAGAGAGACTCAAGTTTAAATCTCTGCTCCCAAGGAGGTGGGGTCAGACAGCTACAAGGTTTGAAAGGACCGTTTCCCAGAAGACCTTATGGCATTTCCCACTCTACTGTGCATGTTCAGATTACTCCAGGAGGTGATCCCATGGGTTTTCCTGCACCACTCTTGTATCAGGTGTCCCTGCAGAATCTAACATAGGTGCTGGTGTCACTAGCTCTATTGATGCTGCCAGTGGATGTCTGATGGATCACATACCTGCCCAGGCAATCTAGCTGGAGCACTCCTCCTGCATCACTGCAACAGCGAGGGTGCTTGTGCTCCTTGCTCCACAACATGCAACAGTGCCAGGAAAACATTTTGCCAAGGATAGGAAAAACTGACTGTTCCTCCACCTACTTTCAGTAGCAAGGGGAAGTATTAGAGTTCTCTTAAAGAGGAGAAAATTCATGGACATGAAAATAAGGTGGGAGGATAAAACCTGTCTGCATCAGGCATCCTCCTCCCTCCGGTACTACAGATGCCCTAGCAAGAGGAAAAGGTTATGTAATGAAAGAAGTCTGCCTACAAAGCCTGCTGCTACAAGAGTTTGCCAAGAAAAGAGACTCTCAAGAGAGTGCCTTACAACAGCCTTAAAGCGAGATATTGCAAGACAGAACCTCAAAGCAGGATCTCTGAAAAATAACCTAGAATGCATTAAAATGGTAGAAAGACCACTGAACCAACCAAAAAACACATAACGGGCCATCTCTGGAGCTTCTCACTCATAGTGTTACTGCTATTGCAAATCACAATAATAATGTTTATTTTTGGGTGCAGGAGAGTGTGGATGCCTGAATGACTGGGGTTGGTTGTATTTGTAATTCAACCAGCAAGGAGAGAATTTTAATCTAACAAGAGGATGGACAAATTATTTTACCAGACTTTTCTGGTGTTCAGTGCCACCTCCCTGAGGCCCATCTAAAAATTAATGTTATGTGACCCATATGACTGATATGTAATAAATGTAATTACATGTAATAAATGCAACTGATATGACCAATGAACAAAGAGAAATAGTGTTGTTGCCCACAATTTCAGTGCCAGGTACCTCTGTCTTGCTCTGCATTTGTTTCAATTCTGTTGTTCTTGCAGACAGGACCTGGATATGCATTGTCATGAAGGAAGGTAAATGGAGGTGTTTAAATACTTTACTGCCTTGCGAAACATGAAATAAAATACTCAATCCAAGTTTCATTCAAATTTTCATTAACAGTTTAAGACTGCCAGAGGAAGGTGCCAGGAAGATGATTACTGTTCCCAGAAGTGGCCAACGTCTGATAGTTCTCTGATGCTTCTGGAACCGTTCATCCTTTGTGCATACATGTGTTAAGCATACATGGCTCTCTTCCCTTGAGCACTGTGATTCAGTGATGATGGTATCAAGAGATCTCAGTGAGATGAGAGCCCACGTGGGTCAGGGACACTTACCCATGGGCTTGTTCTGTCTTTCTGGAAGCAAAGCAAGGAGGTAAATATCCCTGCGCCCCCTTTACACACACAGACAGCTGAGGTACAAGCAAACACACTTACTCAACGTGCCACAGGCAATCTGTGGTGGGGCTGGGAAAAAAAATCCAGATTTCCTGAATCCTCTCCAGTGTCTTAACCTCAAAAGCACCCTTTCTCACTAATCAGGTATATCAGACGAGTCATCAGACACCTATATGTATATCTGCTTACCCTCAGATTTGTATACCTCTGTGGTCCTGAAAACTAGTTTGTTCTCTCCTGCCTCGCCCACAGAGGTTTGATAGGGTGGTAAAACCAGCTTAAAGACTTCCTTTGTTCTGATGAGCAAATAGCACCTCTGCCCAAGCCTCTGACCTTGGCTGTGAGGACCTGAGAGATGAAACAGCTGTCAGGTGGTCTAAATCCACCTGGAAACTTCCTCCCGGTTTGTGCCGTGTTAGGTGCCTCGTGGAGTATCGGTGGCTGGACCTGTTGTCTTGATGAAAGCAGTATAGGCAAACCAATGAAAGAGGCTCAGCAGCAGCTCTCCAAAACCACCTTATCTGTAGACAGAAGGCAGGTAAGCAAGGCATGATCCGCTAAACAGAAAGTGAACAGATCTCGAAGAGAAGCCAAACAGCGTGGAAGGTGCCAAAAACCACTGCCAGTGTCTGCAGGTGAGGCTACTGTTACCTTACCATCAGTACAGCCTTCCAGACTAGAGAAGCACAGATTCAAGAGCCATGGGAGGTCTCCAGGTGAATTTGTTAACCTTGGCTCCATTACTAAGTCAATCTCCATGAGCAGAATATCTGCCTCTCCATTTACTTTGAAAGCAGGTGCTGCAGACCTTGTCTCTAAGCGCAATTAAAGTCTGCTATGTTGAAAAGAAAGTTGACAGAGGTAGCAATAGGCATGACAGGAGCATATGAGACTCCTTAAGCTGATCATTAAAGCCAGGATCAAGAAAGCAAGTGCTTACAGGTGCCTCTGTCAGCCTTGTCAATCCAAGAGAAAAAGAGGAGATGGGGGCTGAACTCCTGAAAAAATAACAGCTGAAAAGAGAGGCTGGTGTGATAAGACAGCAATTCCCATAAAAAGGTGATTCAGGGAGTAATACATGCTGGTATTAACTAAAATCATGAAAAGTGTATAAGGAAAATATTGTGAAACTGGTAAACCTGAATGGAATTTAAGAAGAAATCCACAGTTTTGAGAGATTAAGGCATTATCACTGGAAAAACATTTTTACCCTGACCAGAAAATTAAAGAGAGGATAAAGTTTTGGAACAGCTGTAGCTGGTGTCAAAACTTCTATGGATCTCACTGGCACCAAGACCTTGAAGGAAAAGCAAGCACCACTGTATCAACCAACTAGAAGCCTTGAGCAGGGAGAGCCCAAACTTCTCAGCTTCACCACTGTTCCCACCACCCGTGGATTTTCTCAGCTCCCCATTAGTGTCATTCTCAAAGACTTGGACAGTGCGTGGATACATCTGCACTGCACATTGTAGTGCTAAATTAGGCAGGTCTAAAAGAACTAGCTTGAGGATGAGGAGCAATCCAGACTTATAGGTGCTCTACCCATGCTAATTTATTGTGCTAATGTAGCTACACCACTTCTAGGTATGCCTGAACAACAGTGTTGTGAGATTCTGATCTGCCAAGAGCGCAGATGTGTCAGTAGGTTGAATGAAGAAGGTTTGAGACTAACAGGCTGGTTGGTAATGTGAGGTACACCGAAGGAGCATATTACTTTGTGCTGCTTTAATGCCTTCTAATTTTTTTAATTAAAGCTTGGTTACAATATCCCGTAGGGAAATATCCCTTACTGGCAAAAAGAGTAGGCCAAAGTAACCTCACAAGCTCTCTTCTGGCATTAACTATTACTCTAAGAATCAGTCCAGCCCAAACTTGTAGGAGAATAAAGCTACCACACTCCTACCACAAAAACTGTTGTTCTTTGACAGTAATTGATGTTTTTCCATATACAAGGATCAGATAATCTACTTTCATTCAAAATAACTTCTTTTAGGTTAAGGGGAAACAGCAACAAGAAGACGAAGGGGGGAGGGGGGTGGTGGTGATGGGATTAAAATAAAATGCAAGGTCTCTAAGAGAGACCAGTGTATGTTCACTTCCACAACAGGCTGGAGCAGGCAAGAGGAGCATGGCTGCCCCCTCTGCACACATGCAGGGTGTCTTTGAAATTCCACGTGTTGCTGGCAGGCTTAAATGTTTCCTTTATTTCATCGGCCTTCCAGGGCTCCCAGTCATTTGGCTACCCTGATATCAAGCCTTGCAAATGGCTGAAGTCCAGTGAGGGAGCAATCAGATGCACCTTTGTACTTGGGATCAAGACAGGAGCTCGGCTACAGAGAGGTTTGGCTCCAGCAGACCAGCTGCCTCCATGAGCACCCTCTGACAGGTCTGAGCTTCCCCACCTGACCACGTCTTTGTGCTGCATCATGTTGCACACTGAGAGAGTAAACCATGTGGGGAAGAAAAGAAGCATCTTGTTCATTCTCTCTTCATACCGTCTCAGTGGTGGTCTGTGGCCAGATCCCGTCAATGTCATCATAATACAGCACTAGTGGCAACTAGTCAGAGTTATAAATAATTTGAACATGGCAAAACTTTTGACGGAGTTAGTCTGGGGGTGACCTGGCCCTGGAAAAGGCAGCAGGACAGGGCTGCTTGCAGCTGCTGGATCTCCACTGGAGGGAACAGCAGTGGTGCAAGAAAGAGATGGATCTGCAGGACTCAGCGCAAGAACAACAACCTGATTTATAGTTACGTGGCTGCATTAGGGAAAGGAGCTGTGGCCTTTTCCTTTCAGCCTAGCTGTGGCCGTCAGTTAATTATCTATGAGAAGGTGGAAAGCATTAAACCTCAGGAAACCCTTGTGTCTGTGAGTGTGAGAGTAAAAGTGTGTTAGGCAGCTAAACTTACCTGCTAAGAATCAATTTTGGTTTCTCTGGGGCCCGGCTCTGGTTTCCACCCCACATGCACGTACGCTCTGGCACGCACAGACAAATACATCTACATAAATACCAAACAAATACATTCACCTTGATAGCGTTATTGACTATTCGATACGGCCGGATTGCTGAAGTTAAAAACTCTCCAAAGAAAAGAGTTCGCAGATTTCTGTCAGCCAGAGATCTATTACTCATGCTCAACCATCTGGTATTTAATGAGAATATGACAAGCTGATTGTTATTTTTTTTTCACATGGCAAATTGAAAAATGTGACTTTTTGATCTGTATTTTAATTACACCCCCTCTGATCTCTCTCCCTTGCACTTTCTTAGTAATATGATTTTGGAGAGTAAACACACTCTGACTTTCTCTATTAGCCCTGCCTCTCAAATGGATAAAGAAAATCTCATTTCTTTATGTTTCTCTGATTTGCCTGAGTTCAGTGGAGGTTTAAAGAAAATGTTTTTTTCATCTAAAGAATCAGGGAAGAGCTTCCGATGGAAGGTGAGGCTGCCTGACTCTGCAACCATGCTTGGTCCTTCATAGCTCCCTGGCACGCTGCTTTTTCCATGCCATTGCAGCTCTCATGGGAGGGGAGTTATTTCATGTTGCATTTCATGTTGCAGGCATTGCTATTATCTAATAAGCTCATAGTTTTTCTCCAATACTGATAATTAAAAACATAAAGTAATGAAAAAAGAACCAAAACACTGCTGCCATGAAGAGAAGGGAATATGCTACAAGTCCTAGAAATCAGGATTTCTGTCAGATTGACCCCTCTCAGTTCATGACAAGTCACTGCCTGCCTGGTTGGGCCTCGTGCCTATAGCTGCAACTACAGCTGACTATATATGAAAGCCTGACTTTAAAGGGACTGGACCCAATCACATGACATGTTTTTGTCCAAGTTCCACTATCATGTGACAATCTACAGTAGATTTATGAAATTAAGCACAGATGGCTACTTTGTTTTTGTTCTTTGAACTGACAGCTGCTGGTGTAAAAATAAATTAAATTAAATTTCATATAAGTCAGACTCTGAGGGTTTTTTTTTTTTTTTAAATAATCTTTAAGGTCCCCCTCACCCCACACATACATACATATATTTTAAGGTTTCACTGGTTCTGGCCTTCACTCCATGATCCTGGCACACCCCCAGGAACCTTTCCCAGCTTCTCTGGCAGTGACCTCCCTCCTCATCTGGGCACACAACTCCTGTCCCCAAACAGATCCTGAGCGAGAGTGGGGGCAAAATATGCCAAGCCTGGCCAGTGGGCATAGCTGAAGCAGGGACATTTAAAGCCACTTTCCATCAGGAATCTCAGCTAAAAGAAGGGAAAACCCCATGAATCCTCCATGCTGCAAGCCTGTGGGAGAGTATTCCTAAGCCCTTAGGAGCTGTCAGCTCTGAAAGGCTGCATCTGCCAGCAAAAGTGGGAGGATTGTTAATAACTGAGCTGCTAATAATCCAATATATAGGGAGAACCAAAGGAAGTCACTTCTAGGTAGGGAAAGTAATGGCAGGTGCATAAAAGAAATTCAGATGACTTTTTAAGAAAACAATGTTTCAGGATTAGCCAAAGGGTTCTTCTGTATTCACAAATCTCCATGGAGCACTTTAAAGTCTTCTGTGTTTGTATCATTTAAAGTGCTGCTATTTTAGGTCAGTGTAAATAAGTCATGTGTGCCGTCAGCCTTGTACAAGTGCTTTCTGCTGCTTAATAATACATGTGCTTGTCCATTATAGGGGCTACACGGGTATGTGTTGGGATCTGGAGGCAGTCATGCAAAGATCCTGTCTTTGGCATGGCTGCTTAATGCTCTGAGTTAGGGCATGGGGTGTATGCTTGTGATGACCTAGAGCAGGACAGAGGCTAAACAGAGCTCTGATCACAGTGCCCAATAAATAATTCACAAGGAACTATCTCATGGTATCGCTGCTTTCTTCCCCAGCTATACCATCAATCCAGCACTATTGCCTTTTATTTTATTTATACGGAGATACCAGGGTTCTACATAGCAGGGGGTTAATTGACCACATCAGAATTCTGGCATTTCAAATGCATTTCAGCAGTTTTCTGGGGTCTGGTGGGTGTATTGGAATTATAAACTCTTAGGTTCCATCATGGAGATGCCTGGCACAAAAGATGCTATTCAGATGCAGCATCTTGCAGAACACAGCAAGCAGAGCATCTCCAGCCTGACAAATCCTTTGGGCACACATCGATGCTGAGCTGCAGTCTCAGCTGTGGCTTGTGCATCCCACAGACTTCCACCCCTGTGAAAGGTGTTCCAGTCATTGGCCTCAAGTGGGAGCAGGACGTCCTGTAGCTGATATGCCCACTGATACGACCTGGCATTCTGTGCTCCTGTATTGTTCACTCCTCTGTGTGTCCCTGCTCTCCCTGGATCTCTTTCTTCCATTTGTGTAATATGTTCATCATTGTAGGGACTCACATCATGTGCTTATCCAGAAATTAGCACAACAGGGTCCTGTTCCCTGTGGCCCTCTAGGCAGGACAGCAGCAAAGAAAATTAGTTTCACTAAGCGCCTCAATGGCACAATAGTGTTGTGCAATAGCCTGAATACAGGACAGAGAGCATGAACCTTCCAGATCTCAAGCATTTGATCATTTTGCAAAGTTGCAGTGAAATGTGGAAGTGATGGCGAAAAAGTAGGCCTGTCCATGATGCATAATTACTGAGTTAGTGCTTAAAAAGCACTCAGGGGTTGGAAGCTGTGAAGTCCTGCTAGGAAGCTGCTGTGCCACATTTTCTTCAATACATCTGCATGTTGCTGCATCCAGCCAGGTAGCCATCACCCTGAATTAGAAGTGGGTTCTCATATTCTGAGCCAGTTGCTTTGCGGGGAGAAAATGAGTTAAAGTGCCTGTTTTTCCTGATGGGTATCTGAGAGAATTAATCAGGTGATATCTTTAAAGGATTTTGCCTTGCGCTTCTGTGATTTTGCCCCCAGAGAAGTCAAATTAGATTTGCCATTCCTCCAACAGGAGGAAAATTCAACCAATAAAAGAGCAAACTATCATACCGGAAAAGCCAAATCTCCAAGTCTGACTTGCTGGGAGGAAGATGCCAAAATACCTTACAAATCTGTGCCTCACTACGCGTGTCAGGTTTGCAAGGTGCAAAAGCTGTGCTTACAAGGAAAAAAATTAAGAGGGTTTTGTTAGCAAAAGCTTGCCCAATCACACCTCCACAGACCTTTCCAGGCTACTGAAACTGAGTACAATGTCTGTGAAATTAAGAACTGAAGAGTCATTTGGTGAAAGAAAATGGTGAAAAGAGAAGGAAAAGTAGTTTAAAATGGTCTTTTACTTTCCCCTTCAAATGTTACAGTGCTGATTTCTTTGACAGAAAAATTAGTATGTGCATGTGTCTATGTGGTGAGTTAGAAGGAGAGGTTTAGAAACAAGATTTTTGATAGAAAACAAAGGCACGTCAGTTAATAAGTATGCAGTAATGTTGAAAAAGCCCCACAATAGCGTTTCTCATGCATATGTGGGAGTGAGGGATTGTAAGAACAAGTGGTGGCTGGTTGCCTGGGTTTATCAAAGCCCGGTAGGGCAGTATCACCTCTTTGTCTTTCCTGGGCTCAGAGTCATCAATCCCTCCTGTTCCTTCCCGAGCTGTGAAAATGTCAAGGGAGAAACTCCTCCTCCTCTAACAGCCCCCAGCTCCAGGCAAGCACCCACCAGTCCGTGGGCTCTCGGGGCCTGGGGGAGCGGCTGGGTCTCACCGGCTCCGTGGGGCAGAGGGGATGGGCAGAGCCCTGGCTGCTGGGCTGGCACAGCCCCCGGGGCCGGGCTCCCTCACAGCCCTCCGCGAAGCAAGCAAGGGCAAGCCTGGCCAGGGCACCTTGGGAAGAAAAGGGACTTTATGCTGCCTTTGAGCAGGGGCTGGCCCCATTTCCATGCTCTGACAGGGCAGTGCTGGAGGCAGCTTTGCTTAATGGCTCAGCTCATACCTAAAACCGCAGCTCCCAAACAGCCTCGAGCCTCGTGTGCATCCTGTTCCACAGGGTTCCTGTCCCTTGCTCCCCTTCCCACTGCCTCATGCACTGCCACAAAACCCAAAGACCCCTTTTTAATAAGGCAACCCTGAGACTGTCTAGCCTAGCCCCCAAACAAAATCTTGCTGGAGGGATGCACTGCTGAACTCCAGCTCTCTAAGACTGCTCCAGTGCACATGGAACCCTCAGGAGCTCCAAGTCACCTCAAAGAGAGGAGGAGGAAAAGGGCCCTTGGTGCCTGCTGGGAGCCAGTGCCCCACAGAGAGCCTGGGTGACTGGCCCAGTCCATCTGCAGAAAGGCACAGTCTGTGGGATGCTGTGGTGGGAGGCAAACAGAGCAGACAAGAGGAATGCAGACAGGGATGGCTGGAGGGGCAGGGAGGAAGCTGGAGGGTGGCTGAGGGCAGGAGGGGAGAGGAAGGGCTGGAGGACGGGGAGGAGGGTGGAGAGGGTGATGAGGTATGGGGTGATGTGGGAGATGTAATCTAAGGCAGAGCTGCCCAGAGCCTCCAGGCTGGGAACCAAGTGACTGAAGATGTTCTGGGGGAAGCAGGTGCTCTCACTGCACCTGCAGCACAGCCCCCACCCAGGGATCACAGCACCTACCAGCTCCCTGCCACAGCACTGGGGATCAGCGCAGCCCACGTGTGGAAAGATGGGCACCACAGGAAGGAGATCACACCAGCATTGCTTCAGACGGGAGTGTTGACAAGCTGGAAACAGAGATTTTATCTTCTTCTATAGCTGGTGTGCTGCTGGGACAGCAGGAGGGGATTATGCTGCTGGTTTCCCCAGCAGACCAGAGGTCTGAGCTGGTGGCTGAGGGACCCTGGTCCCTTCCCCAATGGTTTACAAAGGCACCTGTGCAGCTCTGTGGCCTTCTCCCTGTGTTCATGTAGGGGTTGTGGGCAGAGCAGTGTTTCCCCGAGTGTGCTCAGTATGAGAGTCAAATATTTCTCTGCCCTCCATCATTTCATTGCAAAAATGGTGCTACCAAAAACATCCAGTCCAGGAAGTGATTTCATGAGGAAACAGCCAAAGACAAGTATCCAAACCAGGCAGAACTCCAGAGCAATAGTACAGGATTAAGCACAGGATTTGCCCCAGCCTGACAGTATCACTGTGCTTGTAATTAAAAGTCTTCTGATTACAAAAATAACCTTCTAAGTGTTGCTGACCATAATCTAAATCAGTCTCATATACTTGGGCCTGCAGATATCCTGGAATGACAAATACCTCAGAGAAATAGATACCATTCTACTGCTGTCAACAAAGCATCATTGCTAGTGGCAACGACTCATTGTTTGGGTGTTCAGCTCATATTTTCACTTTGCTGCTGCTGGACATAACGCCAGGCACTGATGGTAACATTTTCAGGGTGGTGCTGGCATTGTCAGGAGAGCTAACAACCCTCAAATATTTTATATAATTTGAAATTATTTTGAAGGGAGAGAGAAAAGGAGATTCCTCCTCTGTGAAATTAACTTATTAAAATTTCAAAATCGAGCATTTCACTCTACATCACTTTCATTGCCCAGACCATGTCCTCTCCTCCAAAGAAACCTACAGCTGACAGCACCTACCTCTTTGTCACTACAAATACTGACTTATATTCCTATATCTTAGGAAGAAACAGAAAATATTTACGAAGTAAAACGGAGAGTTTCTACACTGGCAAGTAAGGAACCAGGTGGGTTAAGTGACTCACTTGAGATGCACCTCACATTAAAAGGATGAGGCCATGCCACACTTTTTTGCAAAGGGACACTGTCAGACACTGTACCTGCTATGTTCAACATGGCCCATCACCCATTTTTGGGAAAAAGAGCCACATCACCATGTATTGCCTTGAGAGCAGAGAGGGAGCCACTCTGAGGAGCACATCAGTAACCACACAAGCAGAGCTGGGGGAGATAACTTTGGTGGGAGGCTCAACAACAGCCAGGACTGGCCCACATCTTTTCTCCTGCCCCTGTGCATGGTCTTGGTCTCTGTCAGCTCCTGTTTCCTCCTCCTGTGTCAACCAGCTCCAGGGGAATAGGTCAACCCAATTTCCTAGAACAGAGACATATATTTCTCCTTCTGCACCATGAGTAGTTGCTGCTACCTATGGGAGTTGTCATCCTTCCTGCACAGGAAAAATACAGTGAGGGGAAGAGGCTCAAATTCCATGCAGATTTAGAAAAGAGCTAGTTTCTCGTCGAGGGGAGCAGAATGTCAGCCCCAGTGCCTCTGATGGCAATCCCAGCTGAAGAAAGCACAACCTGCAACGCAATCACAGATTTCACTGCCTTCAACACCTACTGATAAGCCATTAAAAGCTACTTCAAATATATCAAACTAAGAAATAACCCTAGATTGGCTCATGGTTTCAATACACATTAAGAATTTATGCCTGTCAGCCCAAAGTTTGTAGTAAGAGATGTTTCTTAGTGACCTGGGAGTAGGTATGTAAATAGTGAATTAGCAAAATGTCCGGATGACACAGAATTTTTTAGGTTACTCAAGACTATGGGGAGCTACGACATGTTCCAGAAAGACTTGACCAGACAGCATGATGGAAGATGAAATTCAGTGTAGACATGTGCAAGCTAATGCACACTGCAGGAAATAATTTAAGATTTCATACATGCCAAGAGACTGTGAATTAGTGATGAGAGGCATTATGGTGGACACACAATGCCTTCAGTGAAGCTGGCTGCACAAAGTACAGCCCAGGTCAGTAAAGGAATGAGGGGAAATTCAGCTATATAAAGGTGAGTGGGGTGATAGTTACATGGCAGAAACCTTCTGGGTCAGGCTGGAATATAATTTAAAGGTACCTGTGAATGAGGCAGCTCTGGAATCAATTTTCTCACTTTGCCTCAGCCAGGTCTTTTGGGGCTCTCACGTCTTACACTCTGAGAAGGTCAGAATAGTTGTCAAGCCTTGTAAAAGAGCTGGACCTCACTGAATTTTTTTTCCATCCATGAAGTCCTTGAAAATTGATAGATATCCTGACAAAGGCTCAAACTTGGCAATTAAATTCCCATGAGCTGGAATTAGAAAAGGTGTCCCACTTACATGAATAGATTGCATAAATTGTATTTGGAGGTAGTTTCAGCAAGGCTGGTTCCCTGGGTTTTGTGGTGAATGAGCCAAACATACCATTAATGTAAGGCACTATTGCAGTATTACCAAAATTGAACCCCCCTGGAGTGGGAAAGGGAAGACCTTCTTTTGGTTTTGGTGTTTTGGTTTTTTTCTCCTTTAAAACAAAGGGCATAAAACAATGGTTGGGAATGAAAGCCCTGTAAATTAATTTATATTATAATTTCTGCAACGCCTTTGTACATAAATGGAAGTTAAGTACATAATTTATGGAGGGTGGTATACGTGAATTGGAGTCTCAAACCCCCTCAAACACACTCACTCAGGCATGATGTGTAGCACACTAACACTCTCAGGCAGTGTGCAGATTGCAAGAGTAAAAAAAAAAAATCACTCTAATACTGTGTGTTACAATAATAAATGCACGAATTAGAGGGTTTTACCGCTCTGTAAATAAATTATGCATATGTAGTTTTAAATTAGCCAAATTAAATGATTAAAGACACTCCATTCCTTCATAAACTTGTCTCAGGAGTAAGGAATGCAGCATACAAGCAGAGGTCTCTGGTTCCTCTGAGCCTCACTGTTTCATTTGAAGCAATCTTAGATGCACTTCACTTCCCTCTCAGCTTTGCAAGGACAGAAGGAGTTTTATTTTTCTTCAGCTAATTATTTTCAGATAAAAGCAAGTGTTGAGATTTGAAGCACTAGTTTTGTTTGCATCCTCTCATTGGGATATTGCTGGGGCTGGAGGACTACTATGGCTCCTCAGAAGTCATCCTGCCCACGGTGATCGCTTCCAACATTTCTGCCCCTGGTTTTAACCAAGGTTTTCAAATACCCACAGCTCTTCATGACTGGGCGGGCAGTGTAAGTGGACAACACTCCTGAAAGGCAGGTCGGCAGTGCCTTCTCTGCAAAGAGCACTGTTGTGGCAGTCTGTCAGTGGTTCTGTGGTTTGCTGTGGTACACGGTACCGTGACTCACAAGTGGCTACAAACATCGTTGCCCATTTTCCTGTGGGAGGGAGTTCAGGCCATATCTCAACAGACGCATTTCTTACTCATTCCATGAACTGGCACTGTATCCTTCAGCCAAAACTCACCAGTCACAAGAAGGAACTGCAGAGATTTGAAGAGTGTTTATTTCCCGGTATTACCAGTGCTGACCCATCATCATATTACCAAACAGGGCTTGACTCTACTACATCCTAGGCACCAAATTAGCTCAGTTCTTCCAGGGAAAGTTTGGACAGGATCTGTCACTCTCCAAGCATCAAGATCAAAATGTCATTTTATAGGTGGAGAAGCTGGCACAGTGGGAGAGCTGAGATACTCGATTATCACTATGGGGGTCCTGCCCTCAGCCAGTACCACCTCCACATCATCACCCACATTTCATCAGCCGAGCCACTGCAAGATACTGTTTCAGCATCACTCACCACCTCCCAAGCAACTTGGTTCCTAGACAGCTTAGGCATTTACAGATGTTAAAGCTTCCCAAGGCTGTATGACCAAAAAGTCTACTGAAATCTGCATGTTAAAACAAAAAATAACAAACAGGGATGTCCACCTAATATAGCTTTCAACAGGATTTTACATGTCTCTGCTAGGGAAGAGCATACAAGCTTGTCACTCTATGTAAAAATGCGTTTTTTAGAGGAATTCTCTGCACACAAATCAGCTCAAGTGCTGATGCTCAAAGCAGTGTGAAAGCAGAAGGAGTTTAAATGAAAGCAGTGTGGGCACGGCACAATTCACAGAGCATTTCTCCTTTAATTCCACCTGTAAGTACAGTGTGCTGATGTATGTACTTATTCACTGCATTTTGACCATATTTTCCCTTCTTGCTATGAAACCAGCTTCAGGCTTTACATGTTGCATGTAAGACAGGGATGTTTCTCTAAACATTCTTCATGTTTTGGAGAAGACCCCCATTTTCAACAGCAGAAGAAGTTGACTGTTCACATGCACATCAACAGGGTTTTGGGAGGCAAGTCCTAAGTACAGGCAGTGGGATCAGGATACCAGAATTTACACTGCAATGTTATGAGTTTATGAATGGCATTGTAGATGAATATGAAAAGCAGTATCTTCAGAGATTTACTCGTCCAGAGGTTCCTGAGTATTCTTGGTACAGTAAGTGTGCCATCCATCTGGGGAATTAGGGTAGCTGTTCCAAGGTAACTCCATAGTAAGGTTTCTGTGATTCAGACACAAGATAGTTACAACATACTCCAGTCATTTTTACACTTTGGAGGAAAGTAGGGAGAAATTTTAATCTTGCAGTGCCAATATTGATTCTGTGTGATCCTAACCAAATCAGGATCAAACTGCTTCCAAGATATTTTTTTAAATGCTATATAAATCTCTCATTGAGAGAAACACTACAAGTTTCTGGTACAAATACATCCTCATGGTGAAATGGAGATTATTAGCTCATTGTGTTTATAGCATGAACCAGAGGTTTTGGATATTGGTAAGAGTTGTGATCTTTCATTTAGAAATCTTCTCTTCCAGAGTTTTACACCTCTCATTAGCCAACTTGCCACTGGGATTTGGAACAGTGGAATGCAATGTTCACACAAAGAAATGACAGGCCATTAGGCTATGAGCTCTTTGGAATTTGGTTCTAGAGTGACTGGTTGCCAGTTTGCCCTGGCCTCCAGCAACAGTTCAATACAAATAACTAGTGCTACATTTTCTTTTCCCACCTGTTTGCAAAACTTACCAGTATGTGTTTTCAACATCAGAAGAAGCTGCTACAAGCTGGCATCTATATGTGCACACCAAAACGTGCATCACATGTCTATGAAAACTGGGAAATACTTCACACTTTTGAATCACCTCAGTTGTTGGGTTTGTGTTTGGATTCTGTGTGGGATATGTGTGAAGGACATATGTGAAGGACAGAGACTACAGCATCTGTGAGGGCAGGTACACAGTGGGGTGGCTGGATGAAAATGCAGGAGGAATTGAGAGAAAATTGTCTGAACTACAGAGGACATGAAAATCTTGGCTCAGGATGGAGAGAGGTGGCAGGGCTGTACCTCTGCTCCTCGTGTGTGTCATTTGGCAGTATCACTCAGATCAGATCCTGCTCTTTCTCCCATGTCTTCAGGTCACTCATGGCCATGGTCTCTTCTGCAGGTGGCCTTCAATACACAGCACACAGAGCCAACCAATCCTGGGCTGCACCAACACCAGCACGACCAGCAGATGGAGGGAGGTGATTCTCCTTGACTCTGCTCTTGTGACATCCCACCTGGAGAGCTGCATCCAGCTCTGGGGGCCACAATATAGGAAGGATGTGGACCTGCTGGAGTGAATTCAGAGGAGGCCCATGGAGATGATTAGAGGGATGGAGTCCCTCCTCGATGAGGAAAGAATGAGAGAATTGGGATATTTAACCTGGAGAAGAGAAAGCTCTAGGGAAACCTTATTGAAGCCACTCAGTACCCGAAGGGGTACGAGACATCTGTAGCAGGACTACTTACAAGAACAAGGGGGAATGGCTTCAGACTGGAAAAGGAAATGTTTAGATTTGACATTAGGAAGAAATTCTTTACTGTGAGGGTGGGAAGGCCCTGGCACAGGCTGCCCAGAGAAGCTGTGGCTGCCCCATCCCTGGAAGTGTTCAAGGCCAGGCTGGATGGGGCTCTGAGCAACCTGGTCAAGTGGAAGGTGTCCCTGCCCTTGGCAGCTGGTTGGAGCAAAATGATCTTTAAGGCCCCCTCCAATCCAACCCATTCTATGATTCTGTGATTGTGAAGGCTTGCACAGATCCTTGTAAGAAACTTTACAGCTCTGACACAGTTTGTGAACATCTCTGGCCTGACACAATGCCTGAGCAGAGGTATTTCTTTCAGGCAATTCCTAGGAGATGCTTACCTCAAGAATTTCCCAGTGCAGATGATCCCTGTTTTTCCTTACTGGATGGCTGTACAAATTACCTCCCAAGCATAAAGACATTTAACAAGAGCCACAAACACTCATTCTGTGCAGTCCTTGTCCTGTGCAGTAAAAAAGAGAAAGTACCTGAAGAGACAATTTTTGATTCAACCCACTATTGGGAATACTGAATTTGGAGCTGAACTTCACAAACTTTGCAAGGAGTTATATACTGTTGTTTTTCTGAAATTATGACTAAATGTGAAAAGTGTGGAGTTTAGCAATCTCTGTTCCAAGAAAATGTACTGGAGAACATGTCCCTATTTTTATCCATGTAAGTAAAAATATTCCAGGAGACATTAAACTTGACTATAGAATTTCTTGTACAAACAGGGCATGCAGCACATGAACTTAAGAGTATTTTAAAAACCACCAACACTGGACTTATAAAAATAAGAAAATTCATCTTAAAAGAAAAAGAATTGAAGAAGACATAACAATTGCAGGTACTATAAGTTAATCATAAAGCTCTTACATTCTTGTCCAAAATACTTGTTAAATGGGATCATGAAACCTGAGAACTTTTTAATGCACCTGAACTCAAAGCCAGATATATCTAGAAACCAGAATACAGTTTCTGTATTCCACCTGTGAACTGTGGAAACTGTATCATCAACAGTAGTGATTGAAACAATAAGCATGGAACTCAATGGGAGTGCCAAGGAATATTAAGACAAAAAAGAGTACTGAAGGACTTTGATATTTGACCAGGCAAAATGGCAATCAAAGTCAGAAATATCATGATAAATAGCCTTGGTGTTATAAGCAATCATATATATTCCAGTGGAGGAATCTTTGAGGAGTACTGAAAAATTAGAGGAACACATGGGAGAGGGAGGTCTAAAATGAATTTCAGGTTGGAGGAAACTTACAGCAAGAGGCCTTCTGCGCCTCTCTCATCAAAAGAAGAAGCTGGGAGGTAAACTTGACTATTCCATACAAGTATATTCACAGAGGGAAATTTCCAGGGACTGGAGAGAGCACTTTTGCATCCAGCAAAACAAAGCAGTACAAAATCTACCACTAGGACCTGAAGCAATAGGAAAATTTTGTTTTTGAAAGTGAGAGTCATCAAATATTGAAACAAGCTGCCTAGAATAGCAACAGAATCACCATTTTCCCCTATCTTTGTATCAACATCAGATGCCTTTATCTTGGACAAATGCACATTACAGACATATACCAGGTAACTGGATTCAGGGTCAGTGTTCTAATGAACTCTTCCACCCTCAAGGTATAAATCTAGAGTTGGTATGGTTACTCCTAGTGCACTCTGGAAAGGATATAATAGTATCTGCTCATGCTTCAGGGCTTTCATCAATCTTTTTAAAGGATCAGGATATGGACCTTGAAGGAAAGAGTTTCCTGAATCTGCAGGCTTCTGAGTTATTTGTTCTACATTTTCATTAAGTATCAGTTGTGTAGACTCTGCCTCCTTGTTCTTAATTTGCCTTTTTCATGGTCTTTTTGGCTACCTCTTTAGACATGTCTCTAGAAGCTTACTGGATGATGTCTGGAAGGCTTCTCACTCCTACAATATTATCCAAGATTCACAGCTTGTTTCTGTAGATGTTCCTCTGCAGTCCAGGGTTAGCTAATGAATACCTCGATTACAGCATTCATGAGAGATGATTTACATTTTTTCATTAAAAATGTCACTGGAAGTCCAGTCTTCCCATGCTAAAATATCTGAAGCCCCTGCCAACATCATACATGGCTGATATTAATTAGAGTAGAAGATGACAGCACTTGGAAAATGACCTTTAACAAGTGCTTGTTCTTTAGTTAGACTAGGTCATTACTAGAGATTACCAAGCATTTTCAATAAAACTGGAATCTCTGACTCGTCTTCAGCTTTAAATTTGAACAATGAAAAGGAGCAGACGCTCTTCCTCTATCACTGCCACTAGCCTGTCCCACCACAAGAGACAGCTGGTGATCTCTGTTTATCATTTGCTCTGAGCAGCAGGAGAAGGAAGGTGGGGATCTTCATTTTGTCCCTCACAAGCAGAGACTTTCCTTTGCTGCACAGGATCAGGCTTGGGAAGACTGAAGACAACCATGCCCAGCACAGTTCCTTTTATCATCAACACACAGGTTGTGGAAAAGGGAAGAAAAGTGAGCTTGCAGTTGTCACAGGTAGCAGCCATGTCCAAAATACAGGTAGAGAAAACTTTAAGATGCTGTATGACTGCACATCATCCTTGGGCAGTACCTTCCCTGCACCACAGCTTCACTCCGGGGCAGTGAGACTGCAGCTGGCTGTGATCTGCCCTCCTCAATGCCATGGTTCATTCTAGTTTCTTCTAGGTGCTGTCCACCTGACAACACTGGAGTTTCAGAGTGTGCTACTAGAAAAAAATCCATTTAGAGACAGTCTTTGTGCTCACACTTCAGTCACACCAGGTCCCATCGAGCTGAGGAGAAAGCTGCAAGCCTGGCACACACTATACAGAAAAAGAGCAGTGGGGGCAGTCACTCTGTTCCAGCAGTTCTGGACAAGATGGGGTGAGCAAAACAAAAATCTCACACCCAGCCTCTCTGTTCAGAGAGCAGGGCTTCCCACCACGCTCCACAGCTAGTGGTCTCCATCAAATCCTGCAACTTGCTCCTTTCTGTGTGAGCCATTAAGTGAAGGTTCTGGGCATAAACCGTGCTGAGAAATTATACTGCAGTTTAAGAGAGTCAGAACAGAAGGCCTGCTTAGGAAGCAGTTTGAAATTATTGAGAGTAGCACTTCACATTTCCACAGCAGAAGCCTTTATAGGCTGGAAGTCTCAAACCTTGATCACTTCCAATTGAACCACTTATAAAAAATGTGCACTGCTGGAATATTTTAAATGACTGTGTGCAGTGTGTACTGACTGAACATTAGGGGCTTCAATTAAATAACAGTTCAGAACATAATGAACTGAAAAATTTCACACTCTCTAAAGTGAGATAAGTATGAAGCGAAGAAGAGAGAATTAAGAAATAGTGTTCTGAAAGTGGCACCAGTTAGTGCCTGATGAGATTCAGGCAGAAACACAACGGAACATTTTGTGAATTAGGGTGTTATGTTTTGTTTGGGTTTTTTTGGTTTTTTTCCCAGATCTCTAAGAGAGCACAGGAAATGGCCAGGTCCTTTTTTTAGTTTTAACAAAGGGTGACAGTACTTATGCTGAAATTGGGCATACACATATCCTGTGTGAGCCTGGCTTGGTCATGTCTGAAGTTAGGCACTTCTGGAGGCACAGTTGGTCAGCTGCTCCCTGCTGTGGGCTCAGTGGGTAATCTGGAGCCCAAGTCCAAGCTTCTGGCCTGATATTTAGCTAACACCAAGTCCTTCTGCAGTTCTTGCATTTACTAATGAAATAATGTTCTCCTGTCTGAACGAGACTGATACAGTAGAACATTTGAAAATGCTTGTATGCAGCTATGGAGAATCATGCAGCAAAGAGTGTCCATGCTGTCCATTTTCTCTGAAAGTCAATTAAAGGAGAAAAAGGAGGAGCAAAGGTAGAGATCCTGCACCACAGCATGAGGCATTTGCTCCAGAATGCTGTAGCATGCTTTACAAAAGGGAAAACTGACACTCAGAGTGCCAACACACTGCATTTTGGTAACTGCTGACTTCAAACTAGGGCTGTTCTCCCTTTGTTCCATGGCTGGCTTGTTAGCTTTGGAGGCAAATCCCTTTACAGACTTCCATGATCTCTACAGCACATTTATTTGGTTTGAAATGGAACAAAATGAGATCTTATTCCAGTAAGTACCGTATTTATCCCGTTACCAGAAAAGGCACGGGTGTCTTCAGAGATCTTGCAAATACGAATGATGTTTAAAAAAAAACCAACAAACGTAAAAACCAGGAAAATTGACACACTTCAGATTTTTAGGCTTATTAGGTTTAACATTTCTATGTTTGAGGTTTCAACTAACTCATTACTATTGTTGTCTGTATTATTTCATAGCAACCTTTCAAACATCTTGGTGGTACCTGCTCTAGGCACGTCCTCCTTCCTTTTTAACTGGTGAGATCCTATAGCCAAATTCCGGCTGACCAAAGCAGCTGTACTCTCTAGGAGCCCAAGAAGGCTGAAGATGATGGACAACCATATCAACCTCTACCAAGGCTGATGTATCACCTACATTTGACTTGAAACTAGACCAAAAAGGTCCAAAAGATGAAAAGTAAGTGGATTTTATTTAGTGGCTACTTCAAGTCATAGAGAGTTAACTCAGTTTGCCAGCAAGTGTTCATGGGGATATTAATAATCAGGTGGGAGTCAGGAGCCTGCATTTATTCCAGTTTACCTGACATAAACCCAGCATATGAAAAAACTGAACAGACTACAAAAACCATTTATAAGCATATGTGGTAAGCTTAATGATTTAGGAGTTCTATAAAAATTGTAAGTATACTCTGATCTTCAAAAAAAGGTTGTCAAATAAAATAAAATAGGAAGGAAACTTATGCACATTTCCTCAAGCTCAATATTGCCAAACATCATGATGAATCTGTTATCAAAGACTCTGTCTGACTGGTCTTCTGAGGAATGTAGGAATTCCAGCCCAGACCACTGAACTTTCATTCTGCCATGCATTGAAAAAGCATCAAAAGCAATGCAAAAACCTTGCTTCTTAGACAACCACGTAATTATTTGCCCATGGAATAAGTTTCTACCTTCCACCCTCAATCTAAATATGCTTGTAATCTTAGGACTGAGGGCTAATTTTCATCTTAATTTTGTCTATTTCCTTCAACAGAAATCTGAAGCACTGAGACCAATGCTTAGCCTTTTCAGACTCCTCCTGAGTGGTGGATTTCTTGTTTTGTTTGCCTCAGCATGAAGTGTCAGTGGTCAACTATGTTTCATTGGGTCAGTCTGAGGCTCTCTGCCTTTCAGATTTCCTTTGGTCCTCTTATGTAAAAGAGGATGAATGGGATTGCAGCTGGACCAAACAGCAACTTTCAAATTTAGCTTCAAATTTGTTATTCAATTTGCAGCAAAATTCATTCACTCGTAGCAGAGGGCAAAAAGCTATTAAGATACTGATCTCTTCAAATATTTGACTTCAACATTTCAAAGAGAAGGGTTAAAGTCATAGAATCATACAATCTTATATTCTTAAAAGGTAATTTCAAACCCATAGCAGAATTTTTTAATTTAAGTTATACTTATGAACAAGGCATAGATTTCTCCTGACTCTCATGACTGACCAAAAACAGTGATTAGGGCTGTCTCCACACGGATTTTCTATTAGCAACATATAAGCTTATACCTGGCTGGTGATTTTAATGGGACTCAGCAACCCCTGAGCTTTCCATAATTTTGCTAGATTTGAAGATGACCAACAAATTCTTAACATTTGACACTTAAATAACATATGCTTACACAACATGTAGGGAAATGCAGAGATCATGGTTTTTTTCTTTAACAAATCAGCCTTGAAACATCAAAATAGACTGTTTTGACAGATCAAATGTTTTCAGTTTGCTACATGAGGAAGATATGCTAAATCTCACCCTTTCCTGCAGATTTGTGCAGTTTAGACTAACACACCCCTAAGATAACATTTTTGTCAGTAAATCAGCCAGCTATGCCTTTCCCTAAACATGTTTTCTTACTTCATATATCTGTACTACTTGTTACCTTGAAGAGTCCTTAAAATTTCTCTCCTATAGAAGTTCTACCTTGACTTCATTGTCTGTATTTGACTCTTTATATCTTCTTGGAAATGGGATGTTTCTCAGTGTTTTCCAAGTTAACACTTTATTTGGATTTGCCATCACTCACCAAGCTCAGGGAAGATGCCAGATCAGAGCAGGTACAATTACACCTGTGGATCCCAGTCTGTCCTTGGGGGAGGCTTAGCACTGCTGTTACAGCAATACTTTCTTCCCGCAATCCATAGCTAGGGAGAAAAAAATCCCAACACTTAATGATCTTCTATTCCTAAAGAGGAAGTACTTATTTTAATAAACATTTGTTCTAAACAAGTACCAGGCCCATCTTTTTCCTTTTTTCTAGAAACAATCTTGTACTTTGTTCACAAAACTATTTCAGATTAATTTAAAAATGTAACCATCTCTTGTGACCAGAACTACAGATTCAGGCTCTGCCACCCTCTTGCAGCCCCTTCTTCATGTCAGAAAACATGATAACACTTCTTCATCTCAGAAAAATACTGCAAAAATTTGGCTTTGTGAGTGCTGCAAGGCATTTAGAAACCATTGGGAGAAAACGTGCCATGAAAGTGAATGTCTTCACTGCGGGATGCAAATATATGTTAAGCAATAAAATTCTACTTCCTAAATAGGCTTGTCTTGCTTTGATATTCAAGAATATGAAAAAAAGACACACATACTTCTCATTTAATCCTGCCAAGATACAGAACTTGCCTATTTTTATACAGTTGCCCAATATGGATGACAAAAATAGCTTTCTTAATAAAGAGAAAGAAAATGCTAGCTAATTTCTCCTGATGCAAAGGCATGAGGTCGACCTCAAGACTGCACATCATTTTAGGCTGAAATTCTACCTGTTGAACTTCATTTTGCTGAGGAACGATGCTGCTTCTTTTTGAAACTCAGCTTAAGATAGCTGAATTGTTCTGTCAGAGGACATTACTACTCCCAAAAGTAAAATCCGAAGAAAAGATTAATATGCTTTGCTGAGAGTAAGCTCAATAACTATCATTGTGTTGTGTATTTGCTTCTTGCAGCAGATGATATTTGATCACTTGAAATGGTTACTTAGCTTTAGCTGAGAATGTTTTTGAATCAAGTGGCTCTAAATCATGTGTCCCACAAGTATTGCTACCAGCGAGTGAGCGTTTAGACAGCATTAGTACAGGTTAATAACTCCTCTCAAAGGGAGAAAGGGCAGGGAGAGCATGAGTGTGTGCGTAAAAACCTCTGGGGACAAGGCAAGAGGTCTTAAAGCAATAGCTAGACCTCTCCTGTGAAAAAGAAGCCACATCATGCCAAACGGTGTTGCATTTTAAACTCAAGAGCCACATGTTTTTTCCAGGGGGAAATAATTTCATATAATCCTGAGCGATGATATTTGAACACGAATTACATTGGTACACATTACTAGTGCTGGACAGTTTGTATTCCTGTACTTGAAGTGAGCCTGTTCAGCAGCACAGGACTGAGAACTTGTGAAAATGATACCACCGTTCCTTAGGTTTGGGTAGCAGTACTTGTACTACTTAATGAAAAAATTATACAGGAAACACAATTCCTTTCATTCCACAGCTTCTTATCATTTGAAAGATTTGTGTGTCATTCCTGCATTGAAGTGTTCAGCACCAACCTATAAACTGCTGCTATAATATTCCAGAAGGACTCACTGTCTTAGTCAATACCTAAAAACTTCAAAACTGAATGTGAAAAATAGGTTTTCAAACATAACTCAGTGCTGACATAATAATAAAGGTACAATGATTTTATTAACACAACAAATGACTATTTCTGATTCGTCTGCAGACACTTCTTCAACGGATGATATAATTTAAGTCAGTAAATATGCTTTTTGGTAGATGCTTTTCAGAGATTTCAAAAATGTTAACATAATTTTTAAGTGATAGATTAAGAGACACAACATGCCAATGCAGCCTTTAGGAACTGATGCCACTACATAGAACCAAGTGTTTATTTTTACCTAACCTGTGGCTCATTAAATTCAGGTATTATTAAGGAATGCAGTATAATTAGGTTTTGGTCATCTGAAAACACCACCACTATTTCCTTATTCACTTTGATTGTTATGCATTTCAGCTGTGGTTTGATGCTGCTTTACAGCTGTGGGAAAAATCACATGTGTACAGGAAAAAAATTAAAGGGACAAATTATAGATTTGCATCATTTAGAGCCTTAGAGTAAGTTAACAGGGACGTAGGTAAAAATGACTTTAAACAGCTTACTGTGATGTACACTTTTCTATTTCATTTACCTGTAGTCTGATCTATGCTACTCCTTTTATTTCAAATACATAGCAGTTCTGGTCCTTTTGTTACTAACCATTCAATAGTATCTTGACAGCAGAACTACATCTTCGTTCTCATTTAATAACTATTTATCATTCTGTATCTGCCCATTTTCAAGAAGGAATAAAGTTAAGTGTTCCAGAAATTGGAAAAAATTGAAACTTGACCTTTATTAAGTGGGTTAATTGTCACAATCTCAGCATGTACGAAATTAATGACCAAAAAGTGGAACTTCAGAGTTTCAGAAGACTAGGTTAATGTCCAAAAAAGCCTAAACTCTGACCTTCTTGACATATGCCAAAAGAAACAGCCACCCTAATAAATTACTACCTGTGTGCAATTATAATAAACCATTCCTAGCATCCAATCACTTGAATTAATTGCTGCAAGGCAGTGGGACTTGCAGATATTCAAGGCAATCTAAAAATTCCTTTGCAGTTCATAGGAGGCTGTTTGTGCACGCCTGTTTCAGCATGGAGATTCAGTTTTAAGGCACATTTTTCATACCTTTGGACCACAAATCTGTATACAAGCCCACTTACTAGTGCTGAAATTAGAAGCTTTGGCTGAGGTATTAACATTATTGAAAGCGGTGAACCAGTGTGGAATAAAGCAAAGAGAATGGAATTTCCCTTAACCCATATCATAAAGCAGTTGCTGGATGCAGGACACCTACACAGTTTCCAAATTTCAGCCTTACATAGGAGGAACAGGCAACTTCTGTGAATACAACAAACCACAGCATATTTAAATCAAACAGCATTTGCAAAAAGAAAGCTAAAAGAAAGAAAAAAATACTCCATTTGTACGGATCCAAGGTGGCAGTACAATGTGAAACATACTGACTTCCACAGCACCATCAAACACTGATGAATTGGCCAAGGGGACAGCCCACACTTCTCCACGGATAGAAATTCATCTAGGGAACAGGCAGGTTGCCCCAGCTGAACACAAAGCAAGAGGGTACCTGGTCAGTAACATGTGTAAGTGAAATAAGGCTGCAAGCCGAAATTAAGCTACTCCTGGTGTTTGCCATGCATGGGATGTTACAGGGAAACTTGCTTTTTGCCCCTGTTAATCCTATTCAAAGGACAAATGATTTGTGCATTCAGGACTGGCAAGTTGGCCCATTTCTAAAAACAAAAAAAAACTTAAATAAAATACCACTGTTTAAGTTCAATTATCTAATTCTGCTAGTGTTTGAATCAGTGCTTAAGCAATGGTGATTCAGTCGGGAAATCAACATTACTCACACGTGTAAGATTCCATTCCCTAAACTCATGCAGATTTTAAGCACCTTTCTGAAGAAGCAAAGTCAAGTCTCAAAGGGCTACAGATCTGTTTCACTCCAGTTCACATCAAGGTGCTCAAAGGCGCAAGATGTGGCGGTCAGTACCAGCTATTTTGCCATGTCTGAACTGGATTTAATCAGAAGATAATTGTCTGGTTTCTCCAGACTGGGAAGGCAGAAGACTCAGGTTCAAAAGTTTCTGCTGTGCTCGATCAATGCTAAGTAATAAAATAGTCCTATACACAAAAAATCATGTGGATGCAGGTCCCTAATTCTAGACACATTGTTTCAGTTGACTGACCTGAATATGCCACTTTCTTCTGTTCCCATACTGCTCTCTGTGGCTTTGTCCAGTCCTTCCATGCTAGATTTGTAAGGCCTTTCCTTAACCCCTAGTACAGAGCAGGTGTCCCACAATGGCAGAGGAGCAGTTAATGGACTACTGTGACTCCAACCCAGACTCCGAGGTTACCCCAGCACTGCACTGACAACAAGGCAGCAGCCACTTACATCTGCTCTTCGCTGCCAGCTACACATTACAACAGTTTGTGATCACCTGTTCCTAGGAGTAGTGAAGCCCTAGACTAATTGTGAAATTTCACAGTAATTACAGAACTAATTGGAGACAATTTTGAACACTCACTGAAATAACTCCTGAACTTCCTATTGTTCAGAACAGCAACTGCTGCCTCCCAGACAAACTAGCTGTTGTTCACTCATCCAGCTCCTATTTTCCACTTAGGAAAGGACATCTCCTCAGTCTCCTCCCCTATCTAGCTTAATATTCCATTATTAAAAATGACACCAGGTCCAGAAACCATGACCATTGGTGGTTTTCTTTTTTCTTAATTATGGACTGAGGGGTTTTTTTTAAATTTTAACTGAAAAATCCTCCACATGGTTTCCAAACCTGAGGCATTTGTTGGGAAATAGATGTAGAACCCACAAAATGCTAAGAAAGCTCTTCTAACCATGAGTCACCAATTTATGTGCTGTACTTTGCACAGCATACAGTGCATGCAAAGAAGGAAACACGATAGAAACTATTAAATATAGATGGAAATTACGTGAAAATCATGTGGTCGTATCTGACTTCAACAAGGATCAGTTAAAAATCTTCTAGAGGAAAAGGGATGGGTATTGCTTCATCAGATAAATTTGGTAGGGCAATGTTTTTACTGAAAACTCCTGTTTGGAACAGAGTATAAGAAATAGCTGGACTGACTTTCAGTCCATAAAATTAGGAAAGAGTGGACTTTGGGAGCACCTTTCACTTGTCTGATTGAAATACTTCAAATGTTGTTTCACAATTACTTCACATGCCTTTCTCTAAAACAAGGGAGATACAAGGGACAGCAGTAGATACTACATACCGGTTTTAAACACGTGAACTAGAGAAGATTTTGTAACCTAAATCTTCCAGAATACTTTTGAATCATGCAAGTTTCATAACTCCATGATGATCATTCCTCTCTAAAGGCAAATCAGTCTCAAGAAGGCAGTTACTGTTGATTTGCACAGATTTTCTGTACATACCACCTTATAATGATGTCTGAGGCAAAAGAATACTTATTCTAGCCAAGAACAAAAACCATCTCACCTCCCCAGCCAGAAGGCTCTCATTTCTCCTTCACTCATGACAGCACTTAAAGCTACTGTTGCATTTACACTTTAAAAACATTTTTCAGGCTGGTGGTTGTTGCTCAATTTTGTATATTTGACTTTATCAACAGGGAAATATGGACATGACCTCGTGGCACAGACCCAAACTAGTTACAGGTTGTTAGGGAAATGATTCATCAGTAGGTAGGTTCATGTAAAATTCAAAAGGTTTTTTTTCTCCTATTCTGCTTTTGGAGAATAGTCCGAGAAATGCAAGTGATGTCTTTCTTACAGGAATACTTTAGATAGCTAAACAGAAGCAAGATTTGGCATTTAGCCTGGGATTAGTGTGAACAGCCTCTTAACCAAACATGAAGAAAGTTAACTTTAAAATGCTTTGAAAGGTCTGTTTTCATGACAGATGGTAATAAGGGCTCATCAGTGCCAATTTTTTTGTTTCCACCTCAGTTTTCAAAAGCTGAAGTTTTAGGTTAGTACTTCTTAAGGAACCATTACATGCATAGAGGAAAAATGCAAATTACAAAATTAGATTACTCACTATTTTTATTGTGTGTAACATATTTTTCTAAATAACACTAACAGATGAAGAGTAAGAATTTGACCATGCACTCAGTAGAACACTTTCCCTTTCTCCTACTAGAATCCCTTTTTTTTTCTTTTCCCCCAGCTATTTGTCCTTTAATCTTTATCTGTACACCTGGACAGATATTCCTCTCCCCACAGACCCCAAAAGATACAGTAGTCAGTAGCAGGTAGAGGTTTGTATAATACACTCACTAGTGAAGACATGGTAGAACTATATTTTATTCAAGAAAACCCACACATTCTGTCCTGTGGTGACCACAGGCTTTGCTAAGCCATAGATATTAGCAAATACTGGAACAAAATACAGTGTATCAGATTGAATCCAAGCATTTAAAATCTGAATTACAGTTATAATTTTCAGGGAAGGCTAGTTTCAGAATTGCATCATAGTATCTAGTACAACGTTGTGCAATGTAAGTGGCAGAAACAGAAGGAGTATTGGTCCTAATAAAACCCAAAATGTAATGACTCTTGTATGACATTTAAATTGTGAAGACAACAATTCATAACATTCTACCAAAGGCAGCATATAGTTACAAAAATACTGGTCCAGCATCTTGTTAGTGATGAAGCAATATCCAAGGTGCAACGGCAACGTGCCATTCTTAGTGAAATATTCCTTAAAAAACTATTTTTTCTATTTTCCCCTCACTGATACTAGCTGAATACCAGAACTTTTAATACAACCTGAAAGTCACTTCTTAAATGTGTATTGCAACAAAGATTGATGCAAAAACACATTTTCCAGGTTGCAGTATAAAAGAAGCAAAGTCTAATAAAATTACGAATGTGCCAAAAGACGTTTTACTGCAACTGATCTTAGATGAGCTGTTTGCAACATCTATTCAGCTTTAAACAACTGTCCAAGCTTTCCTTTCTATCCATTATCATGAACTTAAGGATACAAGAGTAAAAGACAAAGTCCTTAATATCGAGAACAGAATTAAATCACTTTATACTCCTCTCCATTGATCCACAAAATAAAAATATTCTTCCCTCCTCTCCTCCTAATACCCTGGTAATTTCAAAGTCAAGCCATGGAATTACCCTTGTTCTGATATTGCACAGTGCTAGGATTGTACTGTTCCCACCTAGAAGTGAAAACATGTACTACGAGGGTGACCAAAACTGCTGGTGACAGTAGACCTGCTTAACTTGTGGAGGTATCCCAAGAAATGTACCTCAGATGAAGACACAATCCAAATGGCAAAAAGTACTGCAGACTTGGTTGTGGCTTGGACTCGGGCCAGAAATACATAAGCCTGCTTGCCATTTCCTCAGAGGAAGCAGGATCAATTAATATCTTAAGCAAAAGACAAAGTCGAGTAAGATCAGGTAACCATGTGACATTCAACATTACATTCAACAACACAGAAATGAAGGAGTAGCAGACAGGAATATTAATAATATTTTCCTTTTAATAATGGTTTTGTCAAAAGTGTAGCTTCGAAAACCTCTAGCTAGTTGTGAAAACCAGAAGAAGCTGGGAAGCGACCTCACTTTGATCAGTTTAAAGCTGTGGCTTGGCCTATCTGCTTTCAAAATCTCCAGTAGCTCTGCCAATCTTGTAAATAAAAACTACTGCCTGGAACTAAAAAGTAGTCAGCCTTTAAAAGTTTGTGAACATTGTATTGTAGCAGCCTAACTCTGACTGAAGAAGAAAGATATTTTATACAGTAAACAAAAGACAGTAAACTGAAATCTTCAGAGATCACTTTAAGTGTATTGGATTCTCATTGACATTTAAAACTACCAATCATAAGGTTGCCACCTTACCTTTTCCTGGACTGGCACACCTGATTTTAAACAGGTTTTCCTCCAGTCTCCCAAGTTTCTGATCCTCTCATTCAGTTTTCTGCTGTACTGCTCCCCTACCTTCATGCTGAATACCGAGTCATCCTGCCTTCTGCTTTTCTTGGCAGGAGGCAGAGCAAGCTTTTAATTTCGGTAGTCAGAGTGACAGAACAACAAACGCACAGCAGATAGAAGAGCTTAATTCTTCCCCAGGAAGAAAATACATTTGGTTCAACAAAGGGCTGCAAAATCTTCCAAAGGCACCTCTTTCCCCAGTTTTTGCCTGAAAGCAAGATGGCAATCTTAATTGAAAAGGGATGCTAAATCTTTTAAATAACTTAAAAATTCATTTTTATATAAAGCAGCAAAACCATTTTTCTCTGCAGAAAGAGAAATGTTAACAAAGAAACACACCAACATAAATGCACTGTTCATAAACTTCAGCTAGTTTAATTTCACAAGAAAGTAAAATTTTAGGACTATTCTTTAACCTCATCAGTACTTTCTGAAGAAGATTCTTTGGCATCTTCAGTCCCTCTGTTGCTTTTCTCTTTACTAAGATTTTCACTTTCTGATTTGGTCCCATTAAATAAAGAGTTTTCACCATTTACAAACCCATTTTCTGTGACTTCAGCATCAATGGCTTCATCAATCTTTAAGTCCCCTTGCTCTTCCACATCTTCTAGGTTTCTCAAGACAATGGGAAGTCTAGAGTCTGCCACAGTGTTCTCCAACAAGGCAATACTGTTCTCTTCATACTTCGGAAGCGGAGCTCCATCTGCCATTTGTTTGGTATAATACTCTCTGCTGGCAGCCGCACTCTTCACTGCCTTCTCCAGGATCTCTTTCTCACCTAAGCGCAATTTGATGGCCATGATCGCATGTGGAGTGAGGCCATGAGTCTCCAGGAAGGACTTATCAACCTGTCAGAAAACAAAAAGCAAGTCTGTTAGTAACACCCAACGCAATAAAACAGCCTCTCTTTTCTCTTTCAGTGAGCAGGAAGCAACACAAGGCTCTCCAGGCTGAGCCAAATGGACATGAGGGAGTCCCAGTCAAATTTGTCATGAAATCATAAAAAAGCTCAACATTTCTGCACATAAATCAGTCTGCATGACAAGCAAAGTCAGGTTACTTCACAAATATATGCAGCATGTAGGTTCACTTATACATTTGCAATAGGAGCACCTTTCTTTGCAGTCTGGAGAATGCACTAATAGACAACAAGTTGAAACTGATTCCCCATTTTATTTGCAGAGAAAAAAGCAGGTAGTCTCTACTTGGAGAATCAAAGGAAAAATACATTAACAAAATTACATTAACAAAATTCTCTTTTTTGCAATCTTATTTGATTTTCCTTAGATAATGCAAAACTGTTTCTGCACTTAAAAAGTACAGAATGAATTATGTACTAACATTCAGATTGAAGTTTGCACAGACAAGATGGAGGACAAAATATCTTTTCCTACCATCACAACACACAGAAGAATTCAGACATTTAAATGTTTTAATGTTTTAAATGAATTCAGACATATAATGATAATTTTACCTCCACAGTTGTTTTATAGGTTTTCAAAAGAAGGGATGCTCTGGCTTCTAGGAATGTCCAAAGTTTAACTTCATTGTCCCAGCTGACAGGAAATTCAGTGTTCCCCAGAGTAAAGATTTTGTCAATCGCATGCTCACCTATCAAGTGCTCCTTCAGCTCTTCTGCAATAAGTATAAAACCAATCTGTTAAAAAACAATCTCATCATTCACTTTGTCAGTTGACAAACTGCAGAAAGATTTATTTTCAATCGTATATCTTTGAGCAGCTAAGAAAAAATAACCCTCTCCTCAAATCAAAATTATCAGATATGCTGCTTATTTCTATGATTTGCCTGAAAGAGACAACTGGAAGTCTTGAGGTCAGCAGAAAATGGGCCTTCTTTCCACTTGGAAATAAAGATATCACAGCCTCTCATACTGTGACAGTGAAACAGAATGTTTTGTAAAGTAATTCATAAACAAGAGGGAGTAAATTTTTAAAGTGTTCAATGAACCTTTTGAGAAAAAAAAGGAACAGGCCAGAGAGTGTGCAAATAGTTATGGCATTCTTTTTCCTATTGCTTTGGTCATCTTTTTCAGTAGCAGAAACTTCCTACAGGTGGTCAAAAAAGACATCCATCAAAACTCAGAGTTTGAGCAGAAACAGAGCAGAAAACATTTTATCAGCTCCTTGATACTACATAAATTCTGTTAAGCTTTTAGTTAATAAATTTGACTACTGCAAAGCACTTATCACAAACTTCACTAAGAGCTTGGATGTGGTTTCTCAAAAAGCAGTTTTCTTAAACAGTATTTAAGACATATAAATAAACTGAGTACAATCATATACCAGATATGTGCAATTAAAATGTTCACTTTGCTGTATTTTCCCCTCCAAGCCAAAATTCACTCCCTCATCAGGCAGTTGGAATAGATGGTGGTTGTAGGTCCATTCCAACTGAACTATTCTGGTATATTCTAATTTCTTAGTAAGTTCTAAAAGATGGATGACAGGAGGAAGTCAAGGCATGACACTACGTTGCGTTGTTTTTATTAAAGAAAGCAAATAGACCACATGCAAAAACTCAATTACTTCAGTATTCCTACTGGCACAAAAAATCCACATCATCCGCACAGTATTCCTAACTGCAAGGGAATTCTCTCACTGTCACGACAAACTGTCACATCCATAACCTTCAAAACTGCTACTAACCAGCAAGGAGCTATTATGAACACTTAATGAGAAGTTTCACATGCACAAATAAGGTGAATATTTATTAAATGCACACATCTTTTGCCCCACAAAAAAAAAAGTAATAGAAGAAAAACACTAGAAACACAATCTGCAAATACAGAAATTTGTTTTAGATTACCAATTACCAAAATACTGAAAACACTTAACTTTGAAATGTCTTCCGTATTTCCTCTACAGTACAGAATATTCCAATTTCATACTTAAATGATTCCAACAGTGATGGTTAAAATGCTGTGATGTTAAGCATGTAAACCCCTAGGTCTTACATGATCTTGTTCTGCAAACTATTTTGAAACCTAAGAACTACAGATCAAACTCCAAAGCTCACTCATTCACAAGAGTCTGGAAGATTAAAAGAAATAAAAAATTGCATCATCTCATGCTCTCGGAGTTACTGAAATATTCCCTAAGATGACATGGCCAAAGACTGGGGTTCTCAGTAGCTTACGGATTCCTTTTCAACCTAAACTCCTCGAATATTCTGATCTTCTATCTTAACATTTTATATAAATGTCTATCACATTCCTGCACTAACAAGAAAAACAATCAAAAATCCCCACAACAAGACAAACATAAATTAGATTATCTTCATAAAAGATCCCACCTTCGCTCATACAAAACACTCGAAGGAAAGCCAAAAGCTGGGCAGAGATTGCAGGCTCAGTGGAGTGCAAGGCAAAAACACTTGAACTAATAAAAGAAACAACCAAACAACAGTAAATGCAAGTTCAATTGTCATATCTTTGAACTTATTTCAACATAAAAGACCATAAAGTATACAACAAATGTACTGCTACAAAAGTAACTTTAAAAAACTTCAGTAATATTAGCTCAAACTGAAAAGGTTTCCTAACCTGTATCTGAAAAGAACAATTATCTCTACAATTTTACACTTAAAATTATTTTATACAGCTTTCATAATAAATTCATGAAAATGCAATGTTTCATGTCTGCCGCTCCTAATAGTACCCTCTGGACTGAAAAGACTAAAGGAAGATGCTGTGATTCACATACTGAGCATTGTAGCATGTCTGCAAGGGATAGGAAAGAAAGAAAAACCACAGATTGCTTCAAATTAATCCTTGCTCTGTTTTTGTTCAAATGGTTATTAAAGCAAAGGCTTTTTTCCTTATATATGGTTCAAATTAGATGATAATATAGCTCAGAGAACTTCTGTAAATATTATTACAATAACTTTAATTTGCTATACAAACAGAAGAAATATTACACCTAGAAAACTATCACAGAAGAGCTTCATATATGCTCTACTGGACACTATGTACTTTGGAAATGTTTTAAAAAATCCACGGCATTGTGTTTTACTTACGTTGGGATACCAGCACGAGCTAAGACCTCTGCCTTCATAGCATACAGCCTGTCACTTTTACTCACGCCAAGCTTTATTTTCACTCTGTCATGTGAATTATTATCAAAGAAAAAACCACTGTGGATCACAAATTCAGCGTTTGACCGAGTGCCATAAAAAATGTAAATCTAGAAGGATGAAAAGAGAAGTGAAGGGACAGGAAAAAAGCTTAAGATCAGCTCACAAAACTGACATAATTTGAAAGTTATTTTCCAAAAGAGTTACTATTCTGAGTACAAGGTATATTTAGTTATATGAAAAAACATGCTTTGTTTTTCGGTATTGACTCAAATGCTGTATATAATGTGGCAATTACACTTTAGAGGTAGATGTAAACGTATCCATGTAACAGAGACTTTGAAAGGCGAGAAGAAATTCTTATTCTGTACTTTAAAATAAAAACATTTTTGCTTCTCACACTGTCATAAAGTACCAGCATATGGAAATAAGCTTTCAAAGTCTTTTTAAAGGCTAAAAAAATTAGAAACAAGGAGGGCCCATTAAAAGAATGGTGTTTCTGGAGTCACTTTCCCAATCAAATGTCCACTCAAAACTATATTGCGGATAGATCAACTTTGCTTTCATTTCAGTGTTACCTTAAGATATGGATATACCATAGTACATCATACAGAGAGATCTGAGCTCTATTGAGCCAGTATTTATTCTTGTTTTACTCTGAACTCTTTTATATAAAGCATATAGTTACTTTAATTCACATTTAAAAAGAAGTTCCTAAATATAACCTGCAGAATGTATTTAACTCAGGGCTAGGCTCTGTATGAAATGCATGGGACTAGAGGTCAAAGTAGCAATTGTATTCTCCCACATCAAGAGGATATTTTCCCATTTGTGTTTGATAACAGAATTGTCAATCAGAAAAAAGAGTACCAGCAGTTACAGAATTCCCTTCAGAACCTCAGGGTACAGAAGCGCTCTGGATGCCTGCAAGCTTCCACTCCTCTCTAGCTGACAGAGAAAGACACAGTGCTCTCTAAAGGGCTCAGTAACAGCAATGATGCCATTTACTTCCTTTGTTTTCAATTTCATGTTAGAACCATTTATCCTAAGCACTAAATGCTTAAGTATGATATTGAATTATAGTAAACATTATACTGTAACACACTCATATGAGAACATGTGACCTGCCTAGGTATATTAAGGCAGTGGATAAGAAGAGAGTTGCTCACCCTCTCAAGTTTTAAAACTACTGTGATACATCTCATATTAAACTAAAAGTCACGTATCATGTATAGATTACACAGTATGCTCTTACACCCCAAGACTGTTCTACAAAAAATCCAATTAAACAGAATGAGAATTGCTTTATTTCAGGCCAGTGTTTGATAGACTCTGTGGACTTCTGCTGCCTCACATTTTTCAGTAGTAAAAGCATGGATCATACACTCTTCCGGCTGAAAGTGTAAGAAATAACATCTGCATGGTATATTAAAGGACTGAAGCATTATATAATTACAGTGCTTTAAAGATGTCACTAACAGTTAAAGTTTGCACAGAAATTTTAAAAAACCCTAATAAATAGCAAACAAAGTGAAACTACTAAAATAAAATTGAAATATAGGAACCCTCTATAATTGAAATGGAGAGAGCAGCCACAACAGCTATATGACACATCCATTGCCAGCTGCGGAAAATTATAAATTGGATCACTTCTGGAAAAACTGTGGACCCCTTTTAACTCATCACACCACTATTGGAAAAAACAGAAAATATTTGACTACCATAACAAATTCTGAGAGCAAAAATATACAATCACTGTAAACCCCAGCATAGCAATGAGGATAAATACACTTCTGGAAAGATGTATTCAAAAAAGAAAAAATTCCAGACACTTCTTTGTTAAAAAAACGTAACAATACATAAGAAAAATTAAAATCAAAATATTATAAATTGTAAGACTGGCAAAATAACACAGTAAAAGTAATAACTCAGAGGCTGAGTTACTACAAAACAATTCAGGATGTATCCTAGACAAAGGCTTTTTCTGGTCATGCTGACTGCACTTGCACAGGCAGTAGTCACAGAAGAAGTGCTGCCCCACTTGAGGGTTTAGGCTGGCTGCTGACACAGCACAGGGGATTCCTACACTCCTGGAACCAATGCCTTCAATGCATCACTAGATTGGACACTCAGTTTTGGTTTTGAGCAGTTCTGATCAAAATACTGGATTCTGAACTGTTCCATGCATCTTTGCAAGACTCTCCCACATTCTCAGGATGAAGAAGTAAATGCATGCATGCCCATGTGAAACAGACAGAGTACGTTTTTAGGTCCTTTCTCATTTTCACTTAGCATTGCAATGACAACAGTACGGGTTAAAATGACTGGCAACTGTACTGCATCTCACCTCTTTTAAATGAATGAAGACTCACAAGAAACATAAGCCAGGAAACACCACTGTTAAAAAAGACTCTACAATCCACTATTGCAGACAAACCTAAAAAATATTTATCTTTGGTCCTCTGGGTGTAGCCTTTTACTAAGTTCTTCCAGAACACCAAACTTGGTGGCTGTGTATGTACACTCACCAATGATTAAATATTTCAACTAGTTCTCTAAAATATGAAGAATAAAACTCTCCTACAGTTGGGGTCTACTAAGTGATAGAAAATATTCTGAAAAATGTACATGTATTTAGTTTGGTATAATTTTCACTCAAAATTAGCTCAGCTTAATAAAATTCCAATGTAGTAGGGTTTAGTCCACACTACTATGTTATTAAAATTTTCTAGGGAGTCACCAAGTGTCCACAGAACTTTATGAAACAACAACAATGGAGATAACTCTTCACACTACCTGTTCTCCAGCCTTGAAATCTTGAAGTGCTACACATTCACATCGGTCATCTTCTAAATTGTAGCCTGTAGTGATCTATCCAGGAAAAGAGTACAAAAGCACCTTTAGCATTTTATATTTCTCTCTCCCACCACTGACAAATTTTCCTATTGGAAAGAAATATTTACAATAGGAATTGCATGCACTTCTTTCTCAGCACTATAGAATACAGCTGATAGTGATTGCTCAGAAATCGTAAAGCAATCTCTTTTTTAAAAAAATCTCTGCATTAAAGAAATCTAATGGAAGAAATAACCTACCTGAAGTGAACAGAAGGCTCTGAGGAAAGTACCCTCCATAGACCACAGATAAAGTGCCACGCTAAAGCTGGCAGCTTGTTATAAAGTTCTGGAGTGTTCAGTCACCCCCCATGAGGCCCAAGGGAGCAAGGCACTGACAGTTCTATATGCTGTGCTTTATCCTTCAACTGCCAACACATTTTTGATCTCTCAATGAAAAAGGATTAGATAACTGTGGATCTTTAGGGGATACAGTCTTCAGAGAATTATAATTTACTTGAAAATAATCCCTTTATCTAAAACTTAAGTAATACTCTTAAAATGCTAAAAGGATTTTTGTGATGGTAGCAGGCAATGGAAGAGGATAAACTCTCTTGAGAAAGCTGTACTTCCCCAGAAACAACTACTAAACTCTAAAGGGGTCACACTAACAAGTAAAGCTATCCTAAAAATGTAGTATTTTTACAAAGTGACAAACAGCATGTTCTTGAAAAGTATCACCAGAGATGCAGCCACAGGATGGAACATAAGGTGCTGAAAAATCAGAAAGCAACTTTTATGGTAGGTAGTCTGAGTTCAGTACTGACAGAGGTAACTTATAGAAAAATACATTCTGGGCCTAAGGAAAAACTTAGAAGAAGCCAAAGATTCTCTCTCAGCCTTTGAAAATGAAACCATATTTTTTTGTAAGATGACTGACATGAGTTGTAGTGTACCCTGATTCCCATCTTGGATGCAGCTTGTCCAAAGACAGAATTCCTCGGATTGTTTCAAAAGCTTGGTTGACAGCTTATACATTAATAGTTTTGAACTGCTTGCATCATTAAATGTGCATTTGTCAGCTGAAACAGTGCTTTCAAATGGAGCAAATCCAAAATGTCAGCCCCAAGAACAGGCAGCCTGGCCCTGCAGACACCTGCAGAAACCTCCCTGTGCAGATGCCACCACTGCAAGTCTATTAACAGGTTTGTGGCATGTGGAGCTGAGTAAAGAACACTAGAGTCATGCACTACAGCCTACTGAGAAACACAGACTGCAGTACTTGAACACAGAAATTCCTGCGCAGTCTCTAATTTGGACTGCACAATTTTAATTAAGATCTTCGGTTTAGAAAGTTATCCTACTCTGAATTGCAGGTTACAAATGCTAGAGGATGACAAATCTACCTTCCTAGTTCAAATACAGTAATCTGAAAAACCATACTTTTCATACAAAAAAAATAAACTCTTGACCTGTCCTGAAATTTTCTTAGTGTGTAAACTCAATGAAATAGTTCTGAAATATCCACTCCAATCCCTTGAAATGCTGGTGGAACAGGAGGCTTTCATGGACTGGGGAAATTCCAGTATTTTAAGGGGAGGATTCTCTCAGTTTAAGCATGCCTCACTAGAGTACTGATCCTTCTTTTAAATTTTTATTTTTGCTTTAAAAAAACTCCAAAACAACACACAAAACCCAGCAGCACTTCTGAAAGACTTTTCTATAAAGCATAATGGAGTGCTAGACTCCTATTTCCTCTTTCTTTTAATAGCAGTCACGTAAGAGAATTAACAGGGTGTTTACTTCTCTTCCCACATGATAGCTGACAAATTGCATCCCTTCAGTTTTATTTCTGAAGCAGACTGATACATGAATTTCAAGTTGTGTATAAAGCATGCAATAGTCTGCTTGGTCAGTGATTAAGGATGGACCCAGCCCAACAGGCAGAATGTAGCTTATTCAAAGCTCTGTCAGAACTGGTAATCAACCTCTGACTGTCAAAATACAATCCCACTAAAGAATAACAATGAGAAATGCATGAAGACAACCATTTTGAAATAGTTCTTAGAGGCAGGTTGATCTAATTAATAGTGTCAGAAGCAAGAAAAAGCTGGATGGACCTAGCTCTGGTTAAAATCCAAAGAGCATTTTATTATCTAGCTCATGGAAAGAGGTCCTGTGGAATAAAGCAAGAACAGGGATATATGGTAGCTGATTGACTTGAGAAGTATTTCTGCACTACATTTGGAATAAACTAGACAGGGGTGCATTCAATGCCATCTTTTGTTTCTTACTTTCCTGCAATGAATAACAATTCCCTTCATGTATTTTAAAGGGATTGGGCTATGATTAGAGCAGAGCCCACCCTGATCTCACTCTACAATAATACGAACTACAATACAGGGAGCTTACAGCTATCTTAGCAGTCACCCCTCCCCCCTCCCCCATTTCTAATAGTACAAGGCAACTAACACTCAACAGAAATAGTTTTAGTAGCTTTTCTTAGCCCATTACCAACACCACAGTTTTCTATCCTTCCTGAAATTATATCCATTTAAATTACTTTCTTTAGAAATATGAAATAAATGACCAAAATCTTTACATATATACAAAATATTAAAGTTCAGCACAACCGCCTTTGCCCTTTAGGATATACTTCAGCATAAAAAAGTGTTTCCAATCCTGATATACTACTGCATTAGGAGGTTTGGCTCCAGAGGCTGGCTCCATATCAAACCCACTGTTAAACAGCATAATAAAAATAAAAATTACTTTATCAATTTAAATAGAAGTTTGAATAAGTAAAACAACATAAATAGCTGCTCTTTTAATATACGCTACTTAAATTTTCCCTCACAGAACCTTGATTCTCTTCCTCTTTACTCTAATCCCAACTTTGAAGGCATTCATTAAGAGTTGTCTAATGAATACAGACAAGTCTCTGCAAAAGCATCTGAAAGAGATGCCCAGCAGGAAAAGGGTACAGGAAGTACTGATGCTTGCAGCTACGACTTACATTACAAAAATACACATTTCTGAATTTTAAGCAATTTTCTTTATACTGAAGACTCTCATATGAACTTTATTGCTAAATCAAAGCTGTGAGATTGTGTAACAAATAGGCAAAGGCAAGAATCACTGTTAAAGAACAACATGCGATCACCTTGCAAGAAGGAAAAATAAATAAATAATAAACCCCAAACACTTGCAACTTCGTAGCCTAGCCTACCGTGCTGTAACTGATATGGTCATAGTAACACTAAATTAGCTAAATGTCAAGTGAAAAATAACTTGCTTTACAGTTTGTTCATTTAAAAGAGACTTTTTTTTGTACCAACAGCACTAACACATACTGCTCTCCTAACACTCAGGTCAACTCTCTCACAAAAGAACCAGATCACTTCAACAGTATGGTCATATCCAGTGCTTAAAATAAATAATATTATCCACTGGAAACACAAATAGGGGGTATGCCTTTTGAAGCTTACATGAGCATGACTAAGTAACATTGATAAACCAGCCTCTCTGGGTTCCATTTCCTCACCTCAGCATTAACTAGTCTGTTAATGAAATCAGGAATTATCCACTGAACTAGAGCACATAAGCCAAAATGTCAGCAGGTCTGACTTTCTATATACATATGTCACCTTTTAAATGTTTAATATGCCCTAAAGTAGTATTTTTGCATTTTGTTTCTTTGATGTAGTAACAGATGTACTGTTTTTGTTGAACTAGGCTTTGTTCTTGTTGTTGCTGTCTCTATAACAAGGCTCTTTGGGCATGGTTAGGAGAGCAGGCAGTATTTCTTAGCTGCAAACCTCTAACCACTTTCCCTAGTGGTAGCAACAAGAGGCAACCTCCATCAGTGCCTGCTTTCTGTTCTCAGAACAAATCTGTCCAGTACTGTGCATCTTTCTCAGCCTACAAGAAAGAAAGTTCCATGTTAGGAGACTATTCAGACTTGTCTGGACAAAACATTTCATGTAAATGAAAACTTTTAAAAGTACATTATATGCACATAAGACATAACTTTACACAAGTATTCAATCACTTGTAAAGTGTTCTCTAGATGAAGAAAGGTCTCCCTGAAAAGCGGTCATAAAATATTTGAGAAACTGACGAGCCTTTCTTTCAGGATATTAGTTTTTTAGGGTCTCTTGGGAAGATAAGCTGTGTTAAGAAGCATAATGGAAAGTGTTACTAAACTGTTCTACAGTAGTTGAAAGGTAATACTTAAGCCCTAAAGTCTTTCAGCAACACTGAAGAAATCCTTACCAGTCCATTAGTATGATTACACATGTCCCATAAAGGTATTAGAGCCAGTGTAACTCTGGAACCATCTTCTGTTGGAATCTGGTTCTGCCGTGTCATAACAGAGGAAACTGCCCATCTGCAGAAGTTAAAAACACAAGATGGTCAATGTTCAAAGCATTAAAATATGATTGGCCACAGTCCCACCTGAAGCAATCATTTACATGGAGAGTTTCCAAACATAGTTTCCTTAAAGATCACACTGACTAGAGGAATGTTGGAAGGCAGTATCACTTGCAGGAGAAGCAGCAGCTCCCAGGTTTGCAGGACACGCACACAGAAAAAATCCCAAACCAGGGCTGCAATCCCTCCTCTCTTTGCAAGAGAATCTTCACACCATCCATTGGTTCCATTCCTCAAGCAGGATCCACTTCCTGTGTCACCTTCTGCTTCCCCAGCCCTTCCCTGCATACGTATCTCACACTACACATCCCAAACCCAGGCTCACCTGCTCCTGCAGGTTTTCCTGCTGGGCAGCAGGAGCTCTCATCTACATGCAAACTCTTGTAAGACCCAGGAGGTATTTTCCCCCTCACTCTCTAAAAAGCTTATGTCCTGCATGAACTGGAAACCAGTGCAACCACCTAACACATGCATGATCTTTTGGTAAGTGGTTCTCTTCATTTTGCAAGCTTTTGGCTTAGGTCAATATTGCTAAATTTTCTTAATTAATAGAATTGAGAATGATGGACATCATTCAAAACCCTTCTAAGTCAGGATAAGTAAATAAAATGCAAGCTACCTTTTCAAACATAAAAATCTTTAGAAAAGCTTAGAATTTCAGTATTTTCTAGAATTTAATTTTTTATTTTATACCTGACAAAAATTAATATTAAACACCAGTGGAAAAAAGAATCTTTGTTCCACTATATTCTCGCCTTAATACATATATGTGTTGTGGGGTTTTTTGAGGCAAGAAATGATGCCACCAGGAGAAGGTGAAAATAATTTGAATTCCCACAGACTCTACTACTATCATGCATTTAGTATACAGAATTAGACATTCTGAAGGATTCCTTCAGAAGCACTAGACTACTAACAAAGACAGTGGCAAACTGAAATCTACCTAATTTCTAAAAAAAAGTTAAATTTTGGATAATTCTGATATACAAACACTGCTTTAAACAGAGTAACAATATGCTTCTTGTTAATTGTTTTGTCTTTAAAATTTTAGCCCACTTCACATGTAAGTTGGTGTGTTCCTCAGTGACCCTTTAAATGAAGGAGGTGTGCTTTGGAAATCCCACATTCATAGACTTACTCACAAGTACAACTAGGCTATAAAATCCTTCATGAATGCCTTTTATTCATGCTATTTAAATCATGTAACAGAATTAAAGCACTCACTATCTTAACTGTTTTTCTTTTTATCTTAATTCTGTCACCCCTTATAGCACCTCCAAGTGACACTCATGCTTCATGTGTACAACTTCCGCTCTCCAGCTCTCCTGTTCAGCAGCAGGTCTAGATAGTAACTTTCACTAGTATGTGCTGGTAGAGCCTTTTCAAAAAAAAAAAAAAATTAAAAAAAATTTCCCCAAACCCTAAAACTCCTGCCACATCAACTGAATTATTTTCTTAAGAAACAAGGAATTACCTTAGTAATCTGACTATGTGTGCCAGCTGGCTAAAGTAACTGCTTATAATGAATGACTATTCCTTTGTAACAATTAAAATCTGCATATTTATTTCACTTTCTTCTTCATTAAGAAAGTGTATTAGTATCAAATCCTACAATTAACATTTCAGTAGAATAAGGCTTTCCCACCAATGAAGAGTTCCAGGGTCCCATAGCTTACCATAGTAAAAAAAGAAACAAAGAAAAAAAAATTAAAAGACAGACCAACCTGTAGTCGTCATAAGTGAAAGAATCCTTTAAGGGCAGTTTGCTGGCATTAGGATGGGTCTGCAAAATGTAAGTTGCACAAAAAGGTGAAAAGAGGAAGAAAAATCAGAAATCAGAAATCAGTCAGCAGAATTTCATTATTTAGCTGCCTAACAGATCCTAACAAGAGCCAAATGAAGCAGGAGGCGTCCAGCCGCGCTACAGAGGGATCATCATGCTATTATGCTCTCATACATCACTGTCAACTTAATTTGTTGTGCCCAGCAGCCGCCATAAATCTGTTTCTTCATATTTCAAGACTGGAACCCACAGACATTGTGCAAAAATAAAAAAAATTTAAGGTGGACTGAGTATGTGAAGGTAAAACACAATCCAGCCCTCGATGCACAGTGGGGGAAAGATATCAGACAATAAGCATACATTAGCTTTCACCAACTTCCAGATTTTCCTCTCCTCTCAGATATCAGTGAGACATTTCACAAATGCAAGAAATATTATACAAGATTTTCAATTCTTCCTTGATACCTGTAACAGTGTTATTCAGTAAAGTTGCATTACACCTCTGAAATAAAAATAAATTAAAATATTTAAATAGCTTTGGTGACAAACACTGATTAGACAGGATCTGCGTTAACCCATCCACACACTCTCCTATTTAAAAGTGGAGCCGTGTCATTTGAGAATGCATACTGCAGTTCTCATTAACAACCAAACATTTAATTTCTAAAGGCTTTAAGAAGCTCTGATACCAGTTATTTTTCTGACTAATTAACTTATTTAAAGTCGCGAAAATACAGGTAGCTTTAAACCCACATTCACATATTTTCTTTAGAACTTCGTTCCAATTCACAAATGGAAAGTCATAGCAGCAATAAGTTTTAATCTTCAGGTTCAATTAGGTCTCTGAGACGAATTGAAGCAAATGATCAAACGGTTATTTCAGAAGATACAAATGATTTTTTTGCATAGCTCTATCTTTGCGACGCTCTTAATGCATGAAGCTTCATGTAGTACGCAGTTTTTTACTCTTGATGCATTAGCATCACAAGTGCGTGGTAATTTATCATTTCTCACTGTAATGTACTTGCTGGCACTGTGTGCAGGACAGTAGGGGATGAGGTAAAAGTGGCTCAAACCGTAAATCAATTAGAAAACAAAAGCTTGTGCTCAGCGCGCAATTTTAGGCAAATTATATATTACAAAAGACTGTCAATTGGGTGTGAGGTCCCAGGTGGCTGCTCTCCCTCAGCCCCTCCGGTTAACCCTTCCGATGGGCTTTCTCCGGAACACGACTGAAGTTAACAATTCCAGTGGCTCCTGTCCCTCCCCTCACTTTTAATTTTTTTTTTTCTTTTTACAGCACTCTACGTTTCTATACGATTTTCACTCACATCGGCGACAGAGTCATTTTTAAACAAATTCCTTCTAATTTAATTGTAGCAACACATTGCACCGTTGTTTCTTCTCACAAAAACATTCAGCACAAACGCAGGACTGAGACCCAAGCCAAGACATTTCAGGAGGCACCTTCGCTGCAGGACAGTCCAGACCCGAGCCCAGAAATGAACGCAGAAACTCAGCTTTTTTTATTTTTGGAAATAATTATTACAAACAAAAAACCTCGCTAGAGTTTTCATTTACGAAAATCTAATTTCAACTCTTATTACTCGTATTATTAATCGCTTTTGCAGCAGCTTGATAAATTAAGCAGGGAAAGACAACACCAACACTGCGAGTATCAGCCCCTCCGCTTCCCTTTACAGCACGACCGCGTTTCCCTCCGGCCCGAGGAGATCGGTGTGAGGAGTCGGGTCTCACTGTGCGCCTCAAGTTTACAGCCGACATTTCGCACTAGCCCCCCGGAGCCTGCGGGAGCCGCCCCNGGCACGGAACCAGCCGCCTCCAGCGGCTCGGCCCAAGCCCTGCCCGGCCTGCGGGCCGAGGGCACGGAACCAGCCGCCTCCAGCGGCTCGGCCCAAGCCCTGCCCGGCCTGCGGGCCGAGGGCACGGAACCAGCCGCCTCCAGCGGCTCGGCCCAAGCCCTGCCCGGCCTGCGGGCCGAGGGCACGGAACCAGCCGCCTCCAGCGGCTCGGCCCAAGCCCTGCCCGGCCTGCGGGCCGAGGGCACGGAACCAGCCGCCTCCAGCGGCTCGGCCCAAGCCCTGCCCGGCCTGCGGGCCGAGGGCACGGAACCAGCCGCCTCCAGTGGCCTGGCCCAAGCCCCGTGCTGGACAGCGCACCTGCACTGCAAGCGAGTGCGGTCCGACCCGTCCATCGCAGGAGAAAGGCCCCGGGAACGCAAACACCCCTGTCTGTCCTCTCTGTTCTCTTCTGCTTTCCTCCTGCCCCTCAAACAGCAGCTTTTAGCGGAACATGCTGTTTTTCCAAGGGGAAGAATGACTATGGCCAAAATGCAAGAAAAGTAAACAGGCATGGCAAACGCTGCAGGGGCTCGACATCAAAAAGCGACTGCTACAGTCCCTGCGCCCAGTTCCAGCTCACACTCCATTCTGGGAGCACCAGCCAATAGCTCAACCCGAACCTGGAGCAAATAACCATAAGGATGCAAGATATATACATGTTGTCACTGTCCTCTCTGTAGGAAACGTGTATTGCAGGATTGCAGGATCAGTGGATTGCAGGGAGATCAGTTGTTCATTTCACACAAGCAGTCTCCCTGTAACAGCCAACCTGAACACCCAACCCATGGGGAAAAGAGCCTGGATGCTGCCAAACACCCTGTCACTCTCCCGTTTGTAAATCTACGCAACTTCGGGATTGCCTCTATGTAGACATCATCCAGATGTAATTCCCATAAAACCACTAGTAAATTACAATAAAGGACAAAATATATGGTCTTTAAAAGACACAGGGCAGAATAAAATCCCAGCACATGTAATTACCATATTTATAACATTCCATGGTACAATATTCTAGTAGCTCTTCTAAAGTTAAGATACATCAGTGTATTTGATCATGTTAGATTTCTGACTTGGTTTATTTTACTATGTAACTTAAAAACCCTATAGATTACAAGAATCTGAAGACACACAAAAAAGAACAATATTCTGATTAAAAATTTGATTTAGTATGCAGCTTCTCTTTATAGTCCCTTGGTAAAAATGAAATCTCCCTAACAAACACTTAATAAAACCTGTCAATATATCTAGAAAGAAAAATGACACAAATGCATTAAGTATTAAATACCCTTGAAAAAAGTCACATATTCCATGAATTTTTGATGTACTATCTTGACATTAATGTAAAACCTTGATATTTATAATTGACAGATATTTAATAAAGTATAGAAGATGACTGCTGCATAGCATGCAAATTGCTCAGACAGCTCAAAAAAGATACAGACATATTTAAACTAAACAAACACTTAATACGTAAAAAAAATCAGATCTAGCTTTTACAAGTTCACGCAGCTAGGTCTCTACAGATTAGCTTTCAAATGTGACATTATCCACTACATGAACCCTAATTTTAACTTACCAAGTCTGTATGAAGTAGTTTCAGAAAGTTGGGAGGGGAAGCTTTAAATAAAAAATGGGAACATGAAAATGTGAATATATTCATTTAGATGCAGGTCCTGACATTCTACTGAAAGAGTTATTATAAAGAACAAATACCATCTATTTCGTTACCCTTTCTGTGAAAATATTGTCAGAGCTGGCAATCAGGGTGATGACCACTGCAAAAACAAATAGTGGCATGCTGAATTTCATTTTCCTCCTGATGCTGCTATTCCTAAAAAAAAAATGAATAAAAACCCGTTTTTTCCCCTTCAGTGTTCAAAGCCTTCTTTGAGACATTTGGAGGATATCTCAAAATAACCAGAAATATTAAAAAGTAACAGTGATTGCTGCCAGATTGTCTGCAGCCACTGTGGAAAGAGACAGACTGTTATTCTAGTCACCTAAAACACTATCAGACTAGAAGCCAGTTACTCAGTATGGCAATCAGAGGAAGGGGGGGTAAGGGGGAGAAGAAAAAAAAAAAAAAAAAGGAAAAAAAAAAAGAAAAGGACACTTCCAAACACTTTTTTTCTTTCAGTGAAGCAGTAATATCCAGGGGTTCATATCTCACGTTTAATGTCTCACAAACAAGCAACACTCCTGATGCACCGCAGGGGCCTCTGCTTAATTAATTTCTCCACCACACTTTTAGATGGACATCACAAGGTAAGGATTCTCAAGTCCCAGAAAGTAGATGCTGAATGACTCCCATTTTTGAGGGCTTGTTTCATCTGAATGGCCTGAAGGCTGCAGTGGAGAATAGGTGGGTGCCCTTTCAGCTGAGAAGCTATCACAACCTTCACTTCTGCTTTCCAGCCTAGGGGCATTCACCTCCTGTCGAAGAGTGGCCAGACTTCTGGAGACAGTAACTCTTTTCCCTACTCAATCGTAAAATGCTAAAGCTCATTTATCAGAGCTTCTTATCTTGATGGGGAATTTCCATTAAAATTGACTTAATATTTGCTTGTTTATCAAGTGATGCAAAGAACAAGTCCAATTACTGTAACACACAATACAACATCGGAGTAGAAAGAAAAAATAAAGTTTACATTGTGTTAAATTTGTGTTCACATCTATACTACTAGATGCCTTGAAAAGAGCTGATGTATTTTTATGCAAAGTCATATTGACCAGTGTATTCCTTTGTGCTATTAAACCTTGTATAATCCAAGTAAGAAAAAAATTACTTTAATCACTAGATGTGATCGAAGTTAATTTTTTTTTAAAAAGGCACCACCTCTAAGTTGAGATAAACAGATCATTGGATCCATCTACTATTCCACTGTAATACATAGCTTAAAAAAATGGTTTTTTAAAAAATCCTTGTTTTTGTTGGTCTCCTGAGTTTGTAGACAAAGAGACAGTTGGACTTCTGTGAAGACTATTTCAATTAGTCAGAAGTCCAAGGCAAAGTTGTGGGCAATCACTGCATCAATATCACTAAATCAGATTTCAATATTTTCAGAAACCTCTTATATCCTCACTGAAGTGGAGACAACTCCACTTCTACCCCAGGAAATCATCATACTTAGTGTTAAGATTATACTGAGGGCATCACTCCACCCCTCTCAGCCCCCAAAACACTAAGGGTGCTTGAAACAGTTAAAGCCAAAACCACTTTAAGCTTCCACCTTGTTAACTTTCATTCCTTTGAACATAAACCCCAAGGGTTAGCTGCTTTTGACCAAACAATTTTTTCCTCCTCTTCTTTGCAGATTCTTCCCTCTTTCCAATGTACTCATTAACATGGGGAGATTTCGTTATGAGCCTTAGTGGATGCTACTTGATGGTTTCAGGCCAATGTGTAGGTGTACAAAAACACAAACACACACACATTCAGGGCCAGAAGCAGGAAGATCTGTCAGCATTTGCTGGTTACTGTCCCTTTCCCAGCTCTGGAAATCCTTTGAAGCAGCAGCCTTGAAGAGAAACTCCTCTCTGTGGAGCTGCTGAGGCTTTAACTGCCCTAAAGCTAAGTAAAATAAGGAATTCAGAATGGAGGATCCTAGTGATCTACAGGGAAACAAGAATTCACTTTTTCCATTGGACATATGCTGCCTAACCTAATGAGGGAAGCCAACTCACTGTATAGGACAGGAGAAAAAGCCAAAGATTATTTTACTTTGTAACAACAGTTTATAACTACAGAGGCATGCTGCGGAATATTCAAACAGCCCAATTCATGGAGAACCAGGAATAACATTCACAAACCTGTGCTGTTGTATGACCTTTCCAACAGAAAGAAGATAATTCTACTTTGCAAAATCTAATAGAATCAATCTTAATATAAAAAAAAGGTACTCCAGGATTGAAACTTATTAAATCAAAATAATATTCCCACTTAATTCTTTATGTTAGCAATTTTTATTTACTTCTGCCAATATACACAGGAAAGCACTGTTCCAGACTATTAGGGGATTCATGCCATGGAAGCAATGTGGAATGACTTCTTCTGGTGCAATGGAATTTAACTGCGTGGTCCCTTTTTCTGTACCTTTTACCAGCAAAAATTGTTCTTCGTTAATGAGACAGCAGCGACACAACAGACAATGCAAAACATTAACCATTAACTCAAGGGTCTGAAGGACTGACAACCCACTTCATATGCAACATGGATGCTATTTTTTTGGTAGATGGAGTACACAAAAACAACTCTGAACTGACTGCAGCTGAGTACCGTGCCTCCAATCCTGTGCCATCTCCTTTTTTAAATAGAAGTAAAACAACCAGGGACTCCTTAACATCCACTTCTTGATTGGTCCATTTCAGAATACTACTTATTCTGTATATGTGTATGCATACATACACAATTCTGAAATATTATCTTTCCCAAAAAAGAGGACAGCATTTAAATAAGTGACTAAGTTTTCTGTACCTTTTCTTGTCCTTTCACAAAACCACTTAGAGCTGAGTGCAGCCCCATAAAGGGCTGAAGTGGGAAAAGCTGGGCTGAGATTAGATGTGTTTTGCAATGAGACAGCCTCCCGAGCCCCTTTGGAAGCAGTTCACATAACAGAAGACACACGAGCTCCATTATCTCCTGTGGTAAATCTCCTTGCAAAATATGAGTTTATTGTTCATGTTGAGTATCAGATTTATAGGTTCAGTCTGCAGTGTTTCCCTCACACAGGTACAGTAAGCTAGCTACAAAACCCAGCTTCCTTGCAAGGGTCTATGTCTGCATATGACGTCACATCATTTACTCTGTAGGCTCTTCTGGAGGTATAAAGTTTACCTTGAGCATTTTTCATTTCAGGAAACATTTTACCTTGTTAATTTAAGGACCTAGACTTTGATGATCCTTGTGGGTCCCTTCCAACTCTGGATACTCTATGATTCTGTTTAGAGCAACAAACATGCACTATGTTCATGCACAAATTCATCCAACAACTCTACTATTAGTGAACTCCACTATTAGGTGAACCACAAGCCACAAACAAAATGCTGTGAAGGAAACCCTGAAGTGAACAGTTTTGAAAGGACAGCAACAGTATTTCCTATTCACAACCCCTCACTCCTCATCCAAAGAGTTTGCTAACAAGCATAAATACAATGCAGTATGGCCAAAGTTTTGTTACCTGTGAATCAACTACCCAAGTTTCCCAAAAAATTGTACCAGGAGCCACTTAGGTGGAAGCTTGGATCATGATCACCTCATAACCAAGCTTCTGCAGGCCATGGTAAGTCCTGGAACTAGAGATACTGGGGCTACAGTGGCACACGCATCCAAAACTAAAAACTTACCATTTCCTCTTCAACTCTCATTCAAACAATAGTACAAGAAAATAAACTTTGGTTTACTTAGCAACATATCAATGTCCTACTGTGTGGAGTATTAGCATTGGGTCTGACTGAAGAGGATAATCCACTTTGTAATTTAGTTAAATTACTAATTTTAACAAAGATAAGTACCCTGTATAATTTTGCAGTGCTTAAAGAATACATCCTTTGAGTATTCCGCTCTAAGAAACATCAGCTTGTTATAATATTTTAAATTTATGGAACATTTGTAACTGCTGTTACATCAGGAAAAATATTAAATCTGCACAATAAGTACAAACTTTATATGAGAAAGTATACTTGTAAGTGCATGATGATCTCCTGATGTCTGCTGAGGCACTCACTTCCACAAAAGACACAGACAGTATCTCTGGGGATAGACTCAAATGTCCCAGAAAGCACAACACAGTTAAAAAAATAAAAATAAAGGCAACTAACAGAAAAGCAAACAAAACCCAGCCTCTACTCCATTGGCTGTAAAAAGAGATGCTTATCTGCATTCTAACCAGGAGAGTGGTTGAGAACCCCATCTTCAAAAAAATGTCTTAAAAGCCCATACTACTAACAAGAGAATGTATTATTCCTCCCAAATGTGGTTTAAACTGCACAGAAACAAATTTTGTTTTGTGCTGGCATATACGCTTTGAAGTACATCTCTGCTTCTCTAGAGGAAAGCAGGCATTTAGGCTGCTATAGCAGAATCCAATCCACTCAGAATATAAAATAAATTAAAACCTGCTGATTAGGAGATCTTAACAAAGTCTGTATGATGAAAGATAACATCTATATCCAAAATGAAAGATATGTTTTATCCTGTCTGTCCTCCAACTTTGAATCATTTTGACTGTAAGAAATAGCAGACACCAAGCAGGACATGCCTGTATTTCCATCTAGGCCAGCACGGTCCAAATGGTGCCCATCGTCTGAATCTGGACCACAGGATGCCTCCATATGGCCTGCCACCTTTTCCTTGGAGGAGATAGGGAACAGCTGTTTGAGGAGCAAACGCTGCCTGAACAGCCAAACACCTCCTCCTGTGTCCGGCTGGCTCAAAGCCCAGAGCTGTCGCCGTGTTCCTGTTGAAGGCAAGGAAAGAACAGGGGAAGAAGGCAGCAGAACCTCCCACCCACGCAAGGACTTGAGCTTTTCATCTGCCTGACTTGGACAGACACAACCCAGCAAAGCCTGGAGCTGCCCCTGCCATGGAGAGGGGCAGCCACAGGAATGGCCCAACGAAGCCCCAGGATCTGCTGTTACTGTCATCATAGCCGGGGGTGGGATATACCAGAAGTGACACAAAAATCTGGAATTTGGCACATGTTTGCAAAGTCTAAACCACCTTACAGTAGATACACTAAGTGGTACAGTACAAGCATACTGTCAATCTTCAATCTGCTGCCAGCAAAACAGATTAATACAATATTTTGGCCTTCACAGAGAGGAAAAACACAGAAAAGAATAAATATATTTCATTATTAACTGCCTATTGATTTATTATTGATCAAGAAGAACAACTTGGGCATTGAAATCCAGACAAAGCAAATTAAATAGCAACACTATTTTTACCTTTGTAACTGCCCACTCAATGTAATTTTAAATCTCTCCTTAAGGTGACATGCATAGTAGACAAGTAAACAAAAGGGAAGGATTTTACAGGGTTTACAACTGTGCCGTCTTTCTTCCACCCATTTTTCACAGTGTCGCTGACATAATTTCTGAAAAAAAGCTATTTGACTGGCATGCCAATGAGTATAAATCAAGCAGGGAGGAAAACTGAGAATCCTAAAGACCTACCTGGTACAGAAACAAAATTGCATTCTGTTTCAAATACATTTGTTTTTGACTGCATATTGGCTGAACTGTTCAGAAGCATTAAAATATTCTCTGTTACATCAACCTAAAAATAATAAACACCTTCTGAATATTTGAATAAGGTGTTTTAAAAGACAGTATACTTGTCTGCATTCAACTCAAATATCATTTAGCACACAAAAATTAAGTGGTGGTGTCTTCAAGCCAAGTACAGAGACACCAGATGTTGTACTTCACGCTGACCTGGAAAATCATATGCTTATTGGAATAGGATAGATTAAAAACAACACAGAAAAATAATGTAAGAGCAGAGTAAATCACATTGAAAGCACCAGCACAACTTCAAACACTGGCGTAAAAATTATGCTAGAGATGTGAAATCTTACCTAATATAGTCAATATTGAAGAGTCACACATGATTCCAGATTTTAAAGATACTATTAAATTATTTTGAAATCTAGAACTTGATGCGTTAAACATCCTAACTAAAATGATATTTCAGTCCCCAACAGCTAATGACTGGATTTTAGAATTTCATTCACGCTAAATCAATTAGTCAAATTTTACATGAATAATATATGAAATTTAGTATCAGATCAAAAGAGATTACGGCCTCCAGGAAATTAAGTTCTCTGTCCAGTACTGCACACAAACAGATCAAAACATCTTTGGATAGATTACTGCAAAGCTTGTATTCACAATGGGACTACAACAACACTTTCACAAACAGTGTCCAGATGTCAATAAACACTAGTCAGAAAACTAGTATGACAGTGTTCCTGTGAAATGCTGGAAATAAACCAGACTACAGATAATACCTAAAATTTATTAGCAACTTCTACTGAAGAAATTCTATTAAAAAAAAATTAAAAGGAGTGTGACTCATGGGGCAGCTTCTGCCTTCTTGAGTAAGAGTAGCTTGACAGAAGGCAAAGAAAGCACTAGCAAGTATTTGCTTGTTAACTTTGCAAAGAAACATAAAACTGAGTCAAAGAAAATAAGCTTACTTGCTAAAATGTTACTTAAATAGGTAACTTTGCTTTCTTCATTCAGTAAGAATTTTAGAATTAAACCGATCTCTCTTGTACAGGGGAGCCCAGTGCTAGACACTGCTCTGGGTGTGGCCTCACCAGTGCTGAATGGAGAAGGATCACCTCTCTCAACATGCTGCCAACAATCCTAATGCATGGATGCCATTAGCCCTTTTTTCTGCCAGGACACATTGCTGTCTCATGTTCAGTTTGTCCCCCAACATAATAATGGGATTATTTCACTCCAAGTACAGGACTTTCCACTTCTTGCTAAACATCAACTGGAAGCCCATTTCTCCAGCCTGTCAAAGCCCCCCCAGATGGCACCTTCCCAGAAACTGAAGTGAGGCTGACAGGATTCTAGTTCCCTGGCTCATCTTTCTAACCTGACCATAGGAGTGGCATTTGCTTTCTTCCAGTCCTCAGGAATGTCTCCTAGTCATCAGGATCACTCAAAGATCACTGAGAGTCAGAGTTTGCATTGGAAAGGACCTTTAAGGGTCACCTAGACCAACTGAAATGAACAGGAACATCTTCAACTAGATCAGGTTGTTCAGAGTCCTATCCAACTTGTCCTTGAATGTCTTCCAGAGGTATCTACAGCCTCTCTGGGCAACCTGTGCCAGCATCTCACCACTCTTACTGTCAAAAATGCCTTCCTTAGATCTAGTCTAAATCAACCCTCATAGTTTAAAACCATTATCCCTTGTCCTCTTGCAACAAGCCCTGCTAAAAAGTTGGTCCCCATCTTTCTCACCCTCTTTTAACTACAGAAAGGCTGATACGAGGCCTCCCTGGAGTCTTCTCCAGGATGAACAAGGCCAGGTCTCTTAGCATTTCCTCAGAGAAGAGGTGCTTCAGCCCACTGATTATTTCTGTGGTCATCCTCTGGAATCGGTCCAACAGGTCCATGTCCTTCCTGTGCTGGGGACTCCAGAGCTGGGTGCAGTAGTCCAGGTGGGGTCTCACCAGAGCAGAGGGATTGAATCCCCTCTCTCAACCTGCTGGCCACACTGCTTTTGATGCAGCCCAGGGTACAAATGGCTTCCTGAACTGCAAGCACACATTGCTGGCTCATGCAGAGCTTCTCATCCACCAGCATCCCCAAAGTCCATCTCTGCAGGGCTCTTCCCAAGCCCTCCAACCCACAGCCATATTGATAGCATGGGTTGCCCCAATGCAGGTGCAGCACCTTGTACTTTGCCCAGTTGATCTTCATGACGTTCCCAAGGGCCCACTTCTCAAGCTTGTCCAGGCACCTCTGGATGGCATCCTGATACCTGGGATTTCTGAAGGCCAGTCTTACTACAAAAGACTGAGACAAGAAAGGCATTTGGTACCCCAGATTTTCACATGTTCTGTGTCACCTGTCCCTCCAGCAGCAGGCCCACATTTCCCATAGTCCTCCTTCTGTCATGTATGTACATATAGAAACCCTTTTGGTCACCTTTGATATCCCTTGCAAGATGCAATTACTGCTGGGCTTTAGCTTTCCTAACCACATCCCTGGATGATTGGACAGTATCTCCATATTCCTTCTAGGTTATGTGTCCCTGCTTTCACCCTTTCCATGCTTCCTTTTAGTGTCTGAGTTTTTGCCAAGAGCTCCTTGTTGATTCATTAAGGCCTCCTGGCACTTTTGCCTGACTTCCTGCTTTTGGAATGAACTGTTCCTGAACTTAGAGGAGGTAATCTATCAATACTAACCATGTTTTCTTTCTTGGATCCTTCTTCTCTCCAAAGCCTTATGCCATAGGACTCTTCGAAGCAGATGCATGAAGTAGCCAATACTGCTCTCCTGAAGTCCAGCACTGTGACCTTGCTGTTTGCTCTGCTTCTACCTCTCAGGATCCTGAAATCCACCACCTCAAGGCTGTCTTCAACCTTTACATCCCCAACAAACCCTTCCTTGCTTAAGTATGAAGTCCATGAATGCAAGTAGCACTGCTCCTCATTGGCCCCTCTATTGCTTGGGTCAAGAAGCTCTCCACAAACCTCCTGGACTACTTATGCCCTGCTGTGTTGTTCCTTTAACAGATACTGGGGTGAAGTCCCCCATGAGGACCAGACCCTGCAAATGTGAGGCTGTTTTTAGCTATCTGTAGAAGGCCTCATCCACTTCTTCCTTCCTCCTGATCAAGCAGTCTAATAGCAGAGGTCCACTACAATGTCAACCATATTGGTTTAGGTTCAGGTTTTTTTGGTTGGTTGTTTTTTTTTTTTTTTTCCAGCCAGCTTGCTGGTGCTCTTCAGAAAAAAAAAGTGGTCCCTCAGTGGTCCAAAGACTACAGGCTGAAAACAGTGTGTATATCAATAACAAACTGCCATCCTGGACAGTCCTGCAAAACTGGTGTTTTATCCAGGATATGAGAGGCAGCTACATACAGATACTACTTACAGACAGTCACTGAATGCACACAGCCATGGCAAAAGCTGTGGCTAGCTAATGAGCTCTGCTGGTTTCGGACTTACCACTTCAAAGATTTTAAAAGTCAACTAAAGCTAAATAAAAAATTGTCTTTTATTTAGGCAGGGAGTAACAGCCTTTATTACAGCTGGGGAAAAGATACAACACTGCTTCAAACCCATCGTGTTCAAAATGTAAATAGTTTGGGCAATTTCACCATCTCTAAGTGCACTCCTTGTCTTCACATCTTGTTTTGATTCACAAAAACTTCTCTGTAGCTGACTACAAACAGGCATAGAGATGCACCTGAAAATCAAACATAAAGACCACTGCATATTCTTTTTAAAAAGCTTCAAACTTGGCTATATTTTCTTTAGGAACATAATCTCACTGTGATTGTCTGTAAACTATATGGCTCCCTCTTGTGTCTATTATACCACATTTCAGTGGAAAAAGTTATAAATGTTAAGCCATAAATATCTGGGCTTTTTTTACACTTCAGCGGGCATTCAATGCTCATAAATGTCAAGGAAGTCACAGACATACCTTCCTTTCTCTTCCCTTGAGGAGAAAACCCTGCAAAGGGGTTCTCTTTGGAACAAACTATTAAAAAAATCTTGCAAACTACAAGTCTGCAGCAATGAAAGTAGTCTTTTAACCATTCCCCATATTTTGATACCAGTGCAGAGGCCAAATGCACCATTAAAATACATCTGTACGAACTTTTACAGCTATTTTACTTTTACTAGCTATTTTTTAGTTATCATATTACATAGGTTTAGAGAGGTGTCACTGTGGTTTATAGAGCCTGGCTAACATGCTCAAGGGTTTATTTTTGTCTGCTCAACATCCCACCTGTTTCTGCTTATCAAACCAGACTACAGTTCAGCTTGCAACAGCTGTGAAATTCATAAATCTGACCATTCTTCATATGTAGCCAGACTAAGCACTTGGAGAAAGAGTCAGAACTGCAGCAGCCACCCTTATGGAGAAGCTAGAGAAATGAAACAGAACAGCACTTCTCAAACCATGTTTGAAACTGCACACCTATCAGAAGCCAAATGATTTTAAAAGTAGTCTAGCAATCCTATTTGGAAAGAAAAAGAAGCATTTGAAGAAATTACTTGTTAATCCTTTTATTCCCCCTGTCATTAGAAATATCTTGTAGACTAAAAATGTTGTAATTAAAATATTTTGCCAGCACAAAGTAGTCCCTTTTTTAGTATCTTCAAATAGCAAAAAAACAACTTTTATTTCAAGATGTTACTAGCATTACTTCCTTCAGTAGAACAACTATCAATAAAGTAATCATAGTTTTAAGATTTTTGTATTACAAAAAATGTATTTGTACTTAAAAATATATACTAAAAAAAATACTAGTCTGCATACTGAAAGCAATATCAAAATCCTGGTCACGCAGGACAGCTTTCATTAAAACACTTCTACTAAAGCAGTAGTAGTACTGAATGAAATGATGGTATACAAAAATCTAACACTCATTTTATCAAGCTTACAGAGTATGCTGCCTTTCATAGATAACTGGGTTTGCTTTGCTTTTTTCATTTATATGACAAATTTCTCTTTTGCCATTTCTTCCCTTTTCCATCTGCTCATGAATTACCCTTAGCATTAGTATTTTGTGGGTCAATTTTGTTCACAAAATGATATGAGAACATGCAAGCTGATACTAAAATTAATTTCAGCTTTTATGAGTAAGGAAAAATGGTACTTTGTTTTAGGGAAGACAGAGACTTCTATTTTTTCTCTATGAAATTTTTTCCTCCACCATTTCATCAATTACAGGCTCTTATTTTTGAGAGCAGAAACAGAAATCAAAAATTTAAACTTTTCCATAAGTTTGCACCAAAAACATTAATAAAAGGTACCCAATACATACAGTTGGCATTCCTGGAGCCATCTGAATTTATTTAACTTTCTAATGTGAATAGTAGCATTTGCTGAACAGTAGTAAGGAAACATTCAGCTGAAATTGTGGTTACGTGGTAGTGCTGAAATAAGGCACCAAACAACCAGAACCCACCTAAAATTTAACTAATATTTATTGCCGCTCATTCTACAAAGGAAAGTACATAAAGCAAATTAATCCTACCTGATCTACCTTCATGCTCACATTCAACAATGTGAACAGCTATAGAACAAGATATATAACGAGAACATAAAACAAGCAATAAAAGCATTTGTCAGGAGAAAAAAAAAAAAACATCTAGTTTTCTGACCATTCTTCACTTCAGAGGTTTTTTTAATTAATGTTGTGGTCACATAACCTCCTACATCATACTACTATAGTGCAGGATTAGTCAGTGAAAATGATGGAACTGGTCATAGTGATAGTTCAGCTGATTCAGAGGATTCAGTTCTGATTAACTATTGCAAGAGCAGGAATAGTAGCTAGAAGAACTGGATAATATTCCACAACATTCTGCTAATAACTCGTTAAAAACAGTAGACTTTTTTAGGGTGAAAATATGTTCTAAAGACACAAAATTTAGAAGCTCTGTTTGCTCATGCAGTATACTTTGAGAAACAAAGTGAAGGCTGGAAGGCCAAATGTGGACTGGCAAGAAAAAAGAGATGGCTGAACTATCATTTCCTGAACTGTGACACCTGGAAGGAAGAATTTGGTTCCCTTCTGGTATCAAAACCATTGTTTCCAGCTTATTCCTTGTGCATCGGATTTGGCTTTCACCCATCATTTTCAATTACTTCAGTTTTCAAACTGTATTCCTCTGCTCCTTATACTCTGTAAACTGACAATGTGTTTGAAACATATTGAGTTCTTGAAACACTGAACAGCTACACAAAATAATGTAACTTTCGTTGAATTAAAACAGTTAATAGAAAAGTTTTGGAGCTGTGGAAACACTAAAGGTGAATAGAATTGCCTTGTGTCTTCTGACCTCTCCCACAGCCAAACAGTATGTCTCTAGATCCCACATTTGGGGAGATTCAGTACATAGAGCCATATGTTTTTAACACAGATTGTGCCACAAAAAGCTTTGGATGTTCAGACATTGAGCATTACCTTGAGAACAACAGATCAATATTCACTTACAACATTATATCAAGATATCAGTCAGAACAACAGAGTTCTGCTAGAAACTCAGTTTAAATCATTACTTCAGAACACAATGAAAAGTTCATCCATCTCAAGCCTCTCCATACTCTAACTGTTACCAGATGGGTTTGTCTTTGTATTTGAAAGCAATCAAGATAATTATGCTAAATAGAACAGAAAACAACAGTTAATCCATGTTCATTGGAAATACAACATATGAAATGGTTTTATTCTGTCAATTAACAATTATAATTTTACTTTGTTAAGTGCAAACTACATATTTTTCAAAGAATCATAGAGGCACAGGTTGCAGATGTCTGCAGGTTATGTAGCAAAACTTCCATCAGCAAAATTCTAGAGACTGGCTAACGGTACCAAGATGAAAGCAATGACTGGATCATCCTTTATCTCTTTTTCCTCAGAACAAACAAATCCAGCTCTCTTAGTCTCCCATATGGGTGAAGGGCTGAAGCAAATTATATCTTAATAGCCCTCCTCTGATCTCATTCCAGTTTGTCAACAAGTTTGCAGTTTGTCAAGGTGTCCTTTGCACTGGTGGGCCCAAAATTGTTCGGTATTCCAGATGAAGCCTCACCCATTTTTAAACAAAGCGCAGTAATCACTTTTCTCAACCAACTAAATATATTTTTATATATCCATAAGCCTACTGAACTGCAAAATTTCAACAGTGGTTCAAAAAAAACAGCAGGAAATTGCTTTAATGATTCAGACTTTTAAGGGCAATATACTTGTGCTATTATTCAGCATCAGTCTTTTCACCCCTTCCACAATATGGATCATGAGAACAACATGTATATACTATATTTAAGATTCTTACCTGAATAACTTTGTAGAAATAGGCATACTGTCGAGCTGTATTTTTATATTGGCTAAAAACATCATGTATGGCCTGAGTTGATTGAAGATACTGTACTTCATCTTCTTCAAAATAGAGAGGAGTATCATATTCACTGGGGAGAGTCTGGATGTAGGGCAGCCAGAAAGAGTTGGGGTTGGCTCGCTCACAAAGGAGATGGAATGCCAATGTTATATTGCCCATAGCTTGAAGAATTCGATCTTGAGAATACAGAGATCCTGAATTAACCAAGAAAGGCGAGGAACTAAATTAATTGTCCATGGAAAATATCATCCTAGATTTATTTTATGTTAACATGATTAAATAACATGTAAGCATTTAACAAAAAAAAAAAAGCTTCTCAGGTTTCTAAAATATTTAGCTGCCTACACTGCATTATACTGCAAGTTTTTTGACACAGCAAATGCCTTGTGTACAACTGCACGACAAAACTAGAACAAATAGTCTCAATATCTCAGAACATTTTATCTCCAAGTATTATGCAAGCTACAGGATATGTGTTCAAAATAACACACACACTTGTGGAAGATATCCCGTGCACTCAGCCAGAAACTAACTGGGAAATTTCATTCTTTCCACTGACACTTCGAGTTTTTAAGTATTCCAAACCTGATGGCTGGCATGATAAGCAAGTCCTGTAATAAAGAAGTTCATCTAAAAAAAGAAAGTCTCCTACTGAATGATTCCATAAATATTCATTTCTTGTCTAAGAACTTCCTTAAGCTCTTACCTAAGACTGAATTTTTAGCTGACTCAACCGTCATCAACAGTTTTCTAGGAACCCACAGAAACAGTTCTTCAGCCTACAGAAAGGAAAGAAATGCACAGAGGGTCATTGATATGCCAAGTGTCTCAAATACACATCAACTTTAAATTGCAAGTTGTTTACATTTTTTTTCTAAATCAAATTTCTGAATAAAAATTCTTCCTTCTCTTCTGCTGTAAATTCACCAAACAACTTGTGTTTCATAATGTGGTAACCAAATGTTCCAATCTGCATTACACAAGGTATAAACACAGATAGATACAAAATAAAGCCCATCCATTTTGGAACTGATAATATGTACAACACAACTTTAAAGCTACCAGATACATTATATTGCTAATAACTACATGATCACATATTTCTCACAGTATAGTTTTTTAATATTGGCTGTTTTTATTCTAGAAGAACTGTTCAGTATTTCTATCCATGTGTTAACTGTGCGCTAATGAAGCCCTAAAATGATTAAACTACGCTCATTTTCCAATAGTCTTTCTACAACAGCTGATTGGTCTTCAAAGCTGTTTCCCACCTACAAAATGGGAATGGAAAGACATAATCTTAAATGCTTACCTTTTAACAGTGTGTGTCTACACTCCTTATCTGATGATTTAAAAAATCCTTTACAATTATCATAATCTGGGGAGTTTTTCATTTTCACTGGAAAATAGGTATTGCAAATACCTCTTTCTGGGACAAAAATACCAATTCTTTAAAAGAAGGGACAAGAATGAAGAGACTAAATAGGTATTGCAAATACCTCTTTTTGAGGCAAAAATATCAGTTCTTTGAAAGGGACATGAAAGAAGAGAAGAAACTAAATTGTTAGAAAACTTGGAAGAAAGGGGTACATCCATGGGGTAGAGTACTCTAGTAAATAGGTAAAGAGTATAGGCAACACAGAGGAAAAAAGAAAGACTGATTAAAAATTCACAGTACTATCAGTAGTCATCAAAAATAATACTCAGTTTTATCAACAATGTTATTCTGAAGTACACAGAGCTGATAATGTGTCAGAAAAGCATAAGCAGTTAAAAGGAGGAAAAGGCTGAGCATTTCAGAGCTCTGCAGATACATTCCAAACACGATTTTCTAATCTAAGTCAAATATTCACATGCTCACCTTTATCTCTCTTGTTGCTTTCAAACCAAATCCCTCCTCTTCAAAGTTAGCTATTTCAAAACCCTCTGTGGATGCTCCATTTTCAGTCGCCCACTTTATCAGTTCAGGGAAATAGTCATCTCTTTTTCCATCAAAGACAACAGACAAACCTATATACAAAATTTATTGAAAAACAAATGCAGAAATAAGAGGATCCAGAAAGACAAAGAAGTCCAATAAAAAAGCCCATGTAAAAAGCTATCTGCTATCTCACAGCAGTGCTGCTTTGAAGTAGCTGAATCACAACTGGTCTCTCTTAAATGTTACTCAATACTATACAAATGTCATACCCAATTTTCATCAAATTCAATATTGTGCCAAATTGCCTTACCAGTCATCTTAAAAATGCAACTGCCCAAACCGAGCAGTAATGAAATATGAAACTCTCCTCTTCTTTCCCTTTTAATAAAAGCCAAAATATTTCCAATCTTAATATCAATGATAAATGCAATCACCACAACATGTTGACACAGACAAGAAAGAATTTGAGAGGCAAGCTGTAATTTCATTAATTCAGCATTGCAACTGATGATAAGCAGATCTCAAGCTCCTTCTTTCACATACAAGGCAGTTAGCCTTTTCTTGTAGCATATGGATCTACTAAAATATCTAAGGATAGATCTAAGGATAGATCTAAAATATCTAAGGATCATCCTCCTGACATCACAGAGCTCATCCAAATTTTTACACTTTGCTTCTCCAACACCATGTGGTCCACCAGTGAAATCACAAGCCTCATTCATTTCCTCAGCTTTCCTCTTTCCTGTGAATTCATCTGAACCTCTCTGTAATAGTTCCTGGCTATACTCAGCCAGCTGCTTTTGTACCTCTTTGCCTCTGTGCGATCTCTTCAACCCAAACTCTAGTGTCAGATCACATCAAAATTGTCCAAAAATGCTCAGGCCATTTTATGAGTGACACAACGTCATCAGCAAGATGCTTTACATCCAAAGATATTTCAGTTAAGCACAGGGAATAAAATGGCTTCTGAGACTAAAATGATTTTAGGGAAGTAACATTATTTTATTTAAAATATCCCACTCCTGCCTCCAAATTTTGCATTTCAAGCCCCAGGACCAATCAAACATGTAGTTAAAAGTGCAAGTATCATTTAAAACTATTATCTTTGACAATTCAGTATAAAAATTTATCAAGTATTTACAAAGTATTTTTTGGAATATAATGACCTCCCAAACCTAGTAAGACTAGTTACGTAGTTTCTACAGGATTTGGTAGGTGTTTATACTGTCCAAGACTTTGCTCTTTTGATTTCCAACTTCTGCTACTGTATAAGTCTACTGGAAGCTTTAAACATCCAGCTTGTACTTGGGACCATTCTGTAAGCATCTCTGAAATTCTACTTCTGTTCCTCATAAACGATGTGGTCCAATATTTTCCAAATTTTTCCAAACTAAAGAGAAGACCAGCTCCTTTAAATTATAAGCACCATTGGAGAATAAATTGTTTCTGTATGGAATAAAACATAGCTGTACTGATGAAAATTTATACTGAAAATTAAGATTTTGCTAATGAGTCAAATAAGGAAAATTTTAGAAATTAAAAATATTCCGTTTTCAAATTAAGAGTTTTCTATACTGAAGACCATTCTAGTTCACAATCTGCAACCCAGTATTCTAGTCAAGAAAAGCACAAAGTATAACACTTTTGGCAATATATATTAATTTGTACATCTCAGAACTCCCAACAGGAACTTCCTCTGCTAACTGTCTAAAGCCTTTATTAAGTTAGTAAACTGTGTAGTATTAACTACTATGTTTCATTAAAAATAGTCTTGAAATACACCATACTATTCCCACTCACTATGTATGTAAAAATGTTACATTAAAAGACACTTGTATATCAGTAGTAGGGTGGCTAGTAGGTTTTGTATCTTCCAAAGAAAAAAATATGCTCTGTTAACATAATACTGTTACACTAATTCTACCATCTCTGCCAGCAGCATCTTCCCAGGGGATAGTTTGATCTTTCTGGTGCAGAGGAAAGATACAGCAAAGACGCCAACCCCAATGCTAACTCTGCTCTTATCAACTTGAATTATGACTTACTTTAACACATATATTACAACATAAAAACCTGGACATGTACAATAAGTTTATAGAAGTCATGGCACAGTTAAAAAAAGAACCAAGTTCATGTCTACATCACTATAGAATGAAGTCACTCAAACAGCACCATTTATTCTTCTATACACCCTTGGTCAAAAGCTGATGTTAAGAGGTTTGTTAAGTCCTTTCATGAAGTAAGATTTTTATGAATCAGTCAAAATGTATTAGAAACAGGTGTGAAAGGGAAATTTCATCCCTCTAAAGTATTTGCTTAATCAGTTAATGCCATAAACTAGTCAAGCTCTATTTATATGTAGTCTGGTTTTCTTGCTGTTACTGTATAAAAATACCAGAGAAGAAAGAATTGTTTAGGACTTTTTCAGGTATGTCCAGCCCAAATCTATTCATTTCAAGGTTAAAAAGTTATTTCTCGGTCATTAAAATACATCAGTAAAGAGGTTGATTTTACTAAAATTATATGAAAAGCATTTTTTAGAGCATGCCTCCAAACAAAATTAATATTAATATTAAAAAAGCGTCATCAACAGCAAGACGTTACAGATCATAATAGAAGAAAACTGGTCTAGTATGAAAAATAAGCATACCTCAAACTTTGGAAAATAGGCAATAAAATTCCTCATTAACTGTGATATAATAAGTATTTCTTTACTTTGACTGTGTGCTTCATTTAGAGCAGATAGACTTATTAGCTGATGTATTTATTTTGTTCATTTATATATTTTTGTCATTACTTGATACTGTATTGCTGAAACTGTTTCAACATCCAATAAAGTCTTGATGTAAAACAGTTACAAATTTAAATTCAGAATGTATAGAGGCAGAGCAGCAGACCATGCAGTCAGGAACCAAGGCAGCCTCTTATTCTCTAAAGATTTTTACTTCTAGTCCTTCAGATTGTGAGGAGAAGACAATTTCAAGCTCCTTTTTCTACTTCTCAGATTTCTCACAGGATCATCTGTCTGTGATAATCATTCAGAATGCTGAGTATTAAACTGGTTAATGCCAGTGGTGAAGCCCACCAGAACATTTCAGAAACACTTGCATGTGTTTCACATTTACCTTTTTGCTTTTTGCGAATTTTCTCCACAAGCGAACGGATCTGTACATATTCTTCCCATTCCTTACCAGGACCTGGGGGAGGACTGCTGCATTCTGGAAACAAAAATGTTTTCTTTAATAAAATATATAATATACATATGCACACACACAAATTTACATATGTTTTAACCGCAGAATTATGACTTTGCAGTAACTTAACTGAACCCCTGTACTATCTGTCCTTCAAATATGTTCACATGGCAAATAAAACAATCTCCACTGTTATAAAAATCCCATTATATGACAGGTAATTAATTTAGACATTTGAAATCTTCATTGTAAAACTTATTTTATTTTTAATATTCTTTCAGATATAAGAAATAGTAAATGTCTAAAAAGCTTGGAAGAAAAACAGGTAAACAACCAGGCCATTAAGTAAACAGTACCTCAGAGAAGACAAACAACAAAAAAAGTGTCTGTTTTCAACAATTCAAGCAAAGCACTCTGTTTACATTAGCCTGTTTGCCATCACTCTTGCTGTAATGAAAGCAGATAATAATAGCACAGAGCATACCTTAATTAACTGAGAAATTTGCTGGTACATAGATTTGATCTGCCTAGTCAATACTGTTTTCATAAATGCACAAGTACTGGAGGGACAAGCAAAGGAACACAAAGCCATGCTTTAGCTTTAGATTACATCCACAGCGTCTCTGCCAATATTCTAAATGTCAGCGTGTGGATTTCTTGATCTAAGCCATGTAAATCCAAGTGGACAGCTGAAGATTACCTTGCTCAACCGATTTGAAAAATCTTAGCATTGAATAAAATATGGAAGCTTGACAAAAAGAACAGCTGATACTTGTCTTTGCTTAGCAAATTAGATCTACATTTTATTTTTGGTAGCAAAGCAGAGGCCAATTGTAGCATAAGCATCAAACTGCTTTGCCAACTCCTTGTCTCCTCTTCATGAGCAATGCTAAGAAAAAATTTAATTTTTCTAAGGCAACATTTAGATGTGTCCAGAATATGAAAATCTGACTTGTCTTTCAAAAAGAACTGTATCACAGCACAGATACTAATGACAGTAGAAAGAGTCAATAGTATTTTAGCATCTTTGTATGAAATTACACTCTGCTTTTCATATTTACTAGAAATAATGGATGAGTTCCAAGTTCCTCAAGAAGTAAAACAATCTTTGGTCTATACACAAGATCTCAGCACTGTGAAAAGTTTATAAACAGCTAAAACAACAAAAAACTTATCTAAGCAACAAAAATATCTGTGCAGTTGAACTGAGTTGTATTACTGCTTCCCGCAGTTAATTTCTCTACTCTGGTATCAGTTCAAAGTACTGTTCAAGTGATAAATGGAAACAGTGTAATTCTTCAAGTTTACAAGAAAAACATTTTTGACAAAGCTTCAATGTCAAGTTATCTAGTTGTTTAAAAGTCTAATCTCACCCAGCATTTATGCCTGTATTCAGATGAAAAGCCAAATGCTTCCACAAATATGGTCTGTCCAATAAATTCATATTTAAATATGCCAACGATGGCATATATTAACAGAGATAGTTTAGTATGTATCTCAGAGTATCTATCTTAAGCACTCTGAAATAGCAAGCTTGGCCACTTACAGAAAAAAATACAGCTCCCTGCTTCAGCAAGAAAATGTTTTTGAGTGGTTTGCACATCACCCCTTTTCCGAGATAGGCATGCAAATGAAACTTACTTTGCAATAATTCACTAATTAGATTCAACATTTCCTTTGGAGACACTGTTGCTGCAGCTCCTGTACCTGACTTCTGAGTTTTCACTCGGCTCTTCTTCCCCATCTTCCAACTAAAACAGATTAAGGAGCATACTGTCACCAATTTCTATGAAACAAAGTATGATAACTATGAATGAACAAGATCTTCTTTTAGTAGTTATGTAAAATATAAAAGTATGAGAAATTAATTATTGCGCATATATGTGTGCAAGTATTATTTGCATGGCCTGAATGTAAGAGCCATACAGTGCAATCTGAAGCAGTATTTCACATAGTTGCAGATTAATTACTTCAGGGTAATTAGAAACTAGAAATCTCAGAGACAAAAAGAAAAATTATTCAAATCACGTGCAAATTCATTAGTTGAGAACAAATATTATGGATTCCAAAGTATTCATGCTATAGAAAACCAGGTTATTTTACCTCATCAGCTGCATGGCCAACAGCAGCTGAATTAGTATTTTGACTGCATGTTACACAGTAATTCAAAATGAATTGAAAATTAAGTATTCAATTTCAAAACAAAATCAAAATACCATCTGTATATCTTTGCTGCGGGTTCTTGTGATTCAAGGCAACTAGTTAAAGAAAACTTATTTCCAGGTCCCAAAGTAAATGGAACATCATCCTAGGCTGGTATTCCAATGCTCAGTGCCCCTTGTTCTCATGGAGGACTTAAATCACACAACGCCTCCTGGAACAGCAGTGCAGTAAGGTGTGAAATATCCAGGGAATTTCTCACATGCACTGGGAGCAATTTCTGATGCTGGCACTGAACAGGCTTCTAGGGGAGGGGTTGTGCAGGATATGGTACTCATGAATAAGGAAGAACTGCTCATGCATAAGACAGCCAACTGCCTTGGATGCAGTAATTGTGAAATCATAGTGTAAGTCCTGAGAAAAGAAAGCAAGGAAAAAAGCCGACTAAAGACTCTGGACTCACTGCAATAGACAGAGCTGGGGCTTGCTCAGGGAGTGGTAAGCAGAATGACCTGGGAAGCTACAAAGGAGTCCATGACAGCCAGTCATCTTCCTGAACTCTCTTCTCTGAGCACAAAACAAGCCTTCCCAACATGAAAGAAAATCAGCAGGCACAGCAGGAGGCCAGCTGACTATACACAGAACTCCTCACTGACAGAGCTCAAATGAAACAGAAACACATGTAAAGTGGAAGTGGGGACAGGCAGCTGGAGGAGAATATAGATGTACTGCCTGGGCAAGCAGAGACTGAAGGAGGGAGGCCAAAGCTTGTTTGGAGCTGATATTGAAGATGGATGTGAAAGGCAAGAAGAAATGCTTTTACCATGAGCAGAAGACACACTGGGGAAAGTGTAATTCAGCAGTTAAATCAGGAAGTAACCTAGTGATGAAAGGTACAGAAAAAGTTGAGGTATCCAACACTTTGCGCATGGTCTTTACCAGCAAGGGCTGCTATCAGGTTTACCATGTTTCTGCATCTAGTAGCAAACTTTGAGGGAGAGGAGCTATCAAGTCAAAAGACTGTCTAGGTAAGCTGGACCTACACAAGTACATAAGACCAAATGGAAAACACCCAAAGTTCTGAAAAAGCTAGTTGATGTCTCTGGAAGGCTGCTGGCTACCATCTTTAAAAAGTCATGGTAATTGCTCATGACAAGGAACCAGTAACTTAAAATCAAACAAACAAAATCCAACTGAAAGGCAAGGTAGAGACAGGAGAGAATAACGGATGCAGGGAACTAGAAAGTAGTGAGTCTCACGCCATTTGCTGCACAAAATGTAGAATGAGTTCTAAAAGGAAGTTGTTTCCAGGCATGATGGACATAAATGTGACTGGGATCAGAAAACAGATTTCTAAAGGCAAACCATGCACTGCCTTAAGCAGAAGAGTAAGTGGCTTCATGGACCAGGGAGAATTGGTGGTTGCCAATGCTTTGACTTATGCAAGGTTTTTAACACTATCTTCCATAGCACCCCAGTTGTCAAACTAAGGAGACGTGGACTGAATAGGTAGGCAAAAAATTCCTCGAATCATGAAGTTCAAAGAGTTCTGGTCCACAATCCTTAATGCTAACTGTTCAGGTATGGTATTTCTCAGTAGTCACACTGGCCAACACCACCAGATTTGGATGCTAGGACAAAAAGGATACTTAGCACATTTACAGATGACATAAAATGGGGAAAGCAGTCAACATGTTGGTGGGCAGGACCAGTATTCAGAAGGATCTCAACTAACTGGAGAAAGAAGCCAGAAGTGACTTTGACTTATACAAAGGTAAAGGATCCTGCATTTGGGAAGGAAAAGATCATATACAGCATCATGCAGACTGGACCAGCAGCAGCTCTGCAGAACAGGATTTGAAGAGAGACAAATTCAACAGAAGCCAACACTGCACCCCTAAACCAGTGAAAACTAACTGCAATGTGAGCATAAACAGCAGGTCAAGGGAAGCAATTATTCCCCCTCTGCTTGCACAGGGTGAGGCCACATTTCCAGTACTGCAGCTTTGGGCCACACAGCACAGGAGGTACTGGCAAACTGGAGCACATCCAGAGGAAGGCAACTAAAAGGGTTAACATGCAAGATGAAAGACATCATTTGTTCAGTTTGGAGATGAAAAGGAGTCCACTACTGCCTTCACCTATACAACAGGTGGAGGCAGATTCTTCTTGGAAAACACAGCAAAAACTCAACAGGCAACAGACACTCAATGCCTCAAAGGAAATTTCACACAGACATAAGGAAACTCCTCACCATGAGGATGGTTGAGTACTGAACAGGATGGAAATTTAACAGCATCTCCAAGCAACCTTGGAGAATTTAAAAATTTGACTTGGCAAGGCCCTAAGCAACCTGATTTAACTTTGAAGCTAAAGCAGAAAATGGAGCCTCTCAATCTCCAGATCTACTTTTTTCCTACAATTTCACATGTTATTGCAACTGAAGTTTCCATGTCTATAAGTAGTCTATACAGTAAATAGTATCTTCCTGTATAGCACAGAAGATTCTGTGTCCAGTTACTTTGCAGTGAGATGGGAGTGAGACATGTCCACTGCTTTGGATATCTGAAAGATGTCAAACATCTTGATGCCTAAGTCATCAAGATCACCACAGCCACAGTAGCTTTAAGTTACAACATATTGCACAGTAAAACCCATAAAATGATAAAAATCACTGTACAGAAGCAGTACTTGGGGCTCCAGGTGTTCTGGGCATTCTGTATATATAAAAGGAATCATTTTATCCTTGGTCAGTGTAGCTAGCTGATCCAAAATTAAATGTTTCCTCTCATATAAAAATTACCAAAAATTTTTGTTCTTTGGTATAAATACTGCAATGTATTGACCAGCAGCTGAAAATTCTAGTGGGAAAGGTACATAATCTAGCTGCTTTCCTTTTCCATTTAGATAAGAGAGAACAAGAAACTACCAAACTCAGGGTTTATTTTAAATAATAACTTCAAATGATCAGGAAGCAAACTAAGTTAACATTGTTAACTTATTAACTCAAAATTAAAGGAGCTCAAAACTGACTGAAAAGCAACACCTTATAAAACGGGGAAAAAAAAGGTAAGGCAAAAAGGGAAGGCAACGAAACTGAGTCTTTCATCTTCTGACATTAAACACAGTGTAAGAACAAGACTAGCTCTGAGTACACAGAAACTGTGAAGTCCTGGGGCATATCCACATCTCCTGATTTTAGCACTCTCTGACAGATAGATGTCAGAGGCTCAAACAACCCACCTGTGCTGCTTCATTTTATGAGTCCCCCTCAAATTGCATAATTTACTTTCCCAATACAGTTTCTACCATGAAAAGCCCACACATGCAGCCGATAAGGAGAGACCCTGCAGATTCAATGTGAGAATCACTGTCTGATCACATTTCTTGATGTTTGTGAATGAAAAATTTGATATGAGATTTCTTACTATTTTTCAGCTTAGGAAAAGGAGGCAGTAACACCCATTATGAAATTCATGTTGAATTTCTAATAATACAAATTGGAAATAGGATCAATATAAAATGTCAACCTGCCTTAATGCAGTGTAAGACAAAGATAAAAAATAACAATACCAAGAAAAAATGGACTTAAAGAGTTTATTTTCATGGTCTTCCCATCATACAGTCTTTCCCTCTGGTTTTTTTCTTTACCCCCATTAATTTTCTCAGGGTATATCCTTCACAAAGACTTTATTTGAACATCACCTATTCACTTGAGTGTTTCCCTCTCCCATATGCCACCCTGGTACATTTATTTTAAACTCTTCTACTCTTAAGAAAAAATCAATTCAGATGGGTCTGTAATGGATTCAACAGCAGGTTTGGAGATGGAGCCCAAAATCTTAAGAGCAAGAACAATGCAGTTCTGTGTTGATTCACACAAATGTTTTCTACATTCCCTCTAAGCACAATTCCCTGCATCTTTAGAACCATCAGAAAATTAAAGAACTCACATAATGTGTATTTCATGAGAAAAGTTATAAATTATGACCTATAGTTTATATCAAGACGGTCATAAGTATTAAGATATGTAGGTTGAACAAATGAAATTATTTTGGAGGATTTTGGTTTCTCATTTCCAAGAATGAAGCAAGCTAATCAATCAATAAATTGGGGGAAACAATCTTAGTAGATGTTCTGTATACACGACTACCAATATACTGCAGGCTTTTTTTTTCCATTACTTTTTTTAAAAGTTGTATTGAGAGGAAGAATCTGCTAGAAATATAAACATCCATCAGTAAATTTACAAGAAGAAAAACCAGAAAAACTTCATGCACATATTATACATGGAGACATGAGAAGTGCCACCATGGATTCAGAACAATACATCAATACATGAAGCTGTTCAAATATGGTACACAGTCAGCGCTAATTTTTGAATTTTTCCTTGTATGAAACACGTTAGTAGCAAGAATCCATTATTCAAGTGAAAGTATTGCCAAGAATTATGTCTAAAGATAAAGCTGATTTCAGAGCATGTGAACTTCAGTTTCCCAAATACAATGAAAAGGAAAATTTAAACAATGCTTTGTATTTGTATTACTATCCTAGATAAATATTGTTGCAGAGGCCAAACCCAAAAATCTAGTTGAAATCTGGTCTCACAAGTAAGAAATTCAAGGTTAATTCAAGATCTATCTCAGCTACTACTAATGTTCAAATAACATGCAGCAAGCCTACCATAGAAAAAAAACAAGTTCATTGAACACAACTCTAAGATTGATGGCACCATAATCAGAAATGCATTTTTTCAGTACACTGCTACCAGTATATGAATATGAAATAAGCTCTGTAAGTATCTCTGCTCTCTCCTTTGATATGTGCATCCTGTCTAACTATTGCTTCTTAGTCATCACAATTTATACAGAGAAAATATTCTGCATGCATGATTAAATCAGCAAGTCTCTCTCACACACAAAAAAAAGCAAAACCGTCAGACTGTATCTTGAGATATCTGGTTAAGGAAGTATTTCCTTTTAAGGAATCATCAACCTTGATCAAAACTGTACTTTTTGATCCAATTCCCAACCAGAAAAACAGGTTTCTACTTCCTACATACTTATCTTCATTCACTGCTCAGTTACATGAAACAGATAAAACTATTTAAAACCTAATGCATCTGACAGCTATATTGTTTAGTAAGAGTCATAATTTGAAAGGATTTGCTGCTATACATAGCTGTCTAGAAAATGCATATCAAATACCAGCACAGTGAAGTCTATGTACCATTAAAAAGTCATACATTATATTTTATAAAATATATAATATAAAAATAGTTTATGAAAGTTTTTTCAAGACTTCTGAAATCTAACAGAAAACTTAATCCAATTTGACATTTGGAAAAAAAAAGAGCATTTAGTTGAGCAGTTCTCTGCTGTATTTAACCAGAAAATGATAAATTATAATGATAGCAGGAGACCCAGTATGGAAGAAGTGTGTTTCCTTTGTGAAACTACCTTTTGTAATTCAGTTCCTAAAACAGATCTTAGAGTTAAATTTCAATCTAAAAAAGTCCCAGAATTCCAAGAAATATTTGTAACATCAGGAAAAAAAAACAGTGTATTTTCCATTTGAAATAAAATTTCAGACAAAGAGTATATTTTTTTTGCAAGTGACTCAAAGTATTGTTTAGAAAGAAATAAAGTATGAACCCTCTTTTCAACATGGCAATGAAAAGAAGGGGTTTTTGCCAGTACCTGCATGACAACAGAAGCAGGAATAAATACATATAAAATATATACCTATATAAAATATAGCTTCACTAAGTGGAAAGAAACAAAACAAAAAACCTTTTAGATGAACCACAAACTTTATGAATATCTGAAGAAACAGCAAACATTTCAGTGGAAAAGTGATTTGGGTTTGGTTTTTTTTGAGTTTGGTTTTCTGGTTGCATTCTGGTGAATAGTTATTAAGTACTATGCCATGTTTTCTTTCAAATGAACACTGTTGAAAATTCCTGAAAGCATTCTCCAAAGAGCAAGTACACTGACAGCAATGATGAATAAGCTTAGTAATACAGAACACAGCCACATTTCCAAATATAGTGTATCAGCTGGCTTGACAAAAAGAATCATGCCAAAACTGGCAGTGAGGGGTGTAAATGATCCCTCTCCCCTCTCTAATACTACTGTCAAAGAGCAGTTGTGTGGGGTCAGACTTTGAACTGGTTTCCACATCACACACAAGAATATTATTTTAATAAGCTGTAAAATATGCCTCCTCTTTATTTACATCTTTAAAAAGTGAGCATGTTAACAGCTTTAGAAGGCAACCATGAGAAGTTTGCACAAAACCTCAGAAGTACTAAAGAACTGCCACCAAGTAAATGCATTTTTGTAGTTTTATTAAAACAAAAACATGACTGCTTTAGCATTTTATTTAAGTAACCTAATACTTATGGTATTAGAGAATTTGACTTCATCACAGGACCACACTTCCTTATGGAAGTAATGCCAAGCTTGCATGATAAAATACAGATCTTTCCAAAAAATAGGTCAGAAAAAAAAAATCCATTTAATCATTAACAACTCCCCCAGCTTTTCACATTCACATTACAACCAAGAAGTTCACTGCAGTGCTACACAGCGCTGCAGTTAGATATGATAGGGAAAAAAAATTCAAAATCTATCCTTAAGCACTGTAAAGATACCTCTTCTTCTCTCTGACTGGGTAAAACTACAAGTTTGCAATCTTTGTTACAAAACTGTGAATATGATCATTGTGCTAAGTAAACACTATGTTAATTTTTAACTGTGCTGGTTTTAAAAATTTATCCTACATGATGCAGACTACATGGAGTCTGATTTCTTCTGGATGTATATCTCACTTTCTTTTCCAATGGCCTCAGAATCCCTGCAGTGCTGTCACCCTCCTCATCTCTTCCGGGACTCCACGTTGCTTTCTGTTCCCTCCTCACATGACCATATGAGGCAGGCAGCATCTTCTTTTGCAGGTTTCAATATAACTGTGCATGTTGGGCAAAACCACTGGCACACGTGGTCACTAACTAACCAACTGGCCAAGCAGTTCTCACCACAGCTTCTCCTCTAGTGAGCAGGTCAAGGTCTGTCAGTGTACTCCCACTCCATCAAAGTTGACGAAAACATCTCACAAGTTGATGGGTGAAGCAGGACGAATTGAGCTGCACTGAGAACTGACATACCTTATTCACTTCAGCTATTACTTTTTACTTCACAGAGTAGCAAACCAGCTACCCAAAGTTTTTAAGGCTTTCATAATTACCTCTCCAAGTTTAACTTTGCTTCAAGGACTCACTACATTTCAGTGCAATATCTTAACATTGTATCTTCTTTAATTCAGATCCTTGTAAATGCTAATTACATTATGTTCTCATTATTACATAATAGTTACCACTCCATGCATCTACTTGGCACATATGGGCACAGATGGCAGAGGGTGCAGATCTAGAATCTGTATTAGAAGGACACATACGGGTAAACAAGGGCAGACAAGGGAATTCTCAAGCCATGCAAAGAGCAAGGAGAGGTGAGTATAGTAGGTGGCTGTGGGATATGTTCCTTGGCTGCATCAAAAGGGAGGACAGATGAGTGGGATGCACACAAATGAGGCTTGCAATTTCTTTTTCTAGTTTGACTGCCTAGCCTGAGTCCTTTTACCCTCTGCTTCAGAAAGGGAAGTGTATCATCGCTTATATCAACATATGTTAAGAAGCCAGGGTCTTAAAGGACAAGCTTAATGCTTATAGGCAACTGACAGGAGTTCTCCAATCTGTATGTAGGAGAACACAATTTTACACTTGATATGACCAGTTTTACGCAGAATGTGATCTTTTGCTTCCACTGATCAAGTTAAGATTTTTCTCTTCAACTTGAATCTTATGACTGTGGCTAAAAAGATAAATACATTTTATAGCAAATAGATGAAGTCAAGAAGTGTAAGAACAGTGTGGGTGGAGGAAGAGATCTGTGATCTTTAAGAAAAATTCAGCTTATACATTTACAATGAAAGCTATGTTTTCTTGTGTAAACCACCTACATCATGTCACTTGGAAACCACATTAACATTCTCATCACTCCTAAGATATTAATCTAAATGTTCCCACTAAATAAATTACTAATTAGTTACTGATTCAATCCCTTTTCCCCCCAGCTCTTTCACCTTTGATGTACTCCACCCCTTCTCTTCTTGCTATTAATTCTCCTACGACTGCCTTTTCCTTCCACTTCCTCTACAAACTTGTCCCAAAAGCCATTCTAAATACAAATGTCATTGCAGTTCATGTCTTTGTGAATTTTCACTCTCCAGCATGTCTCTGTTCTTCTGTTTAAGCTGCAAGCTCTTTTGGAAGTTGGACCTTCTGTGATTATATAGAGGACTAATAATAAGGCAGCCTTTTTTTTTAACCAGGATCTGAAGTATTTCCCTAACACTGATGACAATGCTGACAAAAATGACCTAAAGAAAGCACTAATAAAATTAATAATAGAAAAGCCCTTATTTTTTCCACTTATGATTGCATTCCACTTAAAATACAATGTGAATTTATGTTTCCCTTAGCCACAACCCACACAATTTCCTTGAAGAGCTAGCTTTGATACACATGCTCCCTGCGGCAAGATGCTGTACTCAGAATGAGTCCAATGCACAGCACAACTAACACAGAGTGTCCTAGGATCAACAACTTGCACTCCTCAAATGCAGTCCCTTCTTACTAGTCGATCTGTATAAAATACAGGCCAGCATGTTTAGGCTTTTCATTTAGGCATTCATCAAGTCAAGAACGCCATCTTCAGCAGCAACCCACAGCTCCAGATATGCATGTTCTGCAGGAAGAGGGAGATCCTGGAAAACACATATAGTGGTTACACGCTGCAGTTTTTTTCCATCTTAGGAGGTTCTGCTTACCATTGCCCTCTCCTTTTCTACTGTTTGCTTCCTGGATTTAAGACCCACAAAGTCACAGGTCTTCCTCAACAATCTTCTTGATTAAAAAACACTTAGTACATTCCCCTGTATCTTCCCATCTATAAAGAACTGCACTGAACAGCATCCACCATCTCCTGGAGGAATAGTGAGAAGTTGCTCTGCTCTGTTTCGTTGTAAAGCCAACAGTTTTCATCCTTGCCATAGTCTTTATTTCTCTTCTCTCCTTATCCTGTCTTTTATCACAGGAAAAGTAAGTGACAGCAACCAAGAGCAGGCTACTTAGATACTCACAGGAAAAGCAGGACAGAGGGATTTTCTCCCATATGTCCATGCTGCTTCTTGCAGCCCAAGCTGCAGTGTACTAAAGCTTCCCTTCTTCAGGAGGCCTGTGAAATTACCCAGGGTAGCTTGGCCTACTTCAAACAAACTCAGTTTTATTTTCTTTTCAAAGCCCTGATTTAACCACATGATCTATTTGCAATAAGACTCTGAACATTTCCTCTCTCAGGTAAAGCAAATTAAATAGGTTGTCACCATCACTTCTTAAAAAGAACAGTCTTCCTGCAAAATGTCTTTGAAAGTCTCATGTCTTTTGATTTAGTTATCTCCTTCCCATACCTCTTTTCATCTTTCACAATCACTTAGCCAATGGATTTTATTCCCTTCAGGAGGTAGATATCATTTACCTCTGTCTCCCCTCTCTGGGATACTCACTTCTTGCAAGCATCTATTTTCTTCAAGGAATCTACCACACCAGCAGTTGTAAGCTTTGCTGTTCTTTAAAGCAGACACAGTACCACATGAAAAGTACAATCATCTAAATAACTGTTCAAGAATAAATTTTTCCCCCAACAGGGAAAAAATAAAGACTGATATGGAAAATGTCTCTTCACTAATGAAAAGAAATTACTGGCAAAACAATCATTAAAATGTATGTCTATATTCTTAATGCTTCCAAATGAATGCTTTCTCTTCCTACAGGATGGGTTTGAGTACAATTACAGTAGATGTATGGCATTCCTTTAAAAACAGTTAACATCAACTAAGTAAATTTAAAAAAAAAATTGTCAAACAACATTTTTGCTTTTGTACTTATTCAGAAAAATCCAGTTCTTGCAATGCATCTGTTTTTCAGCTAGGCCATCTTTTTACTTAATTCTATATCGGGGCTGTTTACTAAGGCATAAGACAGTCACATGACTGACATATGCTTCAATAAATCCAGATATAAAATACATTTTGATTGCTTGTAAGAACACTACTTACATGTTCTATCCTGGAATAGCTGTTTCCTATGACAGTGTAATGCCAGAATAAACACCCTCAACATATAACTGACAAAGTTTAGTCTACAAAACAAGTAAGATTAGTTGTTGTCAATATCTACCCTCCCAGTGCTCACATAAGAAAACTTCCCAAATGGTAAAACCATAAATACAGAAATGTTAATATCGCCCAAAATATTAGCCAGTATGTCATAGCTACACAAGACTTAAAAAGTTACTTTGATTTTAACTGCTATCCTGGGCACATACATACTACACAATGCTCAAGTGTTCATACACTAAGACAAGAACTAGTAATTATTGCAACCTTTGCTGTATTTAAACAGCTTTGTAAAGATCTAGATATTCCACAAATTTCAAAAATTGGTCCTGTGATAGCTTAACTCAACCTGTTCTACTTGCCATTGCAATGTGCCAACAAGGCTCAAAATCACTTCAGCATCTCATTTCAGAAAGCAACTCCTTGCCCATGCTGGCACATTTACCAAGTGTTTTCATGAAAATCTCAGTATCAGTGATGACTAATGAGATCAAAAACCAGGACCTTCCATCACCTGTATTTTGCTTAGTCAGACTAAGTTACAGAAGTAAAAAAATTAGTCACTTCTGATGACTGTGAAGACGTGAGTTAAAATTAAGCAACACTGTGTTAACAGAGGAGCAACAGAATGCTGTAACACTCAATACATTGCTCCAGAGAGAACAGTTAAGAGCAGAAGTTCTGTCCACATTCAAAATAGCTGATGTGCTTTGAAATTTTGGAAAGGCCTTGCATGCAATTAGGACTTTAGGATGATGCTATCCAAGCATATATTTCCATGGGAGTTGTTTTTTAACCCGAAATGTACATTTCACATGGCTGTGTCTGGGTCACTAAGGATCGTAGCAAGAGCCAGCACCTCTTTAAATGGGGGAAAGAACTACTAATAAAAATTTAACCCATTCCTCCATTTGTGCTACTGAAAAAAAAAAATGCGTGTGTGTAACATCCAATTTTTTTTTTTTCAAATTCTCTAGAATGCACATAAAAGATTGATGCATATTGATACATATCACTATATATTTACTGTGACCTACTTCACGTAACAGCTAGAGTAGAAGGAACAGAGCCTGGCTGAATAGCAAAAAAAAATTTCTTGGGTATCATTGTGTAGATTTTTTTTAAGTCCTTTTTTAATTGCATTATAGTCAATAGCATAAATAACACATAACAAGGCAATAATATATATTCCAATTAACTGGATTGTCTCAAAGGAAGAGATTTAAAGCTGAAGACACTTAATGCCAAGGACTACTGTTTAATTGCAACAATAATTCCATGTAAGTGGAATGCCCTCAAGCAACCTAGTAGCAATTGGGCCCACAATTACTGCTGTGCACTGAAAAATCCTCCTCTCAGTTCAGTTTAGTTTTTGCCTTAACACCTTTGCCTACCCTCTGCTTTCCACACATACTGCAACTCCAATATGATTTACTATTGCCTCCTACACTGCTGCCTTCCAATTAGATAATTATGTAGGGCCACCATACTGACAAAGCACGTCTCCAGTCTCAGCATAGGCAGCACATCCTATAAAGATGTGCCACAGTCCTTGGGCCCTTCTAATGTAACTAATTCACATGTTGAAGTTACTCCTCCAAGCAGCCAGGTGATGCAGATATAACCATACATCAGATACATCACATATCCTTCACTGAAAAGAGCTTACTACCCACAGAGCCCTTGCAACATGTGCACAAAGTTACAAAAAACCTCTTGTAAATCATGCTAATGAAATGGAGGAAGGAAAGATGACATCCAGTGCAGAAAACAAGTTTCTACAAGCTTTAAGACTTGTTCTAGGCTATGTGGCAACATACGTAATTCTTGCCCTCAAAAACAGTTTCATTATACATTCATGTCTTGTACCAACCTAAATTGGCTGAGTGTTTCAATACCACTGCTGGAAACAAAAAACCACTTAAGTGTCTATATTTGGACACTGAATTGACACTACCCAGTGTGCACAATTAAATTGTGCCTGAAATTATAAATATCTGAATGCAGCTACAGTTTCATGTTGCTTCCTGGAATACCCTGTCCTTAAAGAAGGGAATCTAAGCAGTTTTAAAGTATCTTTTTCTAGCTAAGAGTATGAAGCACAGCTGCTCCATTAAGCTTCTGCAGCAGATGAATTCCTTAGAGATGTAGTCAGAGGTGGTACTGGTGACACTTCACCCTGACCAGGAGAGCTTAGGATCGCTATCAGACCACAACAAACAAAACATGGTCCAAAAGTGCTTATTGAATGCCCAGGACTTCCAGGCTGCACCAGGAACCACAGCACAGAGTGAATAAGGGAAAGACAAGTTTGGAGAATTCCACTGGGTATTTGTGTAGCTTTTCCTAACCTTTTCAAGATGCGGGAATAGTTAGCCAGTTAATGGGCTTGCTGTTAAATGATACTGCGCACCTTGTACACTTCCAAAAGACACCTGACAGCTCATGTTGAAATACAATCATGGTTGTATGGAGACAAAAAGTTTGGAGTGGTACTGCACCTCCATGAGAATGTGCTGTTCTTTCACCCACACAGAGGATACCTGCCTGCCTTCCTGCTCTGGGTGCAGGGTGACATCAGCTCATTGTAAACATACATATAAAAATCGATCACTGGTCATTCATGGAAATAATGAATGAGCATTACTGTCATTCATTCCATATATACCCATGTGAAATTCGAGGAGAGTTGAGTGCTTTATTATATAGCAAGGTTGTACAATGGTTGCCAATGTATAAATTGTAGCAGTGCACAGATTTACAGCAATGCAATTGATAAGAAATACTCTGGGGATGCTCCTTAATAGCTTAAAAGAAACATTTCACCAATACATTTATTACAGAGCTGATTTTTTTGCTGGCAAACCCTTACAGAAGAGATCTCTCTAACAGCCCTCAAGCCCAGTTATGATTACACTTCAATTCACTGCAATTTTAGTGTCCTCAGAAACCACCCGGGGCAGACCAAGCAATCTGCATTTCTAAATCCCAAAAGAGTACTATTTTGACAGTTGGGCAAGGAACTTCTGACAACATTTAAGAGCTATGCATATTGAAAAAAAAAAAATTAAGAAGTTTCTGCTATGAATGCCTGTTAAGTGATGTAATTGAGGGCTTAACAACTGTCAGAAAGTCTTCCAAACACAGTTGCCTTAAGCCCACTCCCTAGCTAGTGGTTAAAATGGTGATTATTTTAGAAAGTGTCTAGAAGTTTCAGGTGAAAGACTGGCAGTTTTCTGACCTTTTTATTCTAGACCTTGAAAATAAAGCAGCATATTCTTTCAAGTCCCTTCATATCTGGCATTCATAGTTGGCACCTTGAGACCTTACAGTCTCCTCCATGTTTACTCAAACACTGCAGTGGTTTGAAATAAAGAAGCTTTTAACATACACATTTACTGGGCTCTAAGGAACAAGAAAGACACAGCAGCATTAAGTGTTACTTGACATCATCCCTGAACTTTCAGATGTTTGATAAAGTAATAAAGAAAATGTATACAGACCATAAGGTACTGAAACTGCCATCAGCTTCTCAGAATTTTAATCCTCACAATTCAGAAGAATTATGGGAGAACTGCTAGGCAGCACTTTTTTTTGGTATGCTTGCAGGTGACAACACACACTAAAGCAGAAATATTTTAAACATTTATTTTAGCACACACATTACAGATTAAGCACATTGCCCACTTCAGTTCCAAAACATCTAGGAAGGTCATATAACTTTCTGAAAAAAGCTCTCCTCTCCATATTAAGGCAGAAAGATTGACCAGCATGTTTTCACAAGGTAACTGTCTCTAGTATACTAATAAACTGTTAACACGCCTGCTGAGAATCTCTTCTCCTGCCCTAAGTTGGTGCACACCCCTAGTCCTGTCACCAGTGTATGCCCTTGACCCCCAGCCATGCACTGAATGACAAAATAAGGCCGACCAGACCCTACAAGCAGTATTTCAAAGTGTTCAGATAAAGAGCTGCAAAGATTTCTATATTCTCCCTATGAAACTCTAGGAAGTCTGAGCTTGTCTTGCCTCTGACCCCTCCAAACTGAGATTTCAATGTCCTTATTTCTAAGTACCTTCATTCCTAGTTCCCTGGGCCTATCTCATTCCTGCACAGCCAGCAAAGATAACCCACTTGCGCAGATTCCAGCAACTTGGACTTTCAACAGTCCCAGGCCTCTGGAGACCCAGCACCTTCCACCTCATCCAAGACCTGCACGGCTTCCTGTGCTGCAGCAGGAATCCAGTTCAAGCAGCAGCCTCAGGGCCTGCTGCCACAGCAAGAGCCCCATGCCCCTGGCCAGCAACACTGCCGGATCTCCTTCGGCCATAAAGGACCACAAACTGGACTTTGCATTAACCAACAAGTCACACCTGCAACACTAGCAAGATGAAGCTTATGTATATCAGCCCAAAAAAAAGAAAATTTCTTCCTACGGAGAAAGAAGCAGCAGCATGACTCCAGACAAGACTGGTTGTTAGTGTTACAGATCTTGTAGCTGAGTTTCCTGCTACCACAAACAGAACCATTATCTACTAGCCTGGTAAATTTGTAGATAGCTAGAGATGACTACATTCAGACCGAGTAATTGTTCCTGAGGGACGGACAGAACTGAATACAAACATCGTGGCTATTGTAGCAAAGCTGCTCCTGATACCTTGCTGCAGGTCACACTGGTAAATCGCTATCCACCAGAGAAAAATGCACTCTGGGAGCACCAGTACTTTCCAAAACTAGACCGCTCATGTCCTAAGCCTTAGGCCAACATGTCATATACTGTCAGGACAGAAGTCTGCAGAAATGTGCTCAAACCAGCTTTTCATTATTACCCTGATCTGCCGCTTAAGAGTTTTCTGGAAAAGATACAACTTTATCTTTACAGACAGTAAAATATTCCTCAAAGTTGCACAGAATTTTGCTGTCTTGGAGTGCTACAGTAAAACCTCAGTGCAACAAATAAAACCAGCATCATTATACTAACTTACCACTTTCAAACTAGGCATGCACCATGCCTTTAAGACTACAATCACTGTTTTACTTGAGTTTGCCAAGTTTTTGGCTTTTCATATCTTTATATGAAACTCTACACCATAACTCCAAACCACTTCCAGACCAACTCTCAGACATCACTGAATAGAGCGAGGAATTTTCCTATTAGTCTATTTATTTTTGTCTTCTAAATGCCCAAAATCAAAGTGCAACAGGCCAGTTTTTTTATATTCAGGCATAGATTCAAAGACTTGGTAACCCAGAGAAACAAGTTGTAGAAGCCAGGTATCCTACAGTGACAGACGGAAATCATAATATCATCTGTCATTGTCTTGAAAACAGGAGTTCTGTTTTCTAATAGGGCACTGAAAAATGCAAAAATTGTCATTTCATGAACTAATAGAGTTCACTGTTCCCACACATCAGCTGGGAACAAATAACTGCTTGAATGCTGACTTTTGGAAACAGGGGCAGAGAACAGATACAGTCTGAATCTGACAACCACATGAAAACCCAACAGTCATTTTCTGCAACTCTAAGTTTTACAGTTCTATCAGCATACTCACTGTATCAGCACACAGAGTCTCTCAAATTGGTCTGACAACATCTATTTCACTTGCTCCTGACTGACAGAATCAGGTGCAGCATACTCCAGAGCGAATAGATGCTTCTCTATTTTAAGGAGAGTTAATATATTAATATGCTATCAATGCAACTCTGCTTAGCAAAGGGGAAGATTACACACTGTGGTCATCCAAAGTAACCAGTCATTTATTTCTTCACCAGCCAACCCTTACTACTTTCTGCAAGTCTAAAAATACTATTCCAGCACACAAAGTTCCTTAAGCAAAGAAATTCATCCATACACAGCTCAGTTTCCTGCTAAGATCCACTTCATTTGAAAAAGGCAGTTTCCAAAGAAAAGATTGTCCAGTTGCAAGATCATAGATACATCTAAATATATATATATCTCAATGACAGCATCCAAACATCAAGACATACCAGGAATATCCCAACACAGGCAGTTACCCTCCAAAGTGAGCAGCAGTAGTTATAGAATGGCTGCTGGCTTACAGAGGTTAGAGATAGAGTACCACAACAAGACTGCTGTCTTGTGTCAGTCACCAGCTACCTGAACCCAGCAGCTCCAACCATGCCACCTGGAAGCTCAAAGACCACTCATATACCACAGCCTGGACAAGGCAGTGGAGACTGACCCAGAAGGTTCTGAGCCTATCTTGAAAAGTCAGTTTTGTTTATTTAAAAAACTAAGCCCTTGACAAATTGGTCACAGACTTTTACATACAGGCCATTTAGATACAGGCCAAGCTATTTCTGAGTAAGATACTCAACAAGAAACTATGCAGATGCATTAAAGAAACACTTTTGTGTCAGGGGTTCAATTGGCAAAACTGAATAAATAAACCTGTAAATAGGTGCAGGGAACCAGCTAAGACTGAAAGATCTGAACATCCTATCATTGTTTTTTAAGAATTAAGAAAACCAACTTTATGAACATTGGTATCAAACTCTCTCCCATTCTATCAAAAGAATAGAAGAGCATATTGCTGACAATTCATCATATCTCAGTGAAAGTCTGGAAAAACAAATGTTAAAACCAGAATAAGGTGTAGTGACTATCAATGCAGTAAAACGAAACCTTTTTAACAAATCCTGAAATGTTGTCTGCACAGGTATCAAAAATGTAACAAAATCATCTATATCCCTAACTCCTTCTACTTCTGAAAATAAGAAATTATATCTTGTTGTGTTTAGGAAAAAAAAATAATATCAAATGCTAAAAACAAATCTTATATAGCTGCCTGGAACTAGAGATTTGATGCACAAGGGTAACTTGGTATTTTTTAACTCAGGCATCTGTTCATGGTTTCACAAAATACACTCTTAACGGCCTACTGTTTTCACTTCTCCTAAGAGCACACAGTTGAAAACCGAAGGATGGAAATAAAGCTATTCTGCTACTACTCCTTCATTTTTAAGATCTTAGGAGGTAAGATTTTCAATGATCACTTCTTCCAAGCTCAGGAGTGCTCCATCCCTATGTTCAGGATGTTAAGTGAGGGTGGCAGGTCTGCATCATCGGACAAGATGCTCCCGAGCGAAGGTAGCCAGAGGTCTGCAGGAATGGACAAAACACTCCTGACAAAACTCAAACAAAGAAACAGAAGAGGTGGAAGCAAGGCCAGGTTACTCAGGAGAAATCAAGGCACTGTTTGAGCATCCAAGGGTGGGGACAGGAAAGCTAAAGATTTGAGTTGACTCTGACAAGGGATAGTACAAGAAAGACAGTAAGAATAGCTTCTACAGGTGCATCAGGAGCTAGAGGAAGCAAAGACAAGGCAAAGAGTGAGCCTGCTGCTGAATGGGGCCAGGGAACCTGGTGAAAAAGGACACAGAAAAGAAGACTTGGTACTGCATGTCTTCTTCAATGACAAGACTTGCCTTCAGGAATCCCAGGTCCTGAGATCTGATGTAAAGAATACTTATCCTTAGTAAAATAGGATCAGGAATACAAACATTTAAACAAACTTAAAAAAAAAAAAAATCAATTAAAGGGATCATTGGATACTGACTTGTTCAATCCCCCACTCAGGCAGTGCCACCTAGAACCAGCTGCCCAGCACCATGTCCAGACAGCTTTTAAACATCTCAAATACAGACTCAGTCTCCAAACAATGGTCAGTCACCTTCACAGTAAAATAGTATTTCTTGATGCTCAGAGAAAACATTCTCTGTTGCAGTTCGTACCTATTACTTCTTGTCACTGGGCACCCCAAAAAAACCTGGCTCTGCCTTCTTTGTACCCTCCCCTTCAGGTATTTGTACACACTGAGAAGATCCTGTTGAGCCTTCTTTTCTCTAGGCTGAACAATCTCAGCTCTCCCAATCTTTCTTTATATGAGGAAAGTCCCTTAATCATCTTAGTGGCCCTCCACTGGCCTTTCTTCACACACTGGGGAGCTCAGAACTGGACACTACACTCTAGCTGTGGCCTCCCCAGTGCTGAGTGGAGGGCAGCCAGTAACCTTGAAGCAAGTAACCTGGTTGAGAGAGCAGGGGATGCTGTTCATCTCTACACCAGTAAGGCTTTTAACAACATCTACCATCACACACTCAGAGAACCTGATGAATCAGCTAAATTAGTGGACAGTGAGGTGGACTGAAAACTGGCTGCACTGCTGGATTCAAGAGGTTGTGGTGAATAGCATGAAGTTCAGCTGGAGGCTGGTCACACCAGCATACCCCAGGGATTAGTACTGTGATAAACACTGATTATCATCACTGATGACTTGAGCAGGGGGACAAACTAGACCTACAGTTCCACAAATTATACAATTACAGACACTAAGGCACTGTTCATTTGAATTACTTAGAGGCAGACCTGTAAAAAGAGATCTTTCAGAAGACCTTGTCAGAAATATTTCAATTTATTTAAGAATAAATTCTTAAATGCAGTATCGCCTCTCAGTTCTTGAAGTTATTATGTGGCTACATCTATAAATTGTCATCAAATGAAGACAACCAAGCACCTCCAACAGTGGCTACAAAGACAACCCCCACAGGACCTGTCAAGGGCAAGAAACAGTCCACAGCTCATGCTTGGTTGGCACCAACCCCTTCCTGCAAAGTAACCCATATTCCCTTAATTTAATGTGGGAATGGGTACTCCAGGTAAGACCCAGCAAAACAGGAAGCTCTGGACCCGCAACACAAGCTCCATGGAAGTAGAAATCCACCCATCATATCCTCTTCCTACTCTGCTGAAACACTACTTGAAAACTTTGGGCACTAGTGCTATAAAGAACTAAAGACAAAGCAAGATTAACCAAGAAATATAAGCAGCATTTGCAATGTAAGAGACTTAGTTTTATTGAGATAATTCCATCACTATTTATCATATTCTAAAATATATACAAACATATAAAAAATACAACCTATAAACTGATCTGCATGCAAAAGAATCAGACAGCTAACACAAGAGGCCCAGAGATGGGCTCCCCTCCTTTCAGTGCAGGTTATCACACTATTAACAGAAACAATCAAAAAGCAACCAGATAGAACTGATAGACTTTACAGTCCATCTTCAATTACAAAAACAATTTTGGCCTACATTAAAACACTAGTTGAAAACCATGTGTTCAAACATTGCTGTAGGCACTTCCAGGACAAGTCAGCCAATTCCTTCAGAGGTATTAGGAACAGACCCAAGAATAAAATAAGCCATGACCAATCTGTCAACCTCCAGTACATAAGACTTTAACATCACGCTCAAAAAATTCTTCTGAAAAGTAAAAAGATATCTCTCAAGTTACAAGTTATATTATTGTATTTTGATTCTTAATAGGGCATTAGCAGCTACATTCTCAGAAGCCTGTCTTTTCCTTTATTTCTGCTTTATGTATTACCTATGTTTGGCCAATTTCAGAGCCTGTAAACATCAGTACTGGAGACAAAACTGATCTCAAGCAGAGTCATTCACATCTCTGCATGATTCAGCCCAGGCTAGACATACAGGTGGAATCCTCCCTTGTGGTGATAGGTCTGGTGCTCTGGCCTGGTCACAGAACCCAGAAATGAAATGAAAGAATACAGCTCTAATTCTTCCTTATTTCAAAGAAAGTAAAAGGATTAGCAGACTACCTGAACAGTATGGGAAGTGGTAAAGGACGGACAGGGATAGATGAAGCAACTCGAACAGTCATTTGTTAGAAGAGATGCAAGCAAGAGGCAATGTAGGGCAGAGCAGCTAAAAACAGAAAAAGGGAGCAAAGAAGGTTAAAGCAGAGGAAGGGCAAGACCAGAAATGCAAAGCAATGTTAAAATACACTTTGGCATGAACTCACCTCTTAATTGCTACAAACACAAGCCTAGCTCCAAATACACAAGACTAAGGCCAGACAACACTAATGGGGCATTTTCACAGAGCAATGCAGAACTCCTGCTGTACTTTTAGTTTTGAGAGGTCCTGTCTCATATTTTACATAACAGCCTAGGTTAAAAACATTATCAGACATCTAAAGTCAAATCTAGGAAGCTGAAGTGTCTCTAACAGGTTATCTGGTAAAGGATGATCAGAATCAAATAACCCCCTTTACTATAAAAAGCTGTACCACCACAGGTTTGCCAACATGAGCACAAGCCTAAAGCATGTGGAAAAGAGGGAAGACTGAACCACTGCAGTATGCACTGCATACATCTACTCTGGAAAGAACAAACTTTGCTAATCCCATTTCAGTGTAAGGTTAAGGAAAGAATGATGGTAGATAAATACTACTCTGATACTGGGAAGAAGCCAATCTACAGAACAATATCAAAAGAAGCTACTAAAATTCGCTTACTATTTGTTTGATATGCTTATTAAAAACATCAACTACAAAAAATTTCGCTAAATGTTGGGAATCAAATTCCAAAAGACATTTATTCTTATAATTAGAATCAAAGAAAATGTGTCTTGATAGTATTCTGATTTCAGATGCTTGAGACAGTACTAATTTACTAAAAAAAGTAAGTACTGTCACTTTGACATTATCTCCCCCCACCCAGTTGAACCTAGCTAGATAGATACTAAGCACAAGACTGCCTCATGAATTAAATATAAACTTCTGGTAAGAAATTATTAATTTGAAGGTAGCACAAAATGCTGAAGGGGAAAAAAAAGTCCATATGCAAGAGAACAGCTCAAAAAAAAAGTATGTACTTCTTAATTCACTTTTATCAGTTTGATAATTAGGAACTATTACATTATTTACTATAGGTTTGTCCCTATACCCCTTTACCTCCAATTAAAGCTTTCTTAAGCAGATGGAGTGCTTCTTACAATCAACAACTCACTGATGTTTCTAGGGAAGATCATTTACTAACTATCCACAGCAAACAAGCTCTTAAATCCCTTGCCTCTCTCTTGAATTAGATCCTCAGACAGCTATTAAACCAGAAAAGAAAAATTACTTACTCTTTGAAGAAAAGAAGCTGTTAAACCCTACCAATTTGCCAACCCACTTTTGTAATTTTATTTATTTGCTTGAATTTTGCTCCTCCTGAAGACTCCCACAAACTTTTTCCCCCCAATTCCTTTAGAGCAGAATTAATTAAAAACCCTTATGTATTCTCTTTATCTTCATGTTCCTAAATAATGTTCTTAATTTAGAAAATATTAACCTCACTTTTATAAAATATAACTCCTAATTGGGAATAAAGCAAGCCACCCTGACTCCAGCCATCAGCATGGGCAGACTTAAGAGAACCACCTAGGCTTCCAAAAGCTTAAGCCACAGGCATCATGAGGTCTCATGCACTGAGCACTACGATAGCATAGTAGAAAAGATACAGATCCCTCAAGACCTCCAATACCCTTAAAGTGCCTATTTTATTTTCAAAGAGCAACCACTAAAATACTCACTTGCTGAGAACAACCCAATTTATCAGAATAACTACAGAATCAGCACCACTATGATGAAGTATTACATAGATACAGTAAACATGTCTAAATAGATTTATTAGAATGAAAATATCATCAAGATGTACACTTTTCCATGCAGAGTGAGTAATAAGGTTTATTTTTAAGTTCTGTACCATACTGAAACCAGAAGTCTATTTCAAGGCATATCTGACTTCAGCAACAGATCAGGCCATCTCTGGAAATAGTGATATACAGATTACAAACAATTTTGGGGTTTGTGGCATTTCTTCCCCCAACACCCTAAATCTATTTCTTGGCACACAATGTCAAGAATGTGTTTTCAACTGTACTGCAATATATACTTCAACCCCTGCTAAACATAACCAAAAACTTTATTAAGGCACAAGCCAGCATGCTTGAATCTCTACCATATTAAGTTACTTAATCAAGCAAAAATATCAGGAAGCCACCCCCGCCTTTGAGCCCATCATGCCTTTTCCTCCAACAACTTGTGCACTGGCTTACTATTTTATACCAGGAACTTGATAGTGGATATACAGAATGCTACAGTTGTTTACTCACCTACAAAATACTTATGTTTCACTTGACAGTTATGAGCTCACAACAACTGAAAGCAGAAAACACTTGAGAGACATTAAGCTAACATTGTAGCCATTTTCAGAGAACAAAGCTGTCATTTGAATAGACAGGTGGTTACATTACATGCTCTTAGAAGGGACAAAGACAATCCACTTTCAGCCTGATCTCAGGAGCAAGCTTAGGTTGCAAGGACAAGTCCATCGAGAAGAGCAGATGCTAAGCTTGGAGCAAGAGCGGCTTTGAACCGTGAGGGACAACTTCCAAAAGGAAGAACCGAGCTTGTCCTGATAGATGAGTACAGGGTAAAAAACTGTATGCCAAATTCAAAATTTAGGAATTTGGTAAGAAGTACAGAAAAAGTAGAGCCTCAGCTTAAGCAACTCTAATCGAGTGTTGCTGGGTAAGGAAGAGGAGGAAGTTCATGGGACAGGCAGCTGCTGTAGCAATAGGGGAAGGCAGAAACACCGAGGCTGTTTCAGGAGTAACACCCCTGTCCATAACCTGTTTACGATTTATTCTAATTTAAACCCCCACTCCCTTTTATTCTCCAAAGGTTTCACCCCTTTACTAAAGCAGGCTGCGGACGGGGCAAGAAATGAAAGAAACCAGAGCACTCTTCTCCAGCCAGAGGAGGACTCTGAGGAGCCACACAGCCGCAGAGACGCCCCCGAGGCAGATACCAGAGCTGGGGGCACCAGAGGCTCTCCAGGAAGCTGAAGGAGCAGTAGGGTGTATTCAAACCGTGTCACACATTTAAGGGAAAAAAAAAAAAAGTAATTACATCATGGGGAAAGCAGTTTTAAGCCATTTGCTTTACTCTCGTTTCTATCAGCCACTCGAGGGGGGATGGGGCAAGGGAAAATGCCAATGCCGCCGCCTCGCTCACTTGGATCCCACGCAGGCCGGGCTGCAACGAAGCCGGCCCGCCCACGGCGGACCCGGGGGAAGCGCCAGCCCCTCCGCCGGGCAGAGGGAGAGCGAAAGGCCAAGGCGAGCCGGGACGCAGGCTGCGGCTCCCGGGGGAAGGAGGCCTGGGCCGGCCAGGCGGGGGAGGCGGGGGCGGCAAGGCTCGCGGAGCGCGCCCCGGGGCGGCGGGAGCGGGTGTCCGGAAAGAGGGGCGCCTCCCGCGGGGAAGGAGGTGGCGGAGCGCGGCGAGGCGAGGGCGCCCGGAGGGTTGAGGGGAAGGGCCCGTGCGGCGCCGGGGCGAGGGGCTGAGGCAGGGGAGGGAGCCCGGGCAGGCTCCGCCTTACCTCCCGCCAGCGGNCCCTCTGCGCCCCCTGCCGCCATTGGCCGAGCTGCCTCCCGCCGGAAGGCCCCACCCCTCCCGCGCGCGTGGCAGCCAATCCCCAATGACCACCCGCTCCCCTTCGCGGCCGGCTTCAGAACAGGGCACGGCAACGTTCCTATTGGCTGTC
>VZRF01011626.1:76164-202299 GCA_013396875.1 Vireo altiloquus | reverse complement strand
GCTTGCAATCTTCCCGCTTGGCGTTTCGATTGGTCCGCTCCCAGTCTACGGCTGCACGTCGCCCGCCTGCCGGAGCTCAGCAGCCGCTGACGGAGCTGGGATTGGGCGGGAGGAGGGAATGGCCGCTTCTCATTGGTGGGGGACTCCGTCCTCGCGCGATACGCCTTTCCGACGTGATGACGTAGCGCGCGGCCGAGCCTGACTCCCAAGATGGCGGCGCGCAGGGCGCGGAGGCCGCGCTGTCGCTGAGAGGCCCCGCGCTCCGGTGCGGCTCCCGCTCCCCGCGAGCCCTGTGAGTGCACGGGGCCCGACCGGGCCGCCCGTCGGCCGTAGCCGCCATCTGGGGAAGGGAGCGGGGAGGGCGGGGTGAGGAGCGAGCGCCTCCGCGGGCACCGGCAGCCCCGTCTACGGCGGGCGGGTCTGAGAGGAGTTCAGCATCCCCGGCCGGGTTGGGGCTGCAGGGGCGGAGCCGCGGTCGCGGTCGACGGGTTCGTCTCAGGTAAGGTGTAAAAAAGCCGGGATCGAGCTCTGGAACTCTTTTCCGGATTAATGGTCTGATTATTTTCGGGCGTTGCGGTCTGGATTAGGACGTTTTGAATGGTTCATTTAGGATGTTTTCGGCTGATGATTTTCGTTTCTGGTTCCGTATTCGGAAATGCTTTCGCTCCTTTGTAGAAGTACATCTCGTCGCTTCGGGCGCTTTTAGTGTTGAGTGGTTTTTAAGCTACTTAGAAGTTAGGAAGCAAAATAGCTTGTAAGGAAGAAGAATCCTAACAGTTATAAAAAATAGTACCTTTCTAGTAAATACGATGGGAATGTGTGGTCGTGGCTTGGCGCGCTTTTGTTGGTTCTGGAAGTAGTTTTTAGTAGCCGTTTACTTTTTTTTGTGACAGAGTTTAGATCTGTCTGTGACCGACACCACGAGTTCTGAAGGTGATTCCAAAACCACCGTGAGGCAAAGACAGTTTCCTTTATTCTGAAAAAGGGAAACTTTTTGAAGGTGAGCGAGGTGCTGATTGTAGGCATCGTTTTTCTGGCCGTTCACGTGATGTTCCTTCCGTTTTCGGAAGGGAAACGTCTCGAAAAATAATAGCCAAATTTAAGTTTTATGTTTGGGTCTTCCTGTGACTGTCTCGCTTAGAGCGAATATATTGCATCATATTAATCACTGTTTGTTATGCAAACCTTTGCAGGTGACTGCAGTAATCTGTGCATGGTGTCTGTAGTTAGTTGAATTACAGTTAAGGGTAGTTTTGTGCCTGAAAGAAATAAAGGCAGCAAGTCTTCATTCTTTAAGCTGAGGCATGGCTGAACATCTGCTGTAATTCAAACACCAGAAAGGTGCCTGCAGAGCTTTGTGATCTGCATCTGTGTACACAAAGTGCTGGTAAACACAGGCAAACACGGGAGACTCTTGGAGTGTATTCAGTTGCCTTCTTTTGGGGATGATTTTAGATGCCACCTTACTCTACAAGTTTGTATCGGTTGACTTAATCTTGGTATGTGAAAGAACACTGCTTTTGTTACATTTTTTTCTTTAAATAATACAAGTACAGATGACTTTACGAAACTTCTGCCAGGAGGTTTCTGCTCGGGGTATCCCTGAGAGCAGGAAGGTATTTAAGTGGCCATTCAGGCTCACCTCACCAATGTCTTTCCTAGTTACCAATAGTCAGCTAATCCCCCTATTTTTTCAAATCTTTCTGCAGCCATGTCTGAATTGGTTTTTCCTACTTTTATGGACAAAGTAGGTGGAAGTTGTTCTACTAAGAAAGAGCAGATATTGTTGGAGATGTATTCTTGAAGTTTTCTTATTGAACCGGTAATAGCAAGGATAGCCTATGGCTCTTTCTTTGATTGTATTTGCAATATGTGGGGATGATAAAGGAAAGTTCTTTATTACTTGTCTTTAAGCACAGGAAAAAGTTCTTTCCAACAGGCCAGGCTAAACACTATTCCTCTTTACTCCTGTTTGAACAGGAACTGGAGGGAGCAGTTCTTTATTTTTAAAGAATTCCTTTTGTCTTTTCTTGAAGGTCCTGAAGTGACTCTCTGAAGACTTCGTTTTTGGAAATTTAAAAAGCAAGGACAATTCTGTTTTAATAAATGAAGGAGAATAAAGAAAATTCCAGCCCTTCTGTAAACTTGGCAAACCTGGACCATACAAAGCCATGCTGGTACTGGGATAAGAAAGATTTGGCACATACACCCTCACAGCTTGAAGGGCTTGATCCAGCTACAGAGGCACGATACCGCAGGGAAGGGGCCAGATTCATATTCGATGTGGGAACACGTTTAGGGCTGTATCCTTTAAACTCATGTTGGTATGAAATCTCTTTGTGAATAGTGAGTTTTCAAAATAAAATGTACAAGAAATGTCACGTGCTGAGCTGTTCAAAGGTTTCTTAGTCATTAATCAAAAATACTTTTGTTTTTACATGCCTTTTGATGTAATGTGTTCCTACACAATTTCTATCCATTCATTGGATAAACAAGGTTTCAATTAGGCCATAGGGAACTAAGATGATACAAACTTTCCAATTAAGAGTAACTCCTGAGAGTTATGAAACTCAGTGTTTCACTGTATTACTTCTCAAATTTTGAATTTTTCCCGCAGTTTTTTAGATTGTGCCTTTGAGGCTTTCAACTTCTGCTTCCCAAGTCTTGGTCTTTGGTGGCTGTTTTTTTGTTTCATTGGTTTGGGATTTACAACTTTGTATATGTTAATAAGTTCTCCTAACTGTCCCACTCCCTCATAGACAGCTACTTAAATTTTCTGCTTCCTATATTCCCATGCTTCCTTTAGTCTCCCTAGTTCTTTTTTTTAATAAAGCATGGTGAAGACAAAATTTTTACTGTTCTTAAAGTAAAGAGTAGGGAGCATGTTGAGATTTTATTTTTGTTTGTAGGTGTGAATAGTACCTTTCCCTCCACACCAGCCCCTGAATGTGTAGTGATAATTGTTCTTTTCCTTCATGTCCCTACTGCTGGTTTTGACCTTCTCCAAAGCAGGTATGATGCAACACAGGGATGACCTTATGTGCATCCTTCTGTAAATACAATCAGGACTTTGCACACTTCAAACAAGTGCTTTAGGTATCAGCTGCATCTAGGCCTGATCATGGTATTTACACAGCTTTAAGAGCTTTTGTGGCTTTTTTTTCTAAACCTCCTGTTTTATTTCCAGTGTTTTCCAGTTGGTCACTGAATAGCCATTGACTTGAGGTACTTGATAAAGTGGAATCCATAGTGCATGTTTGGTTTTAAATGTGTTTTATGTGCTGTTTGAAAGTCCTTAACCTGCACCACAGACATTATGACACTCTAGCAACTGGAATAATTTATTTCCATCGGTTTTATATGTTTCATTCCTTCAAACAGTTCCCAAGATATGTAAGTATTTAGAATATTGATGACTTGATTTAATTATTGCACTGAGCATGGACTGTTTGAAATGGTTATTAGTCACTTGAGTACTACTGCTGTTCACCACAGAAAGATGGAAAATTAACATTTTGTCTTTTAATTATTACAGGTTAAAATTCATTGTTCTTGCCTGTTTATACATTTTTGTTTATGCTTGGAAATGTATTGACATTGCAGTTACGTCTTGCCAATACTGTTTTTTAGAAAGAGTAGCAGCTGTATTGCTGCCACTTCTGTATTAGCTAAAAGAAAAAAAAGAAGTGTAATACAGTCTTAAAACTGCTTGACAACAAGACAATATTGAACCAGGATAAATTGTGCTTTGGGTTTCTGACCTTGACATGAAGTTGTATAAAATGGACAGTCCTCCAAATTCTGGATTTTTCCTGTGAGAAAATAAAAGTTTAACACTATATTAAGATTAGAAATTAATTTTTTCATTAAGTTTTTCCTGGGAGACTTCTACAGAACTGTTAATGGAAACTGAAGGTGTTTTTATAATGCTACACTGTATTGCATATCTACATGCAGACCACTTTTTGAAAGCACTTTTGGTTTTTTTTAGGTTACAGGAGCCTGCTGTCTCTTCCTAGCAGGAAAGGTTGAAGAAACACCTAAGAAATGTAAAGATATAATTAAAACAGCTCGTAGCTTGCTAAATGATGTACAGTTTGGGCAATTTGGAGATGACCCGAAGGTAAAAATACTCATGTTGAAATTGATTTCATCCTGTTGTACTGTAGTAAAGTGACATACATTCAATAGAGCATTGACTGATTTTCAGTTCTAAATTAAATTAGATGTTCAGCATTCATTTATGGCTCTTCTGGGTAATCTGATAGGTAGCTACGCAAGTAATTCTTCCTAATACAAGTAGCTTTGGAAGCTTGCTGGAACAATTGTTCTTATAAAAAGTTTGCATTTTATTTCATGTAAATTCTGGTATTATTTTGCAAATTAAAGTAAATTTGAGTAATTTCAGCCAAAGCAAGAAATGTTACCAAGACATAAATCATAAATCATTTGAATGGGATTTTAGAAAGTAGTTAATAATAAATCTTAAATAAGAGAACTAGATCTTGAAAGTATTAGGAAGTTTATTGTTTACAGTATTGACTTAGGGAAACTGTGCTTCTCTTAAAATTTCCTTATTTTAAACGGCAGAAGGACCTGAAACTTCTGAGAGAAATATGGTAGAACTTACATTTTTGTTGTGATTTTGTATATCTGGAATTTTCATGCTGTGTCTGGTTCAGTTCATTCCTCTGCAGAGGAGAAGGGGTTTTAAACACCACATCCCCTGTCCTCACTAAAATAAATGTGAAGAAAAGGTACCTGAGTTTAAAATAGTGTTACAAGTTGGAGAGATTTCGGTTTTCCTTGGAGACAAACATGGCTGCCTGGAGGTGCTATGTTGTCATGCTCTATACTAGCATGAAATATATTTGAGTGAAAGAAGGAATAATATTGTGGTTACCCTTTAACTCTCTATAGGAAGAAGTGATGGTACTTGAAAGAATCTTACTACAAACAATAAAGTTTGATTTGCAAGTGGAACACCCATACCAATTTCTTCTCAAGTATGCCAAACAACTCAAAGGTAAAATATTGCAGGGTGAGCAAGTAATGCCTGTTATTGATTTCCAGAACTTAATATGTATTAACAGTGCAAGAATATTCTATTTCCAACTGTTTGTCCCTCCTAATTTTGTCTCTTTTTTTTTTCTGATTGTTTTTCAGGAGACAAAAATAAAATTCAAAAACTGGTTCAAATGGCATGGACATTTGTCAATGACAGGTAAGATACACCTAGGAAACATTTTGAAAGTGAAGTGGTTACTGTTGCATACTTTGTTCTGGGGTTGGATATTTCTTTGGCAAATTTTTGATTTTTTTTTTTCCCTGCTTGTTACATGTTTTCTTCATCATGTTCCTTGGTTTTTCTGTCCATTATTACCATGATAGTTCCATTGAGCACAGAATCTGGAATGAATATGGAAGTAGACCAGTAAGACCTCTGCAATGTTGTGGTACTGGTTTAGTGCTGCACTAAAAAGAAAGTTACTGTTTGAAAGGACCAAACCAAAGCCTAGATTTCCAGGATACAAGATGGCTTCTTGCCAAATCTGTGATATGTGGCAAATTCTGGAAAAAAAGAAGTCACTTCTCAATTCCATCACATTCATCTATGTATTTTTTATGTGATATTTTGGTAATCGTGAAGTAGCCATTAAATTCACTGAGGAATACAGTTTTTCACACTAGATTTGCAATTTCTTGAGTAATGAACTTGTAAGAATCACATCAATTAACAGGAGTGTTTTTAGAAGCACTTCTCATGTGGGTATTGAAAAAAACTCAACCAAAACAACTTGACACACTTCAGTCTTGTTCAGGAGGATTTGACAGAGCTAAGTAAGTTAATTCATTGAGGACTTAAATATTACTTTTTATTTCCATAGCAAACCCATAAGAAAATGTGTAAGTGGCCTGACTTTTCAGAAATTGTGAATATATTGCTTTCAGTCATGCCTACAGCAGTAGGACATCATAAAAAAGGTGCATTTTTAATCACATGCCTGATTTGAGTTAGTCCTATGTGGGTTCAAATTCTGTAGATACCACCTAAACTCTCCAAATTAATTTGAGCAAAATTATTATGGATCTCAAGAGATGTTTACTTCAACTGCTGTCAGTCTTACAGGTAGAACAAAATTATGTTACTGTTAAGTTTGTTAAACTACTGTAATTTATCTATCAAAGTTTGGACACTATTGTACTTGGAATTGGTGTTTAATATTAAAAAAACATAACAATTGAAATGTACTTCAGGAAAATACTTGTATGAAATTGGAGGAGTTCTTTCAAATCATGCATAAGAGTTATCTCTGTTCTGAAGAGGCTATATTGTGTTCCTTAATAAGCACCATATTAGAAGTTTACTGGTTTTTTAGAGTCCTGGGCGAATAATTTTGTACTTTGCCCTCCCAGCCTTTAGAATAGGGCATTCTGTTCTTATACAGCCACAGTGAATTCACAGAAATTCAGCTGGCTGTCTGGATCTAAAGTTCTGTAAGCAGATTATTGTTACAGAATCTATGGAGAAAAGAGAGAAAAATATTTCATAATTTAAAATTGATATCAGGAAATAGTAACTTTGATTATGACAGAAACTTAGGTAATATCTATAATACCTATAATATCAATTATTTTAGCATCAGCTTTAATAAAAGCTATTCAAGAGATAACCTTTTATATCTTGATCTAAAATTTGTCTTGTGCTTGACAAGTTGCTTTACAAGTTCATGTTGGCTGTTCTGTAGGGCTTTGGGCTTTTTTTAGTATTTGTTTACATTTTATTGACAAACATTTGCAAGCTCTAAAATCTGATTTAGGACCTTATTTCATGACAGTGGTAGTCCAGAAATAGTTAGTTTTGTAAATTCTTTTGTTTAACAAGGCTCTTCATTAAAACTGCCTGAGAAAATAGAAGTGTGGTGGGATTTTATACCCTGTTAATTATAGCTGCTGTACATTAAAGTGCTCTTGGACAATCAGGTAATCTCCAGGGTTGTGTTTTGTTTTGGTTTATTTTCTGTTGCAGTCTCTGCACTACTCTGTCCCTGCAGTGGGAGCCTGAGATCATAGCTGTTGCAGTTATGTACTTAGCAGGCCGTTTGTGTAAGTTTGAAATACAGGAATGGACATCAAAACCAATGTACAGACGATGGTGGGAGCAGTTTGTCCAAGATGTTCCTGTTGATGTTTTGGAAGGTATAAAAACTATTTACCACGAAATTTCTTTTAACTGTGTGGCCTAGGTTATAAGTAAATGCAAATAGCTTTCTATCTGGGTTTTAATCAAAATAATCTTGTGTCGAGTAAGTAACTCAGGTTGTATGTGCTATGCTTTAATTGGGATTTAAATTGAACTGGCTTAGCTTAGAAGTGTATTTAGTCATCATGATTAGTCTTTTGTTCAATGTTTGCTTTACAACTTGCTTAGTTTATAACACATGTAAATAGCCTGAATTGTCATGGTGTGTTTTCTTTTTTTTTAATGATTACCTACAAGAACTAATGGAGCCCGATTTCCCATAGTTCCTATTTCCCACTAGTTTTCCCATTGATAATTGATCTCTTTGACCAAATTATGCTAGGATAGAGGGGTTTTTGTGATGTACCGTGAATGATGAACTGATCTTGGGGGACCTTTAGCTCCTAGAGTGTTGGAAGAAGAATTTAGTACTAGTCCTTCACTTAGTTCCTAAAACCTTTTTGACTGGCCTAACTAGACACGTATGTTTTAACATATAATCTTCTTCCACTTGCTTTCTTGCTGTTTTACTATCCTGTGAGCACTGTTACCTGTGTCGCCAGGCATGCAGTAATGACATACAGTGTATCATTACCAAGACACTGTGTTCTTTTGAAAGGTGTGCATATACACATACATATTGTTTGGGATAGGAAAAAGAAACTCAGAAATGCTAGTGTAAGTTGAAAATTAGTCTGTTTTTAAAAAGTTACTTTGTTCATTGTAATGGTGAGTAATATTTGCAATGAATTTTTCTGAAGTTGATGTCCAGTAAAAATCAGAGTTGATAATTGTGTTAAATATATACTTGTACATTATAAAGTTGTAATATTTTGGAATTTTCTTTCTTTATTATTAAGATATCTGTCATCAGATCCTGGATCTATACTCACAGGGAAAACAGCAAATGCCTCATCATACTCCTCATCAGTTGCAGCAGCCACCATCTCTTCAATCTACACCCCAGGCACCTACGGTACAGCAGTCACAGCAATCCCAGAGTTCAGAGCAATCCCAGACACAGCAGCAAAAAGAGTCGCAGCAGTCAGCACAGCAACAGCAGCAGCAGCAGCAAACACAAGCACAGCAATCTAAAAAGCCTTCTCCCCAGTCAAGTCCTCCTAGACAGATTAAAAGACCAGCAGTAAGTTGAACTTTAACTTGCAATTCATTTTCAGGCTGATCTGATGCACGTCTGATTTAAAAGCCACAGTGTGCAGAAGACTTGTGTTTGCTTTTAGAATGAGCCTTGTAATTAATTTTATGTAGTAGGTTTTCATTGGTTGTGTGGCAACTTTATTGATGCAGAACAGCCTTTACAGTTCTGGCATATGACATTCTTATTCCACTTGAGCCAAAAGCCGTGCAGAGGCTTTTAAGTCATCATGAGCTATTCATGTTCTCAGTGTTTGTGGTTCTGTGCTGTCAATGAATATGTTATGAATGCTTCTACCTGTACAGTACTACTGATTTTTTCCCATCCCATATGTTAATGAAGTACCTTGTGGAAAAAAAGTGATGCTTTTGCATGAATAGTATCTGTTGTTCTTGAACAGTCACTTCTGGTCAAGCCATCAATGAAAGTTGCCTTTTGAAATTAGTTTGAGGTCCATCACTTAATAATCAAGGAAATAAATAGTACAGATACACTGTAGGCAGCCACAACAAATAAAAAGCAAAGGCTGACTCAAAGGAGTTTTGTAGGAATACAGTAAAAGCAGCATGAAATTGAGAAAAGTAAATGTGGTGATCTGAAATTGTTCTTTTTCCAAAAAGCAGTCTGGGAGAATAAGCTGTGCGATGTTTGAAAGATTTACTTGGTGCTTTTAAAATGTTCTTGAGTTAGATGTACCATAAACCTTACTTAAAATCTTTCCTGCTTCTATAAATAGGGCTTTGCATGACTTCTTCTTTGGTTTGTGCAGAACAGAAATACACTTTGTTCCTGGAGGCCAGATTTTCAATTTACATGAACTCTTATAACTCCATTACCTTCTACTGAGCCAAGATGCTTTCAAGCAGCTGAGGCATTGGCCCATGACTTACAGACCCATACCAGATGTCTAAAGCATCTGCACATCCTCTGCATCTCTAGTGGTGAAGACCACTCGAATTTTCTGTTGATTTCACTAAAAATATACTGGTGAATCATTAGATGTAAATAGTATTTTCAGTTGGATTGAACTAGAAATTGTTAGGGGGAACAATTTCATTGCTCACAGAAACAGCAGTAAAGGAACAGTTCCATTGCATAGATTCAGCTGAAAGTATTAAATACCCATCAGTGTGCCAGTAAATAATGTTGATTATTTATTATTATTTATTGTGACCCTTGGGTGTTCTGGCTAGGGCCATACAATCTACAGTGCAGTAGACTGACCATATAAATGTTCATCTCTATTTTAGCAGCTGCCATTGTTAGAGAATTGTTACTGCTTGATTCTCTTTTTTTCTTTAGCATAAGTGCAGTTTTGATTGATGTTTGTTTTTTCTGTCACAAGTTATTTTGCTTCAGTTTCTTGTTCTATTGTAATGGTGTTCCTTGATGTTGTTTTTTGGACATTGCTCCATACTAACAAATGCCCAGTAATTGAATTGCTTGTCACCTGAAATGATCAACTGACTTCACAAAATGAGTGATTTTTGGAAAAGATCCAACAAGTAGTTATTTGCTTCTATTTAAAAGTGCAGGGAGAGCTGATGCAGTTTTACAGGCATGGAATTTAGTGCTAAAAAGTCAAGAAAAGACCATCCAAGTAAAATGAAGGCAGCAGATGAGTCCATGAGAATCACTAAGGAAAAACTATGTGTGTTTGAAATGGGAAGATAAAGATTGTCCTTAAAAATCAGGAAAGCAGCTGGAAGGTGTCTGGAAAATTGAAATGACTATCAAAGGAATATAAGAATGAGGTTGCCTCAAGCAGGCAAAAACTAGACAGCAAAAATTTTGAGACTATCCATCAGAATTAAGGAAAAGTTATTGTTCAAGTTGGATTGAAGTGTGTGTCCATTCTTGCTGTGGAAAGTGGAGGAAACAGAGGAACATCTTGTGAAGGTAAAGCTACTAAACAGTCCCTTAAAACGTTTTCCTTGAAAAGACAGAGAAGCTATGTACTGTACCCCTCTGACCTTCATCATTCACTTTAATAGTTGTACTTAATATTTCAGTTAAATTCTCTGCTTTTCTCAGAAACCATCAATTAGTCATCTCAGTGGGACCATGTAATCTGGGAAGATTTTTCTTATTCTCTTATCTGTGATTGTTTAAAAAAACTACAACAAAACAGCAACCAACGAAACAAGAAAAAACCCAACCAAAAAACTGTGATTGGAAGGATGATGTGAGGGTTTGTGGGTTTTGTTCGGTGTGCATACTTTTTGTTTTTCTGGCATAGCATTTGGATTTTATACAATGCTTTCCATCTGAAAGCTTCTGAAATGTTTTACGCTGCGCAACACTTTCACTGCCCTCCTGTCCTGGTAAATAAAGCATAAGGGCCCGAAGTGATTTTGGCAGAAGTTGAGTGACAGGTCAAAGCAGAATCAGGAACAGAGGCCAAGCCTCTTGTTTTCAGCTCAGTGAGCAGTGTACCGGACCATGATGTATGTGCAGTGGATGATAAATACATTAAATGAGATGTAATACTCAGCAGTGGGAACAGCAGGAAATACTGCATATAAAATACCTGCTATTTTTCCAGTCTTTTCATTCTGCCAGTTAAGCTGGGCTTTCCCAGTGTGATTTGACTTTGTTCAGTGTTTGTCTTGCATTTACGACACTTGAGTTACAAGACTGTAGAAGCATTTAGGTTGGAAAAGAGCTTTAAGATTATCAACTTCAACTGTTAATGCAGCACTGTAAAGTCCACCACTAAACCATGTCCCCAAGTGCCACATCTACACGTTTTGAATACCTGCAGGGATGGTGATTGAACCACTTCCATGGGCAGCCTGTTCCAATGCCTGACCACCCTTTCTGTGAAGAAATTTTACCTAATATCCAATCTAAACCTCCCTTGGCACAACTTGAGGCTGTTTCTTCTTGTTCTGTCACTTGTTACCTGGGAGAAGAGACTGACTGCAATGGTCTTACTTTTATATTCTTTTTCTTTTTTTCAAACAGGCTGTATCTCCAAAAGAAGAAACAAAGGCAGCAGGTAAATATTAATATTCTGTTCATGATTCTGTTCTTCCATTTTACTGCTTAAACCAGAATAAGTAATTTGCTGACATGCACTTTGTTTGCTTACAGGCTTGGCAGCTCTAAAGTATTTTGATTGTGATAATGCACCTTAAATACATGCTATAACTGTTTTTACAATGTTCCTAACTGCAAAACTTGAAAAAAATTGAGTATAACTGGTGCCCAAAGAGTCCCTTAATAGAGTCTATTTAGTAGAAGTCTTGCTAAACTAGTCAACTCTCAATGTATAATGCCATGCATCATTTGGAAGTAGTTCCTCAGCAAGCTGTGAGGCCTAGAAGTGACTGAAGGCACCATGTCATTAAATAGCTGCACTAACAGTGTGTTGATAATCAGCAGCATTTGTAATTGGTTGTTGGCATGGCTGCCACTTAAAGCCATTTTGTGTCAATAGATAGTGTAGCTTAAGAAATGCAGGCTCACTGCAGTGATCAAATCTGGTTCTTTTGTTTATGTGGGTGTTTTTTCTTCATTTTGCTGGTTTGGAACAAAGTAGTTCAGGATAGCTAGGATACTTCCTAAAGAAGTGTGGCACTTCTCCTTAAGCTCTGCAGATAGATTCCAGAGAGCTGTCTCTTCTCCCTCCTCTCTCCTGTCCAATTGCTATTTTGTTTGGTTTCTGACACACAGTTCCCTAGCAGAGCATAGGTCAGCTTCTTCTGAGAGCTGTTTCAACTAATTACAAGTTTTGGGCTAGAAAACATATACTTGCTCACATTCCCTTATGTACTGTTACTGGGACAGTTTGTCTCTAGTTACAGAATCACTTGAACTTGTAGGCATACATCCTTTTGGAAGACTTGTATGTGATACTTGATGCTACTTTATTTATACAAAGGTGTTGATTTTAGTTTTCTTTATTAAACATACCTAGTAAATAGGATTTCCACGGTACTTTTGCATAGTGTAATGTGATGTGATAATCATTAGCATGAGACCAGAGTTGGAATTTGGAAAATATTGCAGAGCAATAACCAGTCACAAACTGACAAATTTTTTTTAGAACCACCGCCACCATCTAAAATTCCTAAAATTGAAACTTCACATCCACCAATACCTCCTGCACATCCACCTCCAGGTAAGCTTTTATTTTCTTAAAAACTTTTATTCTTCTTGTTAACTTCCTTGCTCTTCATTCAGGTGATAGTAGGTAGCGGTGTAGGGGCAGGGGTTTGTTGCCTTGATTAATCACCTTGGCAAGTAAAAATACAAGGTTGATAAGCTCTAGAGGGAATTCCATCATAGTAGCACAAGCTTTCCAGACAGAAGTGAAAAACTCATGATGGAAACAAGATTATACTAGGTGGATAAAGGCAAAACAAAGCTGCAGCTGTTAAAGGCCTAAAAGACTTAATTTTTAATAGCAGGCTAAAAGGGACTTCATGATCTCAAAAGGATGGTAAATGCCATATTAGATTACTAGAGCAGCTTTCCTATAGAAGTTTTCCATGTTATATCTGTAGTACAGGAATTCTGCAGGTGTGCAACTTCCAAACAATAAGGGGGATACTTTCTTTGCTGTGCCTCAAAAGAGGACTTTTTTTCTGCCAGAGGACATTAATACTGCACACATGCCTTATGTTTCCAAAATAAACTGTACTGTTGTAAAAATTTGCTTCCAGCGCCTTGATGCATTAGCTGTCCTTCCAGTGACCCTTAAATATGACATAAATATTTCACAGACCATGGTCCACAATGTAACTGTAAGATGACAGCTTCTAACAAGGAACTAGAAAAACAATGCCCTGAAATATAGTGGGACAATTCTTCTCATTTGTTACAATGTAATTAAGAATGAAGTTTTTCTTAATACCATGCTCATTATTCCTTCAATTGTCAAATCTTGAATGCACATCTTGCATCCAGAATGGTTCTGAAAATGAGCAAATGAGGAAATTATTGCCAGCTACGATTTAGGAGCTAAAAGTCACTGAAATTATGGGTACCACAGCCAGCATAAACACCTTGTGTGATTTAATTATGTGGCTTTCCTAGGGGACAATTTTGCTGTTAAAATCCTACTTAGGCAGGTAATGAAATTGTTACCTGAATTGTTACCTGAAATTTTCCTCTTTGAGTTTGTTTATATAAGGATGTAATTGTATAAACACTGAAACATCATCAAAATAAAGGACAGCTCTGTGGAAAAATCAGGTGATAACCAAGAATGCATATTGACCAAGTGACCTAGGAGGAGGATTTATCTCAAATTCTGTTTAACAATGACAGTGTAGTATGCTACTAGAAAAGACTGCCCTGTATGAGCTTCAAATAGCTTTTCTTACTTAACAATGCTTTACATGCCTATATATACAAGCAAGATGAATGTCAAGATGTCCCAAACTTTTTTGTTGGTTGTTTTAATAATCTCTCTGACCATACAGAGAGGTTGCTATTAGGTTAGTCATCCTAGTGGTATTACTTACTTCATAATGTCTGCATTAAGAGGGGAAAAAATAACTATCCTTAATTTAAAGAGTAGACAGCTTAAAGCATGTTCTTTCTAGAAATGGCCAAGTATAATACTGTAAAATACTGACCTTTTTATGAACTTCTCCATAGTCAGGTACTGAGTTGACTGAAATTAATCAGTGGGACAAAGCTGATCAGATTTCATGTCCTTCTGACTTACCCTCCGGTTTTCTTTTTTTCTTTCTTTGGTAAACAGGTTTAGAACTGAGTGTTAAAGACTTGAGACTTTGGCCTGTGTTCTCAAATAATATTTCCCAATCTGGGAGGCAGGTGAAGTGCAGAGGGTAATCCCAGGCCACCTCCTGGACTACCAAAGAGGTAGAAATGAGGCCTGGACTAAAGAAGATGGAAGCACTGATCTAAAGATGTTTGGTATCGTGAATCCCATGACTTTTTAAATCCACTAGTTGTGACTCCATCCATACAGTCTATTAATTCTGCTGATTGTACAACAATATTTAAATTATAAAAAAATAGTAATAGGAAAGATGTCTTTAACTTTTAGAACGGGGAAAGCTGACCTTGAAGCTTTGGTAGGCAGCTTAGTTGGTTTTTAGTGACCTGAGAAGGTTTGACTGGATACCATATATGGCATTCAGAGACTTAGAGAATTGAGTTCTCTTTTGCTAATTTAGAAGAAAAATATGAAGTATTCAGAAGCTGGTCTTGCCACTATCCTTCAAAAAAATAAACAAAATTTTCTTTTGCAGAGCGCAAGCCTCCTTTGACAACGGCAGTTTCCATGGGAGAACCAGAGCAATCTACTACTGTGGACTCAGTAGATATGCCAAAGGTCCAGATTCCTCCCCCTGCTCATCCTGCCCCAGTACATCAACCTCCACCTCTGCCACATCGTCCCCCGCCCCCACCCCCCACCAGTTATATTACAGGGATGTCTACTACAAATTCTTACATGTCAGGGGAGGGTTATCAAAGCCTCCAGTCGATGATGAAAACAGAAGGACCAACATACGGAGCTTTACCACCGGCCTATGGACCACCAGCTCATCTACCATATNAACCCCCCACCACCAGTTCCACCTCCACCCCCTGCTTCTTTCCCCCCTCCCAATATTCCACCTCCTACTCCTGGATATCCTCCTCCGCCTACATACAACCCTAATTTCCCACCTCCAAGACTGCCTCCAACTCATGCAGTACCACCTCATCCACCTCCAGGGCTGGGAATGCCACCAGCTAGTTATCCCCCTCCTACTGTTCCCCCAGGTGGACAGCCACCTGTACCACCTCCAATTCCACCACCTGGTATGCCACCTGTAGCAGGACTTGGACGTGCTACATGGATGAGATAGCATGAGGTAATTTGCACGATATACCTTTATGTTGATTAGGCAGGAGTAGATAGCCAAAACCTACATTGTAAAGATGAAGAGGAGGGTAATCTGTATAATTTAGATGAAGAAATGAGATAAAATGAGAATTTAGCTGATCTGTTTGCAGTATGGTTTATGGTGAGTTATATAGGCTTCTAGATTTTAATCAGCTTTGCAGTATCTATTCTAACTTTATACATTTGACTTAAGTTTAAATTGTCTTGACTTATTCCAGCACTGGATTACTTTGTACTAGCAAAACCAGCCATATTGGCTCAATTATATCAGTAAGAAGAAAATTTCCTTCTAGAAATCAGTGCCTATTTTTGAGTATCAAATAGCCAGATACTATGATATTTGATCTATAATAAAAACCTTCATTTTTAATAGTAAGTAAAACAACACGATGTCAAGCATAAAAGCTGCTTTATTTAAGAGAGATTCTGAATGCTAGCTGACTGGAATAATTTTGAGGTGTTTGCCTTGCTGATAGTTTTGGTTTGGAATGTACTGGTATCTTAAAATATTGTATGTTTACACCTATTTGCAAATTCCTGTACATAATATATATATTTTCTAAGTGTGAAAGTCTGAATGTAACAGCCTACTGTGATGTACATCATAGTTATAAATGGGACTACTTTGTTCACTCTACCCAAATAAAATTGGTTCTGAATTTAGTGGATTTCCAGGTTTTTCATATTAGTTGAGAGTTCATAACTATGGTTACTCCAAGGTACTTACTCCAAAATATTTCAGCAGTGGTCTCCCAAATCTTATTCATCAGTTTATTTAAAAAGAATGTATTTTATTTTATTCAGCTAGAAGTATACACTATCACAATCAATCTCTTACTTCATTTTTACTAAAATATTTCAAATGAATGTTTTACACACATTATCAAAAAAAACTGTACTATTACTTTCCTTCCCCAAAAAAGCCAGAGTGGTTCAATAATAGGTAAAAACGCGTGCTAAGTTCTAAAGAATTTTGCTATATACACAACAGCAGGTGCTAACTTTTCCAGTTCTTTGTAAATCATATACAGAAAATATAGCAGGGCTGTAAGATCACAGGTTTAACAGAAATCAAACTTTAAACTGATTTCTAAAGCAGCACAAATAGACTTTCCCCACATTATGAAAAATATACAATTTTATCACTTTACAGTCATGCACTTTGAAAAAGATCAGTAGTACTCTTCCCCCCCAGTTTCTAGAAAGATAAAAGGTCACTTTAACACTGATTTCATTTAATATCTAATATTTGGATAAAAATGTGCCATTCTCAAACAAGGTTGTGCTCAGCAGTCTTATCAAGGTGCGAAGAGCCAACTGAAGCTGGTTACACTGCAGCCTTTCAGGAACTGTTAGGGAAATGCTGCTTACTCCAGCCACTCCAACAAAAGCCAAGGATGTGATCTTACTTTCCGTAAGCAAGCAAAGTCCATTTGTAAACAGTGGATGCTTTCTTTGCCAGAGGATTGCAGAACCCAGGGCTTCAATCTTGAGGAAATTATCTTGGGCTATTGCCCCAAATACATTAATTTAATGGCCACTATTTCAAGGGATGCTCCCCTCCAAGTTAATGTACAAAGCTCCTCAGGTAGTTTTCGCAGAATACTGAGCGCATAGGTAAGTGAATTTAAATATGCATATAAAACATCTTTTTAGACAGCTGAAAATTCAGCACCCAAGTCATCCTGTAAAGTCTTTGAGCATCATTTTACCCCAGGAAGACATTTTATAGCTCAAATGGAGCTAAGTATGAAGAGTAGCAAACCTAAAAACCCCTGAACAGTAACACCCCAAGGTACAGCACTGTCATGTTCTTCTGCAAAATCAGTGATGCACATCTTACATAGAAGATGATGCTGCCAAATAAAAAGGGCAGTAGCCTATGAGTATGAAGGTTGTTCAGCTGAACTGCTGGCTACCCAGTAAACTGGCTCTTCAGGATTTGCAGGGCTAATTGACCTCAACTGCAGTTGTTTGCCTTGTAGGTGAGATGTGCAGGTGGAACAAAATGAGCTTTGCTTGAAGTCATTGAATAGATTTTGAGAGAGATTTGATAGCAGGGAATATTTGAATGGGAATTACATGGTGATGAGACTAGTAATCTGATTAGTATAGCTTTTATCTTGTTGAGAGGACCTACTAATAGCCTCATATACCCCTTAAATAGCAAGCATGTCATGAACACAGTTAACTCTCTCCAAGTGCTGGCAACATTTGTGTTGCTTTAGTTAAAATTCACTGACATAAATCAACCTTGTTCCAAATGTACTCTCTGCTTAATCCAGAAATCAGATCTCACCAAAGTTAAAATGGGCTTTCAAGCAGATAGATTAAAGTAACCCTCTGTTTGACATTAGATGTTAAGGAATAATGATGCTCTGCTTTACATCACCTTTTCTGGTACAGAAATCTCAAGGTCTAAATTGCACAGGAGGAAGACAAGTAATCACCAATGGTGACTAGAAACTGGAGGTTAAAATAAAAAGCAAAGAGGAGGAAATCCAGAATCCTCTAAAGATGCTGTGTCTTAAAGGAGACAGTCAAACTAGAATGGATTTTTCCAGACTCCATGGGATGGAAATACTATTAGACTGAGAGCTATCTAGCCCAGTGTTCACTGACTGAGCAGTAGTAAGAAATAATCTACTGGTGGGTGTGTGAGTGAGAGTATGCACTTGTGTTTTGGGCGTGGTTCTTGGTTGGTTATTTTTAAATAACCTACTCAACTGTTACAATTTCATTTCTTCGATGAATACTGAAGTGGTGCTTACTGGTTACTATGTATTTTGGTTGTATTCCTTCTCTATTTTTTTACTGGTTACAGGTTTCTGCTCTGACACTGCAAATTCTTCAGCCAGGCAGCTATAGTTTATTGTACACCACGGGACAAACTACCTTTCATAAATTGCCACATGGGCTCCTTGGTATTGTATTGGTGCTCTGTGTTAATACAGTACCACAAGTCAAGAACTCAACTGGTAGAACATATTAATTGAGAGGAAGAACCTGTCCAGCTAATACAGATGTCTGTATCTGTGACTGATTCTTGCAGAGAACAAAAAGAAAGTAATGGTGTTTGAGGTCATTACATCCTCCAACTAATCATTAAAATCAATGCAACTTTTGAAGAGGAGGCTTTGATCTTTTCACATGCCTGTCTTTAAAATTATTTTACACCAATGAGTTCTAATAACGAAGCCCCGCTTCCTTGGACTATTGGGAAAGGACATCTAATGAAATACAGGGACAGCTGCTGTGACAACTTGGAAAAGGAGGGAGTCAAATTCTTACAACTACACAGGCAGCTACTCCACAATAGCAAAATATAAGTCCCATTGTTTTATATACAACCATTTGAAGAAGGAAAAAACCCACTTGTTTTGGTTCATTGACAAAAATAAAGCTTGAATGGCAGGAAGTAGTCTCACCCGACATCCCGTGTTTATGGAGTTTTTATTCAGCTCTGCAAGGTTGTTTGGTTACCTTACACAGGAATCAGTGTAGGTAAGAGATCCAGCAAGAACATTAAAAAAAACCACCCAAATCTTCCTTATGTGAAAGATGAGCTGCTCTTGAAGATCCTGTGAAAGCCATAAGCACTGTCTGGATAGCAGTTTCTGCTGAATTATTTCGTAGCTTTACAGGAAAAGTGTTGCCATATTTGTAGGGAATACTGGTGTGTGGCTAAGTGACTTCATTCACATTACAACTGCAGAAATTGTGTCATTTGATCATGAAAAATTGTTCATTAACACTTGATACAGAGTCTTGAACCTTTATGTACGCTTGTGTGATGAGTACCACCATACAATGTAGGGCAGTACAAGTGTTTTTTAGCTTGCCACTCAGTATTTTACACAGAGCCTTGTGAAAACAGTTGCATGTCATTCTTCAAAATAAGGACCTCCAAAAAAAGGGTTAGCAGCTCACGAACCTGGCAGGCAGTAAGCCAGTGAATTGGAACTGTGTTTTCCTTGGCTGCCTGCAGCCACTAACCTGGCTATGAATCACTGACAAGCGGGTGGACAGGAGCAATACAAATGGTGACTTCTTCACAGGTTAAGGGTTCTTCTTGTTCCTCTTAGAAATTCTCTGGAGTTAGTTAATTCTACAAACAGACCATTACAACAAAGCAGGTTTGAACTACAATACAAATGATGCAAGTCTGGCATTATTGGATGGTTACCCAGTGAACAGTAGTTCCAGAGCACCACAGCCTGGAAATCAGGCCTTTAGCTGCCATATTTACACTATTGTTACAAAAAAAAAAAGCTGAAAAAAAAAAAAGAAAAAAGGAAACCCTGAAAAAACTCAACCCCAACTCCCAAAGAACAGGCAGTCAGAAACACTGAGCTCTGCCTCTTTAGTCTTCACAGAATCCATCACTTCAGTCACCAGGATGGTGTTCCTACAAGGGACCTTTGAACTGGTTTCCTGACAGATGTTGCCTGATGGAGGGTTTGGAGCTCGCAGCATCACCCAGCTTTCGCCAGACAACCTGTGTGAAAAAACGAAGGGTTGGAGGAGAGAAAGACAGGAATTAAAAAAAAAATAAAATCCAAACAACAAAGCCACTGAGGAATAGCAATATTTTTTTAATTGCAGTCTGAAAGCCAAAACCAGCCCTTTCCTAGAGCTGGGCTGCAGTTCTCAGCAGGGACACTGGGTGGCATCTGTGCTCCAGTTTCCAAGGAGAAAAACCATTGATGCATTTTTCTAATTAGTCCCTCTTGAAATTAGAACCGTTTTTGCCTGGGGTAATAGTATAAAACAAATACACTAGATTCAGAACTTAAGTTCAATGGTAGGTCAACCCTGCCATGCTTACAGAAAAGACATTACCATGAACAGGAAAGATAATGAAAAAGATAATGATTAAAATTATATATACGACTTTCTAAAAACATACATTTTATCACTCTAGGGCCACTATTTAAATAAAAAATAAAGTGAAAAAAACTTTATAGCTGCCTTGAATCTACATGAAATGAATATTTAAAGAAAAAACAGCTGATGATAACCAAATAGAGATGAGTCAGTTTGGGAGGATAAACTTATCCCCCAGCATAGCTACAAGGGACTGGGACATTAAGGAGACTAAATATCCCAAAAAGCAGGCTGTCATTTACTCTGGTCTTGGTTTTGCTTACAGGGATCCAACAACCAAAATGAAGTGTTTCAGCCCTTGCCAAGGATGCTCACAGGGATTTAGCTCAGCAAGCTGCACTTGTGTTCTTTACACCCTCTTTTTAGGGTTGAGGTGGGTTTAAGAATTTAAACAGAGCATTAGGCCTCTCTCAGCTGCTGGAAGGCACTAACTGATGCCGCCTGGGCTGACCTTTATGTGGACTTCAAAAAAAGAAGGCTCACAAGCATCCTCCTCCCTGCTCTGGGCAATTGAACAGCACATCCCCAACTGCAGGTGACAGGCAGCTCACGCTGTGTTCCAGCAGAAATCCCAAACTCTGTTCAAAGCCAGAACGTGGCCAAGGTGCTTGGAGGCTGGAGGCAGTGCCATGACAGCAGACACCGCAGAGCAGAGGCTGGGTACGAATGCTCACTGAACAGGATGTGGCCAGCTCAGCTAACAGTGTGGTTGCCCAAAACGTTGGCAGTGTTAATAGCACTCCACAGACCACGATGCTGTTCAGTGGCTCCAGACAAGATTCTCTCTCTGACATTATGATGTGGTTTAGGCTCAAACCCTTTCAAGCTGTACAGCTTTAAAGATGGCAACCAATTGCTACTTAGCCCAAACCAAGTCCTTAAGGGCACAGGTTTTTAGACAGACAGTTGCTAACAGGACTCTCGTAGTCAGGGAGAGCCCCTTGCACACCTCTGGTCAGCTAGACTAGCTACTCCACAGCCTGGAAGGCAGCAAAGTAGGAACTATCAACTGAGAAAAGGCTGCTCTGTGCAGTGAACAAGGCCCTCAGATTACCCAAAACAGTGGTCAGCAGAGCCTCAACTCTTCCCTTGTGCCTGTGCACCTCACAAGGCTTACACGCAGCAGATCCCGGCTCCTCCATACTTCTAACAAAAGACCACAAAAGGAACCCTGGGAGTTGCTGGGAGGAGTTCTTACATTGCACATTTCACGAACAATTGCCTTCTCCTTTTCACTTAGGTCTTCTTCATAGTTGTCTTGCATTTGTCTGTCCAAATTTTCATGGACCTCAAGGACCTACAAAGAAACAATATTACAAAACCATTATGATCCTCAAATAATTATTTGTGTCCCTAAAAAGATCATAAACAAGTATTTAAACTGGCAAGGTTCACAAGGCCTCAAGACAAGCAGACAAGCACGACATCAAGCTGGGCACTTCTGTCCTCCCTGTCTCCCCAGCCATGTCCTGCCTCTGTCCCACCACCTGCATGGTGTGGCTGCTGCCACAGTCCTGGGGACCACAGGCAGCAAGTTGCTTGTGCCCACAGGTGCATCTCTTCCAGGAAGGCTGCTGGCAGCCCCACCTTCCAGGCAGCACCCCAACAAGCATGATGTGCCTCACCATGTGCTGCCCACATCCCAAACCTCCAGAGCAGCTCAAATGGGAGCCAGCTCTGGCCTGCCACATCCCACTGCCCTGGCCATGCCCACAGAGCTCCTTCAGGGAGGCAATGCCCAGCTGTGGCCACAGAAAGGAGACTTCTCTTGCTCACAGAAAGGAGACTGCCTGGGGCTAAAGGCAGCCTTCACTTCCAGCTGGAAACACTGGAACACTCCTGTGTCACATCTGTCACATCTGCATGCATTCCAACAGTTCATCCAGACAGGTATATCACACAGGGTGAGCATATCACCTCGCCCTGGAGCCTCCAGGTTTTACTGTTGCCTCTGTGCTGATTTACCTCACCCAGGGCTTCACCACCGATGGGCCAGGTGGTCAGCTCAGTGCTCAAGGTCAGAGCTCCTGCAACCACCCAATGCCATCAAACAGCACGTGGTGTCTCACCACGATGCATCCACGCACACATGAAGGAGTACAACAGGTGTAGCTGTATGAATAAATATTCCCATACATCCTAGGGAGGTACAGAGCCAGATGCAGTGCTAGGATGGGTTTTGGACTTTGCTGACGTATATACAGCACTGGCTGCTCCACGAAATGGGATACCAGGGAAGATTATCCCCAGGTCTCCTGCAGCAAAGCAATCCTGCTGTACTCAAACTGTGTTACAAACAAAAATGGGTCATTCTCCTAGGGCCCACAGCCTACTTTGGGACCAGTCTTTGCACAAATAGGAATTATCCACATCCATACTAAGAGAGGAAAGGCAAGAGGGATGCAAAAAGCATGTACGTGCTGACAAAGAGAGCATCTATTTTCTGCTAAAGAGGAGGGAATTAATTATTGATCCAGCTGGACTCCCACATTGAACTTGCTTGTCTGGAGCCCGTGTGCTTCCGATGCTGGCTGCAGAGCCAGCAGCCTGCAGATCACATCCTGGCATGGAGCACCAGGGCTGCCTGGCTGGCAGCTAAACACCGTCTGTGTCCACAGGGCAAGCGTCAAGGACAACCATGGGGGAGATTAAAGATCACATCAGCCCCAGCCTCTGCTTTCAACAGCCATCCATCTTGCAGGCACAAGAGTCTCAGTGGACTAAAATAAATGGTTTTTCTACAACTTGTGCTTAAACTAAACCCACATTCCTTAGTCCAGGAGGTGTGAAAAGGTGTTACAGCATATTTCTTTCAGTGGAAATGTCTTTTAATAGTGTTAACCAGGCAGAGCTGGACCTGAAAGATGATCAGAAGGAAGTTATGTTTGTATTTAATTTCTGAATCTCATTTACTCTGGAAACCATCCTGCTTCCCAGGCTCAATCCATGTCTGGCTAGGCACTTTGTAAAGATGTGTTAGCATCTTGAGCATGGGAAAATGGGATTCATAGTGATGAAATGCAACAGCCTATCCAGGAAAGGCATGTTGGAAGAAAACCCACCCTGAAGAGTGAAATAAGCTCTTAAAGCAAGACAGGAAGGCCTTTTCTTAGTGCTGACCTAGCCCCAGCTATTCTCAGATCCTGCCAGATGCCTCCTCAGCTGTTTAGAAGAACCAGATTAATGTTCCTCCAGTTACACCACTGGGGAATATGGACATGCCTTCTCATCAGCTGTCTGTGGATCAGCTGAAGTTCAAGGACTGTGCATTCAGTGTGGGTCTAAGAAACTGGGGTATGACCTTCTGAGATTTCTGCCACCTCCCAACCCAGGAGCCTCAAGAAAACAGACAAATGCACCCCAGGCTCAAAGTGGCTCACGCCAACCCCTCCTATTTGCTTTTCATCAACTTGCACTTACGGAACTTGGTCCTCTGTTGACAGAGCAGCTCTTTTGTGATCCCCCTGGGTAAAATGCCAGCCAGTGCAGGAGGATGGGGCTGGACTGGGAAATGCTGTTCTTCTGCAAAGGACCCCACTTCCTGAAAACAACTTCCACCTTGCTGTCAGTGGGCATGTTGGCTTGTCTGGCTTTCTCCCTACTGATGAATAAACTGAGAACACCTCAAATGTTCTTTGAGACTGCACTGATGTCTGTAGGCAAGGCGGTGTCACCTCAAAGCCACACAGCCCACCACACCCACCCCCCTTCTGACTTGCTGTACTGACTCCATAGGGCCAAGATACAAACATATTTTAGAAACAAACAAATATTCAATCAAAAAAAACACCACTAAAGAGTACAAATGACAGTAGTAAAGCTTTGGAAGGGAAGCTGAAAGTTGAGGTATTCCTTTCTGCAACACAAAGCACTGTGGGATTGAGGGATGCTTTCCAAGTTGTGCAAACCTCACTAATCTTGTTGCTTCATAAGTCAGCTGGACAGAGTACTGGGAAACACAGCATCCTGCTTCAGCAAGGGAACAGTCCATATGCCCTGCTAGGATTTTTCCCCAGTTTTGGAAAGCCAAATCTTGTCTTATCCACAATTACTGGGAGTGATGAGCTTGATAGCTCTATGTGCATGGAAAAGGTCCAGGCTGCTGCTGTGGGGGCAGCTGGGTTACAGGCTAAATGCTGTTCTCTTATATTTGTCTCCTCATCACCTCCCCACATCTTTAGCAGGTTTGCTCAGTTCCTAAGAAAAGTGCTTTGATGTTCAGTGAGATACTGAGCTGTAGCATATGTACCTTTTATTCTTGTTAGCAAAAACAGCTGTTAGGAGTGCCAACCTGTCATCTTGCTCCTTATTTAGTAGGTGCAAGCAAACAAAACTATTTCAGAAGAGAAAATAAAGAAAATCCTAAACATGCACAAGGAAGAACTTAGTCTAAATTGCAGGCAGCACTTCAGTCACATAGATAGAATTTAGCTGGCAGAAAATCCCAAGGAAAAAGCTTGGGGGATATCACTTATGTGGGTGCAGACAGAGGCAGTCCAGAAGCCCTGCAGATCCACGTGAAGTGGACAGTCCCTCAGTGACTTTTGCTTGGGCACAGAGATGCATCCTTGCAGCCTCATCACTTGTGGACAGACTTGCATGCGAGCATTGCACAAGACAAGTGGAGCCAACTGCACAGAATCATAGAACAACAGAATGGTTTGGCATGGATGCCATCTATTAGATCAGGTCGCTCAGGGCCCCATCCAGCCTGGCCTTGAACACTTCCAGGGATGGGGCATCCACAGCTTCTCTGGGCAACCTGTTCCAGTGCCTCATCACTCCCACAGTAAGGAATTCCTTCCCAACATCTAATCTAGACGTGCCCTCTTTCAGTTTAAAACTAATGCTTCTTGCCCTGTCACTATGTGACATAAAAGTCCCTCTCCCTCTTTTTTATAAGCCCCCTTTATAGGACTGGAAGGTGCTATAAGGTGNTCCAGTGCCTCATCACTCCCACAGTAAGGAATTCCTTCCCAACATCTAATCTAGACGTGCCCTCTTTCAGTTTAAAACTAATGCTTCTTGCCCTGTCACTATGTGACATAAAAGTCCCTCTCCCTCTTTTTTATAAGCCCCCTTTATAGGACTGGAAGGTGCTATAAGGTGCCCCTGGAGCCTTCTCCAGGCTGAAGAACCCCAGAACGCTCAGCCTTTCTTCACAGGGGAGCTGCTCCATCCCCTTGATCATCTTCATGCCCCTTCCATCTCTTCTTGCTGTATGGAGCTGACCTGCTAGAGCCATAAGGACTTCCTTTCTCAACCAAGAAGGGCTTTTTCCAGTATCTGTTGTGGTACAGCCAAAGTACAAAGTCTCATTTGTAGGCTCCTCTCTTCTCAAGAGAGAGTCATGATGTGTACCACAGGAGGTGAGGGTCTAAGGTAGCAGCTGCATCCAGCTTCCCACATGCAGGGGCTGGCTCTGGAAAAGCTACAGTTCTGCAGGGCAGGGTGCAAATAAGACTCATTCCATATGCTACAGCATGATGTGGCCAAAAAACCATCTGCAGCTGGAGACCAACAGCTACTATTTCACTGTGCCACAAGGGAGGAGGAAAGATTGAGATCATGACCAGTTTCTTCAGTCTTTCAATTTCCAGATGATCCTTGCAAATGGCCAACAGGATGGAAAAATAAACACCTTCTCATCCCTCCCAGCCACACTGACCTACAGGAGAATTTCCTCCTCACTTCAAATGTGAATATACTTTTAACCTCAAGCAAGTGAGCAGGACACATCACTTGAGATCATTTATGCCCCATGAGATGTGACTGCTATGTCACCTGCTTCCTGACTCAAGCTGTGGCAGTTTCCAGGGTTTTGGAGACAGACAAATGCACCTCACCAGCCAAACTATGAAAGCATAGAGGAGATTTTCTTCTGAATTTCTTCTAACCCTTCCTAGGAATCCACTAAGCTCTGAAGCAGAGGGATTACTAATATGTGCAAACCACCAGTCATCCAACTTCCCTTCAATTCCTTTAAATGAATCATTGTGCCAGACCTTACAAACTTAATTTCCAGTTTCCAAGAATCTTCCTCATTAATTTTCAATCCTTTTCATAAGTTTATCAAACCACATCTTAAAACCATTTATGTTTCTTGCCTTTAGTAAGAAATTCAGTCCTGTAATTCCTAAAGCAAATAGGAAACTAATTGCTCCCCAGAATATGATCATAATCAATTTATAAGTATTTGATCTTGTAATTTAAAAACGCTACCAACTCTGCTTAATATTATCCCTCACCACCACCTCGCCAAAAGCAATGAAGAGCAGGAGCAGAAAGGTAAGAACGCCACAGTTTGGGAAGAAAAAGCCAACAGCAGTAGTCTGGACTGCATCAGGGCTTGGATGATTAATTGCAGTTAAAGCCAAAACAGTACAAAGTGACAGAAAAAAAAGGTTCACATGAGTTTGCAACATTCTGCAAGTTTAGCAGATCCATCTGTATGTGTGTATATATATATATATATACACACACAGGAGAAATGTCACCCACAAGCACATTGCAGCATAATACAGGATGGATCTTTCTAATAGCATAGAGCCATTCACAATACACAAAGGAGAAACTTGTTGGAAAACACTGGACAAATACATGTCAGCAAGTGAAGTGCCACTTGTGTGCTCAGCTCCTTTGGGAACAAGCAAAAACTGTACTAAAGGTATTTCTTAATCCTTGACCATGTTGGACATCCTTCTCTTAAGTAGTTATACAATCAGATGTATACAATTGCCCTTAACAACTACTTGAGAAATAGTGGCACTCAATATCCTCCTGGGATCTTGCAACTGCCCAGTGGAACCAACATCCTTGCCAGCCACAACACTGCTTCTCCTGACATTTGTTGGTTTTACCACCACCACCACCACAACATCTGTCCTGGAGCCAAGGGACCCTGGGAGGCAGGATATACTAAGCTAGAAACACTAAAAATTAGAAAATTTAGGGAACTTGTAGAACAAAACCATGAGCAATATCTGTGCCATTTATTTATCTGTCAGATGTGGAAAGGTACAAAGCAAAGAGCTTTGCAAGCACCTGTCTCCAGGTCTAAGATCATCCAAGCTAGTTACGCCACTGCTGGACCTTTTTTCCACCTATGACCATAGGGATCTGAGCTCCAGAGGAGCCATCCAGGAATCCTCCTTTGAGTTGATGAAAGCTTTTTAGCCCTGTACAAAATTTTTTCATCTTCTGCAAATCCAAATCTATAAATCATTATATTTCAACCAAGGACTAATTTAGTTAAGAGACTTTCCAGCCATCCCTATGGCACCTTGTAAAGTATTTGTGCTTCTGTGTCTCTTAGATACTCAGAAGTCTCTTGCTTAAATAGTCAAACATGTAGCACTGGGGAATTACACTTTTTCTGCTAATGGATGGTCACTAGAACCTGAGAGGTGCTGTGAAATCACAGTGCAAGTTTCCTCCTTTAACTCTCTACCAGGCTCTCAGGGTGACATTGTCAATGGTCCTGACTTTAATCTCTACTGATGATGCACATCCTATGTGGGTAGGATGCCACTGCTTGCTGTATATTTTCATAAAATAAAATCTCCTTTGAAGGCTGATGCAGGATTTAGGACAACAAAATATATGTAGGAACTGTAGGTTTTGTGTCCCTTTTTAAAACAGCATTTCGGTCACCTCTGTCACCCCAGAGACCCAGCTTACACAGGACTGATGAACACAAAGGGCAACCAACACCTTCAGCATCAGCAGCTTTTATTGGAGGTTTCCCACCCCCAAAAAATAGCTGTGCATAATCTTGCTTAGCTCTGCAACTATTTTAGGCAATGCTTATTCATCATGATACAGGTGTTGGTTACCAATATCCTGCCTGAGTATTAACTTTCTGTGTTCAGCTCTTTCCACAAGAAGAGCCAATGCTCAGCTCTGCCCCTCAGGTGCAACACAAGACACCTCAGTGCCCCACACAGCCTTACCTTCATAGCATGCACCACAGCCTCTGGCTTCTGACCCACAGGGACATACCCCGCTGCAGGAGAAGATGCAAGATCAGACGTCATGCGAGCTGGTCCCTGGGGAAACAAGAGAAGAAATGTGTTAATTCTCCTTTGGGTGATATAAGCAAGGAGGAAGAAAACATCCAGAAAATTTGACCACTAGCTTGTCTCAAATTCAATCCCCTTAGCCACCTACAAAAGACAAAAGACATCACTACCTCTTCCTCACAAGTTACTTGATTTGACACCATTTAAGTGTACCATCACTCAGCCTAAATGTGTTCAGGCAGGAGAGCACCCTGGTTTAAGGCTAAATTGATTCGAGAAACGTTTTTGGTTCATTTAGGATAACTGTACAAGGACAAGATCAAACAGTACTCATCCTTCTAGACATGGGAGCAATGCAAAGAAGATGATTTTCCAGCACAAAACGGTCATTTCTAAGAAGCTGTGTTCATGAAAGAAACAGTTGGCATAACTTCATTGCTTCTCTGGCAGCATTTTCTATAGACATCGAGTACCGATCTTCAGCTACAGAGAAAATTGTGAAAGCAACCTTAAAACAAGCAGATGTCCAAACCTAATGTTGGCTGGGTTTGTTTCCAAAATGCTGGCCGGTCCTCCTGCACAAAGGATTCCATTGGGAAAGATGCCAAAATGACATTTTACAAAAGATTTCTACTGTCCAACCAGCCTTGTAAGCATTTTTCATAGGGCTTTCCTTTTTCTACAGGCATCCAGCTTGAATTATGAGAGACACAATATCTTTATTCAGTGAGATGCACCCTGCCCGTCCCTAATATTTTTGCATTGCTTCGTAACTCCGGGAGAAATCAACAATGAAATCATTGACCAAACTTGTATTTAGTTTTCACATCCTTTAGGAAACACAAAGAATTATTATACTTGGGGGCCTCTGAAAGCAAATTAGGATGGCAGAGCGGCATGTAGCACCATCACAGGAATGCTTTCACACACAACACACGAGGAACTCCATTCACGTTTTTTCTGCATTTAAAAACACAGCATGTTTTATGCTTTGTCTCATCACTTTGCCTTCCTTGCCAAGGCCAGCAAGCTAGTTGTGCCAGAAGAATCATAGAATAATAGAAACACAGAATGGTTTGGGTTGGAAGGGACCCTAGAGATTCTCCAGTTCCAACCCCCTGCCATGGGCAGGGAACCTTCCACTAGATCAGGTTGCTTAGAGCTCCATTGCCTTGAACGCTTCCAGGGATGGAGCATCCTCAGCTTCCCCAGGCAGCCTGTGCCAGGGCCTCACAACTCTTACAGTAAAGGAGAACCAATGGAGGGGCACTTTCTCAGCTCTCATTCTTGCAAATGTTTTAAGTTGTAGGGGCTCTTTTACTAATAAAAGCATTCATGTGCTTGTATTACAGGAAAAGATGGGCGAATCCATTAGGTTACAGACAAAAAGGTATGGAACCTTTCAAGCCCTGGCCACCGATCTGTGCCTAACCCACGTCACGACCAAAAACAATTAAAAAAAACATAATAGCAACCTTCATGAACTGAGTTGCAGGTGATACACAAACTTCCTTTGCAGAGGGGGTGGCATCTTAGAAAAAGGGAAGTTGGACTTACTAACCCCACAATAATTCTCCAGGGTTATTTAACGGACTGAAACAGCAGAGTCACTCACAAGCCGGACATGGTTCTGGACCTAGTGGCAGAGGGTTACAGCTCATTGGAGATGTGGCCAGCTGGGGACACATGCTCTGCCACCCTGTCCATAACATCAGGCTGGGAGGGAAGCACTAGGGACTGGATCCAGCCAGTCTGCAGCTGCAGCTTACAACTACGGGTTACAAATTTCTCACCGGGCTGGTAAATGCAACAGAGTCCTTCCAGAATCAGCTTCCCACAAAGGTCAGAGACACCAATGCACGCATAACTACTCTCACTTCATCATGAATGATGCTTTATTTCTATAAATGACCGGGATCATGATAACTGAAAGAAGAATATTCAGGAGTTTGTGGTCATACTTGATACGGATCTCCCACGGCCCTCTTCAGAACTAACACAGGAAATACCAAGCGAAGGTCTAACATCGAATATTTCTTTGGAGTTGAGAGAAATATGACAAAAAGAATTATGCTGGATGGTGCTGCAGACAACGTTTTAAACACAGTTTCCTGGCCAAACTAGAGTAGATCACGAGGTCTCCTGTATGAAAGACAGCAGCAGCTTCTCCTCACATAACTGAAGTCACTAATGAGCTACAAAGCACTTCCATGATCACAATCACTCTCAAAATTATTACAGAATACAAATGAAACAAAAATGATTAGAGAGAAATGTTTTCTAAAGAGCTTGATCATACTTAACCAATCATCATACTGACAAGATAAAAGCATTCTTGCAAACAGTAATATACTGGATGTATCATATCACACAAAAAACATTCAAAGGGTCACCTTCCTTCTCAGGCAAGGGCAATCAACTGAGCAGCCCCTGAACACAGGTAGAGAATTTGACTGAAGAAGGGAAAAATAATGTTAAAGAATGAGAAATGCAGCAAAAGAAGTAGACCCAAAACTTGCAGTCAAAGTGACAGATTACTTCATTTCTAAAATAGGGATGATCCTTGATCCTTAGCTTGGAAGCCAAAAGTCCCAGCCAACAGAAAGAGATGTCCAAATTACTGAGTGCCATCATGAGCAGTGGTGAGTGCACCACATGGCCACAGCACTGGCCTGCTGCCCCAACCCACAGAGACCTCCCCACCATGCCAGGTTGGTGCTACAAAAGGTCAAACATGCATTAAGAAAGTGGGGGAGCAGGCAAGGATCTCACCAACACCCCCACTCTTTGCAGCTATGGGATGCAACCAGTAAGAATACACACAAGGCTAAAGGTGGCTCAATATTCATCATTGCAGTCAGTGCTTCATGTGCAGCTGCACCCTTAGAGAAGGCTCTTTCTGGACACATAGAGCTGGAATTTTATAAAGGTGCTTCATTCCTACTAATTTCAGTGCAGTTCACAAAAAACACCCAAAAAACTTCAGCCAAACTCCTATCAGCTTCCTGCACAGAGACACACATAAAGGAGGCCAGAACGGAGGGGACTGCAGTCAGCAAGGAAAGAAGTGACAACATATCCAGCAGGATACATGGTCAGCAGGAAGCATGGCCAGCCTTTGGAGGATGGAGGAGAGGAAAATGGACAGAGTTCACCGATAGTGTTAGCTGAAGGGGAGGAAATGGAAGGAATTGGAGATAAGGTCAAGGTTGCTATATTGGAAAACTGCCAACAGCGGGTGAAGGGAGAGAATGGGAAGGAAGAGGAGGATGTGTATTTTACCCAGCAGGAAACCCACTGAGGTGAAATGCAGGGGAGAGGGAACCAGAGACTGGAGACAGAAGATTAGAAGGAAGGGAGGAGGGCAGGGAAAATCTCGAGAAGTCAGTGTTAAAGTAGTAAAATTGCACAGATGGAGGAGATTCCTCGTCCCTAGAACAGATGCATTTGGAAACTGTAGGCAAGAACTTCCACAGCTGCACCCCAGCACTCTAACTCCACTAATCGAAGGACCTCCACCATGCAGAAATCCATGCCCTTCCTGTTCCCTATAGCTGACATTTTCACAGACATAGGAACACAGCTGACTCAGCACCCTGGCAGACAATAATAGCAAGGTTAATCTGGTTACATCCTAAGAAGCAGAAATTGTCCTTATAGGCAAAAAGCAGTATGGTGTGTTTTGAGGCATGCATCACTCTCAGTTTCCTCTCCCTGTCTGGTTTTGTCGAGCATGCAGTCTTTGTATTAAATGGACATATGGCTTTTCCACTTGCTAGGTTTTCATAGTGTTTGGTAGCTCAGAGGTGGTTCACTCTTCATCCTCACATATGTGGCTGAGGCATCACATAATTGTATGAATAAATGGTGCTACAAGACAGCTCAGAAGTCACAAAAAAATGCCATTAAAATTTATAGTAAAGATGTTGAGAAATAGCATGCCACTTTCAGCTTCATCCACAGCCACAGTCACCCCCCCAAAAGGAGGAGCTGCCCAGCAGTCAGACTACCATTCTAATCAAGGAGAGGGGGTCTAGGTAATGTCTCTGAGTTCCCAGGTGCTTGCAGGAAGCACCCTTCTTCCCTGTGCACAGGGTTCATTGACCACTGCACCTCTGAGACCCAAAGATAGTTCTTCAAGACACATCCTTAAGAAGCAGAAGTCCCAGGGAACCAGAGGCTGTGGAGCTCTGTGTGTGACCCATCCTATGCTTGCTCAGCAAGTTGGTGCTTTTGCTTCTCTCCAAACCACTGTGGCTGCTCAGAACATTAAAGATTGCTGTGGCATGGATCTCTGATGAGTTCAGCCCTGGAAAGAACAGTCCTATCTCTGCCACCAGGATGGTTCTGGGACTACAGTGTCCTGAGAGGGTCCTAGTGGGGGTCTTTGCATCCCTCAGGGGAGGATAGTGCCAAGTACCACCATATCCAGGCCCATTTCCACTGGGAAAACCACAACAAGGGCTATTTCTCTGCTGCCTCTGTGCAGACAGGAGTACTGAAGCACCATGGAACACATTTCCCTTTCAGCCCTCGCCTGCTCCTCTATTTCAAGCAGATCAGTGCTGAATATTTGCCTGTATCAGTGATGGGACCAATGCACTTCTCAGACCTTGCTGCTCCCACATGCCATCAGTCCCCTCCCCATCCCACACACCGCACGTCATGAATGCCCAAACCACAAATCCACCACATAAGCTCAACGCTGAGACCCTCCCAGAAACCTCTCTCTGGAGCCTGCAGGGCTCATCTCCAAGTCTGCATGGAGATTCACAGTCCAGCTGTATAATTGACTAAGAAAAGAGAGAGAAACTCTGCAGTCTCTTGTGCCAGAGCATCCTTGAAGCAATATGCTGCACTCAGGGGATAAGCACTCCCCAGCTCTCTATTGCTAGAATGACGCTTGACACACCAACACCCTCAAATCCAAAGCAGAAAACAAAGCAAATCAAAGTAGCCCCATTATCTGCCCCAGCCAAGAACTCAAAAACCATCAGGAAAGCATAGTGCTAATGTGAGAAAGCAAATCCCCAGACCACAAATACTGCCAATGATCCTTTCCAATCTGATACCAAAAAAACGAAGAGCAGAGGCCTTAACTTGCAGCTACTGGCAAATATTTGCTGCTCTGTGTCACGCCACCATGTCATTACCAGTGTCTAAGACGAAGCTGCCTAATGAGTCCTTGCTGGCTCTATCTGGCTGCATGGGATGTGGTCCAGCACAGATGCTGATAAGGATTGCCATCGATATTCCATTCCTGTGCGTTTGCAGGACCAAAATTAATAAGACTCTCTGCAATAGGGCACGCTGCGAAATTCCGACAGTGGCACACCTCCACAGAGGTAAAGTAAGGCTTAAAATATGAACATCTCTTAATAACAGTGGGAATGCTTTGGAACCCAGAAGAAAAAAGCCTAACTGGGGATGACAGGTGTCTGCTCTTTTAGAGGTTTTGGATTAGAAATTTCAAAAAAAAGAACAAAGAAATCGCAATAAACAATTTCTCCTTGATTCCTCCAGGGATCTGAAAAGACATGAGACCTTGGTCCTTCCATCAGTTTTCAATCTCTTTTTGTTCAATTATATTCTGTCTTTTAATGACACCCTTTCCTACCTCACCTCCAAGAGAGCTATTCCTGATCTGCAGAAAGACTGCAAAAGACTAAGTTTCAAAACCCAGAGGAGAACATCATGCTCTTTTTACTTCAGCCAGAAGGCACAGGCTGTGCACTGAGGATGCTTCAGACCAACATGGAACATATGAGCAAATATTAATGCTTCTGAACCTCACATCTTCCCCTTGCCTTCTATTAATTTTTGTCTACCATTTCAAAAAACAAGCATTTAGAATTCAAACCCGATTAAATAAGACACATTTTTCTAATGGCATACCTCAGACAACATTAAAGCTAAATGGAGTCATATCAGACATTGTGAAGTTTTTATTGTCGAGACAGAACACAGAAAATTACATTACATCAGGCACTCTCAGACAGCTCACAATAAAATTCCCAGGCACGTCTATTTATCTCACAGTGGTTTTGTTTGCAGCCTGCTTACCCAGGTTTGAATTATACTTGGACCCTTCCTTAGCACCTGTCACCACCCAGGTGTTTTAGATAAATAAAGGTGCCAACGCCACTCCGCAAATTAGGAACTGTTAAGAGACAAGCAGTAGGTAGTAACATGCCCACAGTTCATGGAAAATGGGTGGCAGAGCACCATGGAAAGGTGCTGTGCCTGGCACCCCAGTCCCGGCGTGCCAACCGAGCTGGGGCCCAGCACATTTCGGTTTTGTGAATGGCACTAGTAGCTAAAAGTTTAAGGAAGTGCCTGGAGCAGCTCCAGTCTCCATCTGGGGAAAACCAGCAGCAAAACCAAGGACTGAGAGCACAAGGCCACTCTGGCATGGGAGAAGGGAAGGCAGGGAATGCACCAAAACCCTGAAGCATGGTGTCTCCATCAGAAAAGTAGCACAGGCAGCACCAAGGGCAAGCACTGGGCTCACATGTACTGATGGTCCATTCAGAATGAGAAATCTCCCTTCACGGAAAGAGGAGTGGCATTCCTGGGTGATCACACGCAAAAAAAATCTTCTGTTACCACCAACCTGAGAAATTCCCTGTCCCCCCTCATCATTTTGCATCCCAGGCCACGTTTCCCATGCTCGGCTGCCCTGCAGCTGCAGAGGGGTTAACAGCTGAAACAAAGCGCCGGTGCCACGCAGCACTGAAGCGTGACACAACTCCAGGCTGACATTTCACCCTCCTTCCTTCCAAGCCCCTTCCCTCCCTGCTGCATCTTCTCATGCCCACGGCAGCTCTGCCACTGCCACCGTGTGTGGTGCTCCTGGGGGAGCTCAGCTCCTCTGAGGGCCCTGCAGGGACAAGGCTACCTGGTGGCACTCTGGCAGTAGCCCCGGGGCTCCTTGCTGGCTACATGAAGATTTCCTGGAGGCACAAAGAAGCGATCAGTGCTGGCTCCTCTGCAAACACACCATATAACACACAGCCTTTTGGCCACCACAGATGATGGCAGACCTCTGATATCTGAGCATGGGACACATTCACCAGAGCCAGGGAGCATCGTCATGTGTCCTGTCTGCCTGGCATCCATCACCCTCCGAGCAGTGATGGCACTTGGCTATTGTTACTCCATGCCTACTGTGCACAAAGCCTGCCAGCATCCAGCTCAAACCGAACCACCAGCTCCCTTCTTGGGCACTTAAATGGCTGCACAGTCTGACATTCCCAAACACACAGTAGGCTGCCCCACAGCTGTGAGCGCTTGCCACGCTGCCACCAGGCACAGGAGAAGGAACCTGTGGAAGATTCCTCAGACAGACACAGCTCTCCAGAGCAGCACAGGTCCTAGCCACTGACAGGGAGTGAGTGCAGAGCCATCAGGACTCTGTATTAGCATCTTCCTTATCAAATCAAGGGACTTTATTGCAGATGATAATCTCCTTTGGCGTTACTTAATTTGCTGCCTTTAATCATAGAGAGCAGCTGGTCATGTAAACATTGAAATCCGTGAATTAACTGCTGGGTCCATGCAGGAGCCAGACAGAGCCCGTCTGTGTGTCTCAGCCACCTTCTCCTGCATCTTCATGGTAGCCCCAGCATACATGGATGTCTACTTAAGTAATAAAAAGGACTTACATTGCACTTTCTGATTAATAAAGAAACAATTTAACTGTTTCATTGCTTTCTCAGCAAACACCACAAACACCCAACAAAGGAATAGCTCCTCTCCCTGGCAGGCATGACACAGCACTGGCTGTACGGGCTCTGCTGGGGCACCGAAGGGAAGATTTCAGGGACTGTCCCAAACAGAAAAACAAAGTCAGGACATTGTTTGCAACTGGATGTCATTACAAACAGGAAGGGTGTCTTTTCTCAGCACTGAGCTGATCGCAGCTCCAGACTCGGGAGATTCCTTGGAGCATGCAGAGCCGGTGAGTCAGCCTCCTCCGGCCGCGGTGGGGGAGAGGGGAGCGGTCACTCTGTGGGCTGGTAACAGCGCTGGGCAGCCACGACTGCTGCACCCTGGTAAAAAGCACCACCGACAGCTTCAGCTGCCGCCTTGGACTGTGAAACCCTTACCAACATGACATATTGGGAGCAGTTTCAGCCCGAAACCACCTGACACAAGCAAACAGAACAAGTCTGTCCGGACAGAGCAAGCCCGCGCTGTACCAGCAGACAAGTGCACTAACTCTGACTGACTCACAGGGGCACTGTCAGCGTGAGGATTTTGAGAGGTGCTACTACTTTTAATAAAGGAACGTCAAGCACATTTGTTTTCAGAAGGAAACGGTGGGCATTCTTAAGACTCATGATTTTGAAGCGAATCTGATTTGGGGATGATGCAGGTGAAAGCCTCTGAGCGGGCAGAGGATGCATGCAGGCACAGGAGGATACCTGTGCACATCTGTATCACCCCTCAGGTGTCCATTTCAGCCTGGCTGCCTTTCCAGTCCTGTGGCAGAGCAAGGCTCTGTTGTGCCCCTGCCTCTCCCCCAAACCATTGCCAGCCCACACAAAGGTACATGAAAAACAAGCATGAGGACCTACAGCAGATCCTCAAAGTAGATGAATTTTTCTTGCCTCCTCTGGTTAGCTGTAAGGGCAGATTATGGGCATGGCCTGTCAATGCCTCTTTTGCTCATCAAATCCCCAAACTTTGTCTTTGCCAAACTTTGTGCTGGTTGGCTGCCATGGGGAAAAAAGCCACCCACTGCTCAGAGCCTCTGCAATAGCAACAGATGAAGGGCAGCTGCCTTCAAAAATGGATTGGTTTGTTCTCAGTTGCTGCTAACACACACTGAACCTCCATCATAGCACTCTCTAGGCCATAAATCCTGACAAACCTTCCATTTTACTTTCTCCTCCACAGCTACTGTAGTTGCAGCAGCAAATCAGCTGCCTTGAATTTCTCTTTTTGTCTGCTTAATAATATCCTGGTGGTATCGGTGAAGCCAGTGGGAAGGAGCTGCCTTCTGCCAACACTTCTCACGCTTCTCTCAATCATTGCTTCCCCCTGCCTAAAAAGGCACCATGGCCATCACTGATGTGGGAAGGTGAGAAACCAGCCTAGAGTCATCCTCTGACACACACCAGCTGCGCTCAGCTCACCTGACAGCTCCAGAAGGCAGGGGACCATCAGGGCACGGCACAGGATGGCCTTCTGGAGCAACACAAGGGGTGAAGGCATTTCGAGAGGCCATAATGAGATGCTGAAAATGCATCTGGGAACTGGCACCGGGCAGCCAGAGATGCCCCTGCCCAGGGACTTCATGCAGCACTATGAGGGGCTGGGGGGCTCCTTGCTGGCAGTGGAGGGGTTGCTGTGCTGTGCTGGGACACTTTGGGGCCCTGCAAAGGTCCCCAGTGCACCAGGTGGCTCTGCAGGGGCATCAATGCCCAGAGGGTTCTCCTGACTCTTCTGGGTGCATCTTCAGAACACCACAATAAGAACAGCGTGGTGATATTTTGTCATTTCAAGCTTGCTTTTAAAAGTCAGGTTGGCTTTAAGCTGATCTGGTTCTTCTCCCAGAGAGGAACAGATTTACTCCCATGCAGGCTGAGGAGGGACTACAAGACTTGATCTGGGTTCCCCAGTGAAACCCAAGACCAGGTTTGAGCCACAGCTACATCTTCTTGCCTACACCAGGTTGGTTCAGGGGCCAGCTTGGTCCTTCCTCTGCAGGGAGCTGAGGGAGAGATATCGAGTTACCTTTTTGCTTTTCTTCTCCTTAGCCCTTGTACTGAACAGGATGGAGACCACAGTCTTTCCAGCCAAAAGGGAGAGACAGGACTGTCACTGGGGCTGGGGTTTAACTACTATGTGCCCTCACATCACCTCTCCTCACCACTGCTCTCACAGGCTCAGCAGACCCAGAACTTCAGCCAAGGACTCATCATCCCTTCCCACTCCATCTAATGGCTTCTCTTTACACCTACAGACCACAAACATTTGGGCTTGTTTTTGTAATAGCACGTGTGCCATCTGGCAAAATGGTACACACTTCCCCCGAGTATCTCTGCAAGGCAGAGGTACAAAATGTGACTCATCGTGACAGCATGGTGGGAATCAAGGGAAGAGGTTGGTGCTGCAGCCATCAGCCAAAGGTATCTCCCAGGCTTTGCATCCTGCAAGGAATGGACACTGGAGAAAAATATAATCAGAGGCAATGCCAGGAAGCCAGAGACTCAGCAGCCCTCTAAGTTGAGTGCTCTCCACTATATAACCACATCACTACCTCTTTGCGTTTTCCTATAGACCTTGTTCGTTTTGGAATAGATTTAGAGAGGAAAAAGAAATTGTGTCTCCTCAGGCTGGTCTGTAGTCTATACAGACTCCTGAGAGAAGCAGCTTTGAGCACTCTAACAGAAATCTCACTTTTATCTGGAGATAATTATTGTAGTCCTCAGGGGAATATATAAAAGCTGGGTATTGGCACCATCAGTATTGTCTTCTCAAAAAGAGAGAGCTTGTCTCAGCTCTCACAGAGTGTACCTGCAGGTACTTTCCCTAGGGATTCCCAGTTCCAGAGCCTGGATGAGCACAGGTCCCTTTCTCCAGCCACCACCCACAGCACCAGCAGACACATCCTCCCACACCCAGATGGGGAACCTCTAGGAGCTCCTGCTCCTCAGCCAGGGAATGCTACAAACTTGGTACAAAAACTTAAGGAAAGGGAAGGTGATGATTATTTTAACCTAACATGTCACTCACACCCACACACCTACAAACACACACACATTCACCAAAACGTGGTCAGGGTCACTGTGTGTGGCACAGAGGACAAGGGACACCCACTAGCAAGTTCTAGTGACAGCTCTGGCATCCCTCCTCATTGACAGCAAAGAACTGGGTTCTGGGACACATTTTTCACATGCCTTAGGAGTCAGTGGTTATTACAGGCTGATTTTTATCTCAGCATCTTGCTTACTCACCCTCCAAAAACCCCTAGGAAAGCTGCTGCCTGTTGCTGCCTTTCCATCATTTTGGTCACCGTATCTAATCCTTCCTCTTGGAACCACAGGAAGAAAAATCATGGTGTGACATTGCTCCCATTATCAGGGAACAAGTCCTATGCTGATGAGCCATCTGTGCTGTGGCCTTATCACAGCACAGACCTCCCAGTCCTGACGCAAACCACACATCCTGTGGTGTTTACCCATTTGTTTGCTGCCAGTCACATCTTTGGCCATCAGCACAGGCCAAAGCATCCCTTCCTCTAGAATTCCTGCTGGTGTTTTTGCACACACTTTTCCACCCACACTCCATCCACACTAGCCTTAGTATTTCCATTACAAATCTCTGAAGTTACTCCCACCAAAGGCAGGACTCCCATTATAAATCACATGAACACTGCTAGCAGATTTTACGTCTAAGCCAGCCAGGCTAGCTCTGACTGCTAGTAACAAGCTGGTTCATGTCTAATGGTGTTTTTTGCCAATGTGGGTAAATGGCTCCTCCAGGCAGCTGGTTTATGAGCTTCTTGAGGTGATGCTACCTTCAGCCATAGGAACATAAGCAGCCCTCAGGTCACCTTCAGATGCCTGGGCACTGGGATGGGCCTGTGGCACAGCCACAGGGCAGCAGGAAGGTACATGAAGGTCTGCAGGGAACATGTGTCCACATGGCAGCCAGGGCACCCATGAAGAGGCCAAAGAAAAGAGAGAGGTACAAGCTCTGGGCCATGCCTCAGCCCCTACATTCATCCCCAGCTGTGCTGCAGGGGTCTCTTGGATGTCCCCCTGGATGTGGGGAGAGTGAGCAAGCAGCTGTGGGGGTTAGTTGCTGGCTGCAGTGAAACCAGGACACCCAGATGCCAGGCAGAGTCCTCTGCAGTGCATAGCTTACAGGTACCTCAACGACAGCTCTCATGCCTGGGACACCAACTTACATGAGGCTGAGCAGCTCTGGAGGCTGCTGGCAATGGGAAAAATGGAGCCAGCCTATCCAGCTTAGTCTCATCCCAGGCAAATGGCAGATCCCATCAGGAGTTTGTTGCTGCCTCCTCTCATGCATCTGAACCAGAAGAAATCACTCTCACCACCCAAAGGACACAGGGAGCCTCTGGTACACCATGAAACAACTCTGGGAGGCAGTTCCCAGAGCTGAGGAGATTGACCACTCTGCTATCAGTTCCAGCTAGCATACATACCACACCTTCCCTTGCAAACGCCAGGGTCTTGCAGGCCAGACCAACTCCCAGGACTGCTGTTCCTGGATATTTGGTAACCAATGCAGACCACAGAGCAAATCTATAATTCCCCACGTGCATGATGCACAATGCATAGACTGCAACTATGTCTTTCACTTCTGCATCTTGAGTGTGCATTGGTGTCCCCGATCCAGGCCGCATCAGAAATACTCAGCTGTCATTAACTGGGGTACCTCAGGGCCCTGGAGAGCTGGAGTGGTGTCTGCTTCTGACCTGCGTGACCATGAGGGACTTCCCCAAAGAGTTGCATGGCCAGTGCCGATGATGAACCCCTGAGTGGATGTGACAGCTTTGAAGCTGACACCAACTGTCCATCACTCACCCACATGAAGCTTGTACCAGGACAAAGAGGAATGTTCTCCCAAACTCATGCCTGCTGTCTATAAAAAAAACCCACAGAGAAACCCGGGTACATCTAAATGTCCACTTCTGGGCATGGTCAAGACATTCAAAGACATTGGCATGAATGTGTGATCATTATCCTTTGTCACAAAAACAGTGCAGCATGTCAAGCCACAAACCAAAGAGATTTTGGAGTGAGTTAGTAAATAAACGGCTACGTAAGTATCTGAGACAATGTGGAATTGGATCCAAAAGCTGTTTTTTGTTTTTTCTCTGTCAACTTCCTGCAAAGAAGGCAGAACACAGCTAGGGTGACAGATGAAAGTGGATTTCGCACAGCACCCAGGCCTCTCCATAAATGCCAGGTGCCATCTCTTCCTTGAGGAAGGAGAGAAAATAGGGACAAGTAGGCAGGAAGGGCTCCAGCAGGCAGGACCATCTGCTGCCAGCCCTCACACAGCCCCAGTGAGCTGTGGGGGCCAATGCTCAAGCAGAAAACCCTCCTGCCAGCTCCCATGCCAGCACAGCTCCTCTGCAGAGAGCTGCTGGATGTATCCCAGCCTGACCGACAAGATAAACATAAAATCATGAATAGCAGCACTCCTTGGGGCAACCAGCACAGACTGACTGAGCATCACCCACCTGGAACAAAGCTGGGGATCAAAAGCCTAAGCACCCGGGAAGCAAAGCAAAATCTCCAAAACTACACAGCTGGCACAGCCAGACAAACATCTCCAGGTTCAAGTCTCTCTGCACTCCCTATAAAGTCTCCGGTCTTTATACATGGGGCACAAAGTTAGAAAAGTGAATATTCTCTTGGACACTTTTATCCCCTTTTTTTTTTCGCTTGAAGCACCTCCATCCATCCTGCCATTCAGCAGGGATAGAAAGGGGATCTGCTTCCACACTTGGGGTTCATTTATGCAAACATTATTAAATTATTATTAAAGTATTATTGTGGCCTTGTTTACAACTGTAAGAGATACACTAAATCTACAGAATGACTTTTTCCCAGGCAAGCAGCCAGCACAGGACTGGTCATACAGGACCTGCAGCTCTGCTGACCAGTGTCCTGGACGTGGAGCAGGGAGGCTCTCCAGCTGTGCTGCCATCAGGATTTTGCTGACATTCTAAGCACTCACAGCCCACTCCTAGCAGGATGCTCTGGCTGCTTCTATGCTTTTCCTGTAATCCAGAAAACAGTGTCACCAAGCAAACGTAGAGGCCCAAGCAGTGAGGGAAACATCTGGAAGGCAATCACCTGGCAGGGCTCGGGATCCTCAGCCATGCCTGGCACATGGGCGCAGGAAGAGCCCTGGCACAGCAGCACAGTCTCCATCTTTTGCAAGAGGCTTTACTCAAGATTGTTCTGTTTGAGAAGCAATGCAGGCAAATCTTAGGAAACACAAACCCCATTTGTGATACAGAAAAACCTAAGAACTTACTCACTGAACAACCCTGTCCATGCACTGCCAGACACTTGGCAAGCTTCCTCCACAACGAGCTTTTTTACTGCAGGCACAGGGCATTTACCAAGAAGAAGCTGCAGGTGTAACAAGACTCACCCTAGCTTTGAAAGATGCACAACAGCGACTGTCAGTTGACTGAAAACCCATGCTGGGAAGTTGATGAACTAAATTCAGGTAAAGATCAATGTTCCAGGGGCTCCCCATCCTCCCAACAGCTGCAGGTTTTAGCTGCACGTTTGCAACGCCAGTTTCAGGGTGAACAATCACTTGGGAGAGCTCCCCTGTAATCTTCACCTGCCCCCTCCAGCCATGCCCACTGTCAGGGAAACCCATGGCTCTGCCTGTACAGGTAAGGAAACATCTCTTACGTTTTGCAGGGCGTCTTGGTACTGCGGCAGTGACGAGAGCTGAGACTCAGAGTGGTATGGGGACAATCCTTTCCTCAGAGTCCTCAGGTCCCCCGTGCTGGACTGCTGCAAAGACAACAGGAAACAGAACAGTCCATATTAATGAGGAGAAAGAAAGCTGTGCCCCTCCAGCTGTCCCGGGTTTTCTCACGACCACATCTATCCCCTTACATGTTCTCATTACTTTTCCCTGCACCAACAGTGACAGTGAACATTGTAATAAAATGCTTTTTCTATGTCCAGTCCTAGAGAAAACACTTGCTAGCAGTTGGAGGTGAACTGTTCAAGGTCTGCTACATTAGGTGATACAGCAGGAAGGCATTTTTATTTTACCTAAGTTCCTACATGCTCAATAAAAGCATTTGATAAGATACACATAAAAAAAAAATATTTTTAAGACTTCAGATTAAATCAAAATTACCAAAAAACCCACAAACCCAAAACAAACAAACAAAAAACCCCACCAAAAAAACCAACACCAGGAGACATTTTCTAGATTGAGGGTTTGTAAGCAGTGCTACTATGATTCACCTAAGCTTGCAAAACCTGTGTTGACTGGAACAGTTCCTTATTCGGTTACAAATTGGCTTGCACCCACAGACCTTAAACATAGTCAAATAAATGTAGGTTGTCTATATGACCCTAGAAGCCAGATAAATGCAACCAACCGTCTACACTCAAAGGGAGAAGCAGCACTGGGTGTTCGGAGTAGCAAATAATCTCCCTGGGACAAAGTTTCTGCCTTGTGTTATTAGCTCTCTGTGATCCTGAAATGTGAAGAATGAGAAGTGTTTCTTATTTATAAAAGTGCAGCCACAAAAAGCCAATACACAAGCAGCCAAAATCAAAGGTCTGGGAGAAGATTGTATCTTTATCACCAATAAACGTCCTCATTAACTTTTCATATTTTTAAGCATATCAAGCAGTGCACTGTCCTCTATTTAAAAGCTAAAAAATCATGACCTTTCAGATTTTTATGCTCCACTATGACTTTTGACTTGCATTTGCTACAGAAATGATGTTTTCTACTTCAAGAGAACCAAAGAAAAGTCATCAGAGCAATAAAATTTAGCAGGAAATCCCATAAATCAGCTCAATCGTATATAAAACCCCACAGTAACCCAAAGGCCTGAACATAAAGGAGACTTCGGGTACTGTTACCATGCACAGATCTCTGGAAATATTGAAAGTTCATTTCCATTTCCTGCTCAAAGAGAAGAATTGGTGCACTCTGAGTGGATACATCATTTTCTATATGTGTCAGAAACACTTTCTTGTAGCTGCATGTCCTGTTTTAGTTGACATTCAGCTTTGGTTTTATTTTAAAATGTTGTTTTCTTAGGTTAAAACTTCTATAGTGATCCAGTGCTTTCACAACCATTCAGGAGCCCTCACCCTATCAACTTTCATTTTATGAGCTATGAAGAGAAGGGCAGTTCTCAAGAAAGCCATAATGAGAAATGGATGCTAGTCCTGTATGACCCAATCTGCTGGGAACTGTTGTGCCTCACATGGATCCAAGTGATACAGAATGAGTTCAGCATATCAGATGTCTGGGATTCCCTTGAATTTACGAAGAGAGATGTGGCCTATATTTCTTTCTCATTTCACAACAGAGTCAGAAAGAGAGAGATCTGAAGGAGATAACTCCTTCTGAAGCTGCAAAGTGACTGCTGCAAAACTGAGTTTCCACCACTATTCCTGGGAGGTATATCATTTCAAAGAAAGGTTAGCAGGTCACAAAGGAAGATGATGAGAGGATTCTTAGTTTACTGGCAGTGTCCCAGGCATGTAATGACTCTTGGAGCTTATCCTGAAAGGATTTCACCTTGGCTGGTTATGCTTCCACTGCCCTGCTGTGTGCAACCTCTTCTCCACTCTTGTGCGTGCATGGGGACACAGCAACCTCCTGGAGGGGTCCTGACACTGCCACTCTCTCCTTTAGGCTGTCAGCTCAGGCACTCGTCCCTGACATCTGTGATGAGGGGCACTTGCGTGGCCAAGGGAAAAGCAGAATAAAACAGCAGAGCCAAATCGTGAGGCTGTATCTTTGGAGACCCCAGAGGTTGCGGATCTCTTTGAAATCTCTGCTCCAGAAGGGTGTGTGGTGCCTCAGCACTTTAGACGCCATGGATTACTCAGACTTTTGCAAACCACGCTGAGACCTGCAAGATGCCACACGACTGTGGGACACCAGAAGCCTAGAAACAGGCCTGAGAAAGAGAGATTTGGTGGACATTGGTTTGCATACCAGAAAATTGCTGCCTTGCCCCCAAATCTGAATGGGTTGATCTACATTGGACTCCCCATGTGTTTCATTACATTACAGCTTTTCCACACAGAAAATCAAAATGCTTTGCCCACCTAAGGAAGGAAGACAACCAAACCCAAGTCCAGACAACACCCAGTATCACACTGCTGTCGCTAAAAATACATTAATTTAAATTGATTTAATTAACTGCCTTGTGCTCCTGCCTGGAGCAAAAGTCTGCATTAATTTCAATTTGGCTTAAATTGGTTGAAATTGTGTTGGTAAATACACAGATACAGTCAAAACTCTGCTTTAACAAGTGTTTATAATGGATTAGTTCTATTGCTTTTTTAAAGCAAATCCCATTTAAGACTGCACCAGCGTGTGACAAAACTATTGTTAGATTGTTTCACTGACTGCTGTTTATGAATCTGACCTAATGCATTCAATTTGATGGAAAGATTCCCACTGAGTTCAATGAACATCAAAACAAGCTCTTAAATAAAGAACAGAAAGGAAAAAGAGAAAAAAATAGGACAAGAAAAAGAAAGGACATCTAAGAAACAAAAATGCTGAGCAGAGATCTATCCAAAAGAGGAATGAAGTGTTTGGAGCAGAGAGTGGATTTGCTAGGGCAAAATGAGTCTTCATCTGCCATTATTTATATTCATCCCTGTCAGAGATGGGCAGAGTAAACTTTTTCCTCCCACTGTCTGTCATAAAGCCAGCCCCTTTCATGAGCACTCCACTCAATGCAATTTTCCTCCTATGTTTTGTAGAAGTTATTTAGAAATGTATCTTACTCTAATCGCTTGGGGGTTTTTTACAACAGGCCACCAATCACAGCTCTGCACTATTTATCTTCCCTGTACTAAAAGCAAATGTGTATTTTTTCACCATAGAAAGAAAACTGCTTTTTCTTCCTTTTTAAAATTAAAATGGTGCAGTGACACATATTCAACAGACCTCCCTAAACATTTGCACATTCTTTGGGCTTTGCTATCACTATTAGAGCTAACCAGGGAAAGAAAGTGAATCCCTCATTAAAAAGCAATATGACTAATGATGCATCAGAATGAGTAGCCATTACTCCACTTAAACCTAAATTAAAAATCCTGATATTTGCATTGTCAATTCACGCACAAAATGAAATCTCTTATTACCTTACCCAATTTTCATTACTGAGATGTAAGTGGATCCCAAATTGCTTTTCTAGTCAGAAAGACATTTTAAAAGTAGAATCCCTGATCATCTCTGTTCATCATCATTGCTGGAGATTATCTCAACTAATGGGCAACATAGCTATAATAAATTATCCTTCAGGTAAAATCATTTCACATTTCTGGAGTTTCAAGGAATTTATCAGCAAAATCACTTTCATCTGAACTAAAATTCCATGGCAACATGCAGTCTCAATTGAACTTTTATTGGAAATGTTTCCTAAGCTGAGGAGCAGAGACAGAAGGAGGGACACAGCAAAGGAGACCACGTGAGAGCTCAGGAGACTCACACACTTGCCCCCAGCAAACACCAACAACTGGCCACTGACTACTCCACAATGGCTCTTGCTCTCTTACTGTAAACGTTTTTCAAACCCTAGTTTCATCCACAATTTAAAAAAAAAAAAAAAAAAAAGCAAGTCCTGACTTTCACAGCAGTACAAAAATGCAAGACCTGCCCTCGGTCTAGCTCAGCACTTCTCTCCATGGCATTGCCTCCCCTTCCCAGCTGATGAGCATGGGGACAAGCCTGCAGAGCCAACACCCACGGCACAAACCTGTCCCACACACTGCCAGCACTGCCACCCCACAGCGGTCATTCCTACACAAGCACTCTTCTACACTCAGAAATAACACCGTAACACTGACTGATAAATTTTTCAGCTAGGCAGAACTCAAGAGTGACCCCAGGAATTTAAAATCTAGGACCAAAGCTTGACCAAAGCCCAAGACCTTTGTCAGCCTGTTACAAAGCAAATGGACACAGACACACCCCTCCCACCAGAGAGTTTGGCCTACTCCTACCAATGAGAAAAGAATAGCGTCAACAAATCAAGTTTTTTAGTAAAAATAGACTCCAAACCCAACTTTTTTTCTGTGTAGAAAACAGAAGCAATTTGATTACGGAAGCAATTTGATGGGTGGAAAGTGGTATTTTCTGTAACAAATCATGTATAATTTTAAACGCTTGAGATAGAAATTAAAGTCTTGGTGCTTACCAAAGACTAAAATTACATTTAAAAAACAAAACAAAACAAAGAAAAAACAGCAAACACTTGTTCCTATCAAAGCTTTCTATCCTGCTAGCAAAGAGAAGAAATGGTGGCCTCTGACTTTTTGACCTGCTGTGCTGAGTGATTCAATTGAAAAATAACACAAATAACACAAGAAGATGGATGGTGTTTCTGGTATTTTAAGGTCAAAGTACTACAAAGAAACATTTATTTTCCTTTCCGTTTTTGTTGAGTAAAGTCAGATCAGTGCTGTGGCCATGTTGGACCAACTGTGAAGATAAAGTGTTGAAAACTTAGAGACAAGTCAGACAAATTATCTTTTCTGTTACCCTTCAGTGTTACTTCTGCTAGAAGGGAGAAAAAAGAAGACAAATATTTAATTCTGAAATACTTTGATGCAGCAAAATGGACTGTTCTTAACATAAATTAAATACAGAAAGACAGAAATTTACTTGACAGAAAGTTTTCAGCATTTTTGAAAGAGATTAGCAAAAAATGATTTCAATTAGAATTATGTGCTGAAGTGACGGAGGAAAATGAAAAAGCAGCACTGTCAGCTCCCAGTAATTCAGGAATTAGCATTCAAAACAGGGTTGTTACATAAGTAGCCTCTAATTGGAAACACTTTTTTCTCCTTTCACATAAGTTGTAACAGATGAAGGCTGAAAAGAGGTTAAAAAAGTTTTTAATCATAATGATCAGTTTGACCCTGTGCCCTGTAGAAATATTAAAGCCTTCACAAATGGTCACAGCTTCCCTTCTCCCCATGGGCTGTGGGGTCATTTGGGAGCAATTTGGGTGTCTAAACACGGGCATCCTGTGCCTGAGCGTATCCAAGGCACCCGTGGAGCCTTGGTAGATGGGGAAAGAGCTGCAGGAGATGCACACCCTTCGCTGCACAGAGGGAGCAAGGAGGCTTCTGCTAGAAGGGAGTGAGGACTACAGCTCAGCACCTGAGGCACTGCTCTCCTCACCCCTCTGTAACTCATTGCCAACCTCCTGAAAGCTTTCTCTCCTGGTCCACAAGTCCTTTTAAAAAACACACAGCAAGGCACCAGTTTGAAGGTGAGGAGTCCTACAAAGCCCCTTTTTGTTTACTTCTGGGGAGTACCTTTATAAAGGGATGGCAGAATGGGTCCAGAGCACAGAGAATCAGGCATACATGAGTCACTGACAGCAGACTTCCCAAAGGACTTTCATTTCCAAGGGTTTATAATAATCAGCTTCATTTTCCTACAACGCAGACCCACTTGCACTAAGCTCAAGAGACAGCAGATTACACACCGCACAGTTTAAATGTATTAATATTGTATCTGCTTTCTATATAACTTCAGAAGAAATTATGTAACAGCATGAAAGGCAACTAGATGGAAAGGAATACTGCAAGGAATTCGATATTGACAAGAGAACATACCCTTATTGATACCCATTCACACCTGAGGCATTGGACAAATTATTATGCCACACCATCACCCAGCCTTCTGACAGACAAGCAATTTCCATTTTTTATTGGCTACCTCCCCTTTTACAAAGCACAGGATTTCCTTCAGCCATCGTTTAAACATCAGAATAAACCTGGTCCTTAGCAATAGGGCAAGGGCATCACAGCCTGAACATGTAAGACCATAAAGACCATTTGGTCTTATGATTTGGGTAATTCTCTATATGAAAAAAAAAAAAAGTCTATATTAAAAAAAAAAAAAAATTCTTACTTTGGACTATAGTTTCACCCCATAAATCCTGGACGTCAGATGGAAAACTCTGTTGAGATCTTGGCTTTTGATTATATACATTTGCGAAGAGGGAAAAAAAAAAAGCCAAAACGCAGAGGGTTTTATTTCAGCCCACAATGTCAGGCTGCCTTCATCTTTATGGACTCTTGCACTGCCCATTACCTGGATTACTCGCCTGTCACTGTAATATAAATTCTTAAACCTACCAGCAACAATCCTCTAAACCATAATTGTTCTAGTAATTGAAACTGCCTCAATTTTGACACTCAACAACCTATTGTTTGCAACTGAGTAATTAAATGGAAGGTTTAGATAAAAATCTTTTCCTGTTGTTTTGTAGCAATTTAGCTGAAAGTGCCCACTTCTCTTCATGTAGGCAAATGGCATTGATTTGAACTTGGCCAAAACACCAATGTCTTTTGCACAAGTACAGGAGGGAAATAAAAATAAATTAGTGGCATATTTAATACATTCAGATGATTAAAAAATGGAAATCACTAACATTAGCAAGTGAAAGAATAAGCAATCAGAGCCCCAAACAACCAGCAGCAGTATTAAAAGGCAGGCCCCCGATACAAGAAGCTGCCGTGGATGCATTAGTTCTCTCTACCTTACTAAAATTTCATGGCAAGCTGTGGCACTCAGCCAGCTAGAAGGGAACAGAAAAACCTTATACATGTGGAAACTTAACAGAAAAAGAATTTTTATTAATAAAATATATTAATTATTAATTATATATTAATAAAATATATTAATAAAAAATAAAATTTTATTTTATCATTTTGAAAAAAATTCTATCTTTACCACAGATGACCAAATAGTCTTATATGCAGCACTTGATAAGATAATATTATATATTTCAACCCCTTTTCCCGTATTCATGACAGAAGCCTTGCAGAACCCATTATTATCTGCACAAACATTAACATCTTACTATCTAGATTCAGAGCATGGTGACCCCCACAAACAGTTGATAAAGCCTGAACACCTTACTCTTCTTCACATGTGGTACAGGCATTTTACCACCCCTGCAGAGGTCAATGGCACCATCAGAGCACACAGCCCTGTAAGAACCACCTGGCCCACGTTAGCCTTAGGTATCACAGAAGAGCAGTGATATTTTGCTGAGCTAAAGCAAAGCAGAAGCACATCTCAAATACTGTGCACGAGGTGGTGCAAAGCACCTGCCTTGCACAGCCCTCACACAGGCTTCAGGGCAAGGGCTCCTGTTTCTCGTGGCCCCAGCTCCACAAGTGAGTGGCCCTGTTAGGCAGCCTTGTGCCCCACAGAACATGCCCTACCACATGACCTTGCACAAACATTTCTCCCTTATCTCATTAATCCATGTTTCAGTGTCTCATGCACCAGGAATCTGAGGGATGGGAAATTTCACTGTGTGAAGCTAGTAAATAATTGAATTAAGGTTCAGTAATTGCAGTTATCACTACAAGACATATTAAAGCAAAAATAAGCTCAGCAAAGCACATATCTGACTTTAAGTATATGTGAAGAGTCCCATTAGCTTCAACAGCATTTATCAGGCAAGCTGGAAATTACACACATGAGAGTGCAATAAAAAATCAACATATTTGATTTTGAAAGAACTCTGCAAATAAGGAAAAAAAAATAGGGGATGAGATTAAAACTATTTAGCATCTTCCATGTCATGCAATAATATCAGTCTTTTGGAACAGGAGAGATTAAATTCCTTTACACGGGTTCATATCCCTGTTGTACAAGCAGCACATCGGGGATTGCTCCTGAACTGGTGACAAAGGCTTTAGAGGATAACCGTCTGTCAAGACACCTATTCTCCTGCTTCCCTCTTCAGTACTCAGCCAGGAGCTCACAAGCACAGCCTCAGACAGTTCCGTGAGTAAATCCATTTTGAGTGGTTCATGTGGAACTGGAAATGCATTTGGGCATGGTGCCATGGCTTGACCTCGGCCCTTCACAAACGCAACACAGGGATGAGGATCCCCACTTCTGCCTAGGCTCTGACTTCCCCCTCACATCGTGATCTGTGTTCATAGAAGCTGGAGGGGCAACCTGGTTGCACTGGTGACAGCTGGAATTCTCTGTTGTTGGGGGAGCTAACAACTTTGGGAAAGACAGGAGACAGTCAGTAAGAGGCTTAGCAGATTTTACCACGTAAAATCACTCTTGGAAAAAGACTTTTATTAGTATCTCAGTGGGGTACAGGGAACAAAAGCACGGTAACTTTCAAACCTCTCCATTCTCTGTAGCAACTGAGGTAGGGAACTTTAGTACACTGTTAATATTCAAGAATGTCAGTATTTTTGTCCTCTTGTTTTAGATCTGCAGAGAAAGATCAAGCCCATAACTCACAGGAGACTCAGATAATCAGTTCAAACCAAATTGAAGTATATAATTATAATCACACAACTGGCAGGCTTTTGCTCAAGAGGAAATATGAGCTGGCACAGCTGAGAGATTCAAGTATCACAGCCTATAACCCAAATAGAAATGCAGCTCAATAGTTAACAAAGCCAAATGGAGGTATAGCCACTGGCCTTTGGGGTAACCCAAAGTCAGGTCTGTGGCTTGCATGCCAGCAGTTTCAGAGTCACAGTAATAGAGCCCATTGTGGCTCATTAGAACCAAAATCAGTGTCTTTACTAGGGGTGCCAGTGGAGAAGTTAAGGAATGCTGCCCTGGTTTCCTCAGGCAAGGAGTTGTAGATATGGATGTAGCATCAAGCACAGGTCTGGACCATCCCCTGGAGTCACATTTCATTTTCTCCTGTCAACTGCACTCCAGGCAAGGAGGCCAAGGGAAACCACTGCACCTCCTCCCAAAATCTCAGCCACAGCAACACTGCTGGGCTGCCTTCAAAGCACTCCCCACATCCCATAGAACAACAGAGTTGTTGGGAATGAGAAAAATAAAGAGCTGAAACCTCTCCTGATAAATCTGCAACGGTCCCTTGCAGGATTTAGCTCGCACTGGGCACCAGCTGACTGAGGCAGTATTGGGCAGTCAAGTCCCTCTCCTCTGGAGGACCACTTGGATGTTCCAAGTTCTCTGCTGAACCAGGTCTCAAACAGTCAGCGAGAACCAATTATAGCCAGTCTCAATTTTTGTGAGATAATCTGAATATTCTTTAAAAGTATCTTATAAAGATTTAGATTTGCATTTTTGGCTTCATGAAAAACAAAACAAAGCTGAAAATCTTGTCATAAACTTAAAAGTTTTGAGTACAGAGACCTCTTTTTTTCAAAGCAATGAATCATTAACATCCTTCCCCCATTCTTGCCCAAGTTGTTTTTAGATATCAGACTCTGAATTTTTCTTGATCTGGGCTTGAATTTGGCATTTTACTCATTGCAGAAATCTGTTTTAAGCCTCTGCAGTTATTGCTTAGTTTCCCCTCAAGACATTTTTCAGTACTTCTCAGATGGACCGATCACTGAGACTCTGTGTACTTTGAACCTCTCCACATGTTTCAAAAACACAAAAAGCTGCTTCTACATAGCCTGATCTAACAGCAATTAAGAGTTTTTTCCCTGGCCCTGTCCTCATATAGAGAAAAAGAGTAGAATCTAGTGAAATTATTACAAAGCTGGTTAAGCACAGGATATGACTAATCCTGTACTTCACAGCTGGGGGTTAAACTGAGCCTCATTAAACCCAATGTTCTTGCTTACCCACAACAGAAACAAATGGGGCGCAGCAGAGCTCCGCGTGTGTGCGTCTCCCTCACACACACCAGAACACTGAAATTCAGCTCCAGCCCTTCCAAAATTTTAAGTTGCAAGAAATTATATGATGGGCTCAAATTTGTAAGACTCAATTAACCCAGTATGTCTCTGTCTATCTGTTAGTCGACTTCTGGATCCAGATCTTTTGAATTATATTTCCTAGGTTTTTACGGAACTCTATTTACATTCTCGTAAAATCTCTGGATACCACAGGTGACAACCCCCAGAACACACAGTACACCACCCAGATTTCATCACAAGTTGCAAAAGCTCAGTTCTGTCACTGACCATGCATTTTAGATGCGTATGAATGCAAGAGAATATTTATTTTGGTAGGTAGCAGCCCAAGCCCCTGATGTCCAAAGTAAACAGAAGGAACTCCACTGTCTTAAAGGGCTGGAAGGTATTTTGAATTACTCCTACAAAACTGTACATTTCTTATTTGGGGAGGAAAAACATTTTATTCAATCAGTACATATTATTTACTATCATCTCAAGTCATCTTATTGAATAGCAAATTGGTCAGATCAGTCTTGTCATTGTAATTCTTGTCAATGTAAAAAGAAGGAGGTGAAACAGAACACATTTGGACGTTGATTGGTTTTTCAGGCTATGTTTTCTTGAAGATTCTGCTGCCACAATTAAAGAAGCAACATTTGAGCGATTCTGTTACCATCTTTTGCATTTACACATGTAAGAAATGCAGTGCACTCTCAAAACTATATCCAAGTTTTGGTCTCAAGAGAGAAGGTCCCATGAAAATCTGATTCTTCAAGAGCTGTACTCCAAAATACATGGAGTCATGTAGGAATTCTCACCGTTGACTTGAGAGGAATATTTGGATGTGACCCCAAATATGAATCTCCTTTTTTTTTTTACCTAAAATTAATATGCAGCTAAACATTTAAACGCTGTCTGAAACTGGTAATAGAGTAACTGAGGGCACATCCCCTTCAGTACTCTGAATTTAAATGGAGACCAACTGCCTGGAAAGATTTCATGTCTGAGTTGCTCTGTATTACAAAAAAAAAAAAAAATTCCCTTGTGAGACCTCAGATTAAGCAATTATACTTATCCTCCTCACCCACAAACAATAGGTAGACTTTGGGGAAATTAGAGAGGTTTGTAATTTTGTCCCTGTCATGGTGAGTGTGTGCAGGGCTCCTGGCACAAGCCACAGCCTCAGACAAACCTCCAGAGCCAATTCATGGAGAGGCCCAAATGCTAAGACCTTATAGCAACTCTGAGAGCTGAGAGGAAACTCTACAAGCAGGAACTGTTAATGGCAGACTTGGCACAGAAGTGACTGCTAATAAAACAACAGAGGAAATTGCACTCTGACTCTCCTGGAGCCAGCCAGCACATTGTGGGCAATTTCTTTTTCTCCTCTTTGGGAAGAAATCAGGCTCTCCACTGAATGGCATTTACATCTTTGTTCTTTGCAGTACTAATGATTGTCAAGCTCTTTTCGACTCTGGGGTCCAGATTTTCCCCCTTGTTTTGAGAATGATATGCTAGAAACTGCCTGCTGAGTGCATGGTTGTGCCAAGATCCCATTTGCCTAAGAACTGTGGCAGACTGCAGGTGCTGTGGCCATGGACGTCCCTTGCTCTAACACCTCAGCTCTGTCTTAACAGCAGTGTTTATAGGCATTGCCTACTATCATTTTATTAACCCTACAGCTTCAGCCTTCTTTTAATTCAGGGAAAGCATGGAGTTTCTTAAAAGTAAGACTAAGAACAGTTTTCAAGAACTTCTAGAGATGCTGTAAAGACCTTCCAAGGATACTCTAAATCCCAGGCAACTAGCAGGCTGAACTGCTGTGAAGTGCTGGTGCTACTGAAGTCTATTAGGCAATTTTAATTAAATACTCTTACATTCCTCATAAATCTCAACAGCTGTCACTCCCTAGAGAATTTTTTTTTTGTTTGTTTCTGCTCTGCACCAGGGGGCTTGAAATTCTCCATGAAAGAGACACATCATGACTTCATTGTCAAACGTCCAGTTACTTAGAGCCTCACCTGCCCAATGCATCTCCTTTGTTAAAAGCTGGGCTTTTTGAAACTAAGGTGCGTAATGTGCCCTGGGCATCTCTGAACAGAAAAATGCCTCTGGCATTCCTGCTCTCAAGGGAAAAGGCAGACACAGCTCAGCAGAGACTATAAACCAAAAGGAGTCCTGACAGACAGCCCATGGTGGACAGTACTTAGTTACAGGGAGAGAAAACACACAGCCTATAAACTTCAGTTTTAGTTAAAAGCGCTCAATCTTCATGAGTGTACAGAATGAGCAGAAAATGCAAAATAATATGAAAGATTGGCCAGAAGTTTGCTACTGGTATTATCTCTAAAATGTATGCTTTAGTTATGAAACTACCCAGAATTGATCTTTTGGAACTCCTAAATGTCATAAATACAGGTTTCTCTAACCTTAAGGGGAAAGTGTGCAATGAAAAATTCCTTTTTTGTTCAGGGGGCAGCATGAGAACCTGTGCTTGGACACTTCCAGTTTGGAGAAATGGAAAGCAAGTATGGTCTTCCATATCAGGGATCACATGTCAGCAATATGGAAGGTACCCTTGCCTAGTCAACCAGACTCCCCTAAAGAAAGGTTAACAACAGCTCTCCTGGGCATTTCCTGCAATAACACAGAGGAAAATTAAGACTTCACCCCTGTGATGTTGCAGAGACCAAATGCATGCACACAGCAGGACACAGTGTGAGACTACAGAGTGAGAATTTGAGAATACAAAAGTGATGCCCATGAAGCTCTGTGAAACCAACACCCAGCATTTCTGAGCTTACATTCATCTTCTTTACACTACAACTTAAAACTTCCAGAAACCAGCTACACTTGTGAGAAAAGCTCACACCATCCCATCCAGCTCTGTGGAGTCTTTGCCACTCTGGCTACACCACAGACACATATCTGCACTGGAGAGCAGGACTGAGGGGTCTTTTCTGGTAGAGGCATTTGCTACAACCTCTCCTCAGACAATAGAAACCAGGGCAACAAAAGCTGTGCGTTGCCAGAACTGCTGCCAGAGATTTTGCCAGCACAGCAATTCCAAGAGCATGACCTTCTAGCTGACATGGCCACGCCGACAAAATATCACAGCATAAACTGAGTCAAAAACGTAAAAACTGGAGTAGTTTCTCCTCAGAGAAAGGAAAATGGGGAGAGTGATGATTATTGATGAGTTAGCAAAGTCAGAAGCATATCATTTCCCAATTGGAAATACACATCTCCTTGCCTAGAAATCAAAAGAAGTCAAAACAACAACAAAAAAACCCCACATATATAGTTATCATAACAACACCCTTATTTCCATTTATTTTCCTCCTACAGCAAAGTGTGCCTTGTGAGATGGTATTTCTTGATCTCCAAGAGTAAGAAAAGGGTCTCTCCATTAACCTGTTCAAATAAGTCACTACAAAAACAGAAGTGTGAATTCCAGCACAGCTATGCTGCAGGTGATATGTACAGTCCAGAGTAGCTGCCAGGCACGGGCTGGGGAGCTGCTGCCTGTCCCACTGAGGCTTTCTTCTAAACTGCTTATAGAGAAATAATACGTTGGGAAGCAGGAGAAAAACGTCAAGCTCAGGATCGCCCTGCAACAACTTGATTCCAGAAGGGGATACAAAGACACCACCTCTCAGCACACCTTCACTCCAGAGATGCTGAAGAAGATAAAGCAACAAATCTCACTCAGGATGCACTACCAGCAAAGGGGTATTGTGTCACTGGCCACTGGAATATAAATCCTGCCATAAAGCTTGCAAATACCCTTTGCAGCACCAGCCTTCTCAGGTTTCTCTGGATGAAGCACTATTTCAGGTCTGTGTTTAGCACTTGGAAGGAAGCCAGGAAGACTTCTATAACCACCCCTGATTTGTTAATCCCTTAATGCACAGGCACTGTTTGTTACTTAGGACGTCAGGTTTCATCGCTCCTCAGCATGCTGGTGATAGAACTTCTTGACACCAGGCTGCAAATATTATTGCAAAGTCAATACTCCCAGGGAGAAAGCCAAGCCGAGTTAAAATGTGACTTTGGTGTTGACAAGCCAGCTTGGCACTGCAGAGTTCAAACAGCCAGGATCACCTGGCAACTTTCAAAACAGGACAAAGTTTGCCAGGATCCTTTTTGACTAGAGTCTTATCCCAAGATCCGCATGGTAACAGCTAAACACTTTCCAATCAGACAAAGCAAGTAAAAATACAGTACATGGATTATACTTTTTGGGAAAGCGCTGGGAGCTAGATGTACGTATGCATGTGAGTTTATATCTATACAGATTTTCCTAATCTTTCTTATTAAAGGACAAAAAAATACAAATCTGGGTGTGTAGCACGACAGACTGGAGGTGATGCAGCTCAGTATTCCCAGGGAGTTCACCCAGCCCATGGTAACTTCAACACTCCTGGTGCCCCAAGGAAAGCTGACTCCCTGCTTATAATAAATAGTTATTTCCTGAATGTGATCTAAAAGAGGGTGGAACCTCATCTTTTTGGAGGGCCATTGAGACATCACACAGGGGCTGCACAGCACAACCCAGCTCGGCTGGCATCAGTGCCTGCTGCTGCTGGGGAGGTGGCTGGCCTTCTCCAAAACACAGAGCTATTTTTAGGTCATTTCCTTCCTCCCTGGATGCAAATATTTATACTTACAGAGCCCAAAAGGTGATGACACCTGAAGACAGTGGAGGAAAAGGCACTGTCTTCACACCCAGGGCAGCACGTAGGTGAAGGGTTGATGCATGAGCCTGAAGCAGCTCCACACATCCCAAAACTATCTGGGTTTTAACCTCCCAATGCAATCAGCCCATGCAGCTATTCAGCCCCTATTCATTATCACCAATAATTACCAAGGTTTTTTTGACCTCCTAAGGCAGATCTGACAGAGTAATGTGCTTGGCTGCAGCAGGACAAAGCTAGGCCAAGGGCACATGGAGCCCATCCCCAAATCCATGCCCATCCCAACTGTCCCCATGCAGACCATCTGCCTATCAATAGCTCCTATTAAACAGTCTCGGGGCTTCGACTGCCCCCAGACACCAGCTCAGTCACAGTTTGGGAGAAAGACAGGGGGAGTTAAAATTAAATTAGCAATCGATTAATGCATGAAGCAGCTCCAAAGCTGTTGAGTTGAGCACCCTTTTGGGGTTTAACCCTTTGGTGCTCTATGAGTTTTGTTTCACGGCTAGTAATGCCAATAAGTATGCTAGGAAAAAGGAGTAATCTTTTTAAAAGCTCACAGTCAGGTCAAAATGTGTATTTCAGAAAAAAAATAACAACGGACAAAATTATTTTATTGAAATTTCTGTAGAGCTCTTTATTATTTTTTATTTTAAATGAGAATTTTAGAAATGTGATCCCAGAACAGTCTATTCTCCAATTTGGTGAAATGCAAAGACCACCACAACATAAACTGGCAAAAAGGCATTTAAAAAAACATTCCAAGGGCTTTTTTATTTCCAGTCTTTATAATTGGGAAGAATCTGGAACAAAATGACTGTGAAACATGGTGCTTGAAGAAGCAAAGTATAGGAAAAAAAAACTTCTAAAATGCTGTGAAGGTAGAACATAAAACACTGAAGGGATGCAAAAAACAGGAAACAAAGGGTAACTTTTCCAATGGTTTAAACAGACAGTGCCTTATTGAATGCAGCAGAGATGCCCCTGTTTACAGCAACTGCTGTGTTTTACAGGGGATCCAGAGGACATACCAGGCAGAATGGCTGTTTTCTTCCCACTGCTTGACATTGCTATATAAAGACAGGTAAGCATCGTGAGTGATCAAAAGCACAGTAGCACGTGGAGTAGACTTTGAAAGGGAGATGCAAGCAAAAAGCGGCACTTTAGAGAGCCTGTTCAGATTTAAGTAAGATCTCAAATAAAAGCTGGGAGCCTGCACCACACAAAACTATTCCCAAGGCTGTCCTTTGACAACAGCCTCCTCTTTCAATGAGATAAAAGTCAATGTAAATGGGAAAGCAAGACAAAATCCAACAGCAAGGACACAGGCTGGACTCTCACAGCATTCCCAGGAGCAGAGGTGGATCAAGGAGCTCTGCAGGGAGGCATTAATGCATCTCCGAAACACATACAGACACTAACAGAGGATTCACTTATTTTCCTTTTTTTTTTTTTTTAATGTTAACAAAAGGAGACCAAATTCCTTGTGGGGTTAATATGAATTATATTCTTCCTGGGATGTTTACCAAAAGCACTTGTGCTGCCAAGTGGAGAAGTCAGACACAACCATACGGAAATAGGAGAACCGAGCCACACTATTATCTATTAGGAGGAAAAAACCTACCTGGGAAAGAAGCTTGTTGTCGTCCTCCAGCAGTTTCACTTTTGTTTCAAGTTGCCTGATATAGTTGGAAGACGAATCTTTACGAAAAGAGAAAAAAAAAAACAACGTATTTTAAGCTTATTGTGCTACAGGCAAGTATTGTCAGACAGCAATATGTTTTCCCACTCTGTGGAAGGCCAGTTTGGAAAAGACTTAAAGAATAAATCCCTAAGTGTATAGGGTGAGGAGGGACTCTGTCAAGGGTTTTTTCACTAAAAAGCTGAGATTCAGCAACAGCAATATCTTTTGTGAATCTGCATCAATGCCAGTTTGAGGGATAGGTGATACAGAAGGAAAGTGAGGTTGAAACGCTGTGTTTTGTATTTTTATAAAAGTAATTTCCTAGTTTTGAAAGCTATTTTCATTTATCTAGAATGCATCAAAATCCTCCATGAGAGAACAAGATGTTTCCTTTTAGGTTTGAATGAACAACCCCTCTACACACGTGCCTTTTTCTTTCAAAAACAACTGAGAAACTCAGAAAACTAAGCTGTTGGCACAGCTCTAAGAGGAGGTCAGTGCCACAACTCCCAGTGCTGTAAAAGGGGGAGAAGTGTATTCAGAAAGGCCACAGAGCTGCAGCATGCAGCCAGCCTGGCATACACAGCAAGTGCCTACCCAGGACATGTTTTTTCTAGTGGAAGACGTGACACTAAACAGAAAAATATCAGGACAATAAAACACAGAATACCCTCACACAAAATGGTAATATTCAACCTGAAGGAATGCAATGGCTGATTTACCATTGCAGTAAGACAGCAGCACCAGATAGGGCGGCCTGGCATAGAAGATTAAATTGCTGGAGAGCTCTGTGGGTGGCTTACTGCTGTCCAAAGCATCTGGCTTTTGCTTTGAACTCTGCTTTGAAGGAACACATTCGAAAATTTCACAGGGAAGAAAATAAAAGAACCTGGGAAAACCTTTTCTCCATTTTCATTATGGCTTGTTGATTTCCTCCCATACACTTGGATCTTTGCAAAATTTCTCCTCCACTTGTAATTTGAGTAGCAGAGGCCATGAGGTTTTACACCAGGAGGAAAAGTTTTGCAACGTAAGTACTTGAAAAACTCCAAACATTTTCCACACTTCTAAAGGGGCTCTGCAAAGTGCAGAATTATCATTTCCCTCATCCCACTTATTGTGGCATGACTGCAGAAGCCACTGCTCAGTCCCAGGACTCCTTGCCAAGTGCGAATTAGCGAGGAATGGGGCATTAACACAAGGCCCCAGGGCTGGTGGCTGTGTGCTGCCAGTGGCCAGCACCTTTTGGGATCAGCCCCCCAGGGTGAGCAGGCACCTCTGGCCGCAGCTCTGGCACATGAATACTCACCCACCCACACGGGTAAGGTTTAGGCTGGCTCTGTGCTAAACAGCTTCTCTCTGCCTTTGCCAGTGGCTGCCAAATGCACTGGGCACTAAGCCTGAATGCTCTTCCTGGCCACTCTGGGGGAAGCTCAGCAGAAGAGCTAGCAGGGAAGCTACAGCTAATCACTGAGACTGGCTGAGAGTGGCTTTGGCCACTCAAGGGAAAAACTGGAATATGCTCAGAAAAGTGCTACCATAGACCAGTGCCAAACCACACATAAAGGAACAGCAGGGTGGATCTGAGTCAAATACCCATCTAAAGCACACTCTCAGAGGAAAAATGCTCAGTTTTTTGACTGGATTATGCTTTGTCCAAACCCAGGAAATCCAAACAAGTCCTCATAAGAAAGGTTAAGAAGACATTGTAGGGAGTTATGTAAGTTCAGTGAACAGCTTAAGCGGTGACAAGGGACCATAAACCCAACCCAACAACCACCCTAACGTGGGGGCAGTCTCCAGATCAGAGGAGAAGAGAGCAAACCAAGCAGGTTATAGAATGAGTCTAAAGCACTTTCCCCATGAAGGCCTCAAGCACCACAGCATTAGCCATTTAGTGTATGTAAAAGTGGCGAGGAGAATGCTGCAGTAGATGGGTGCTGAAGTCAGTCAGCAAGATGTCAGGATCAGCTTGAAGAACTTGATGAATTAGTAGTGAACCTGTCCCCCAAAAAGGTGCAAGGGGAGTTTGAGATTATTAAATATAAAGCCAGGAGGAGCACGGATCCTTTGGTCTGAGCCCCCTAGGTCATCACACTTTGTTAACGTTCCCCTAAATTCAGTAATACCCATTTGGCGAAACAGTTCCAAAACCAGCCTCCACTGAAGACAACCAGAGACTACACCTTGTGTAGCTTGTGTGCTGAATACAACAGCCTCCACTGGTAGATCTGCTCAGATAAGGTGTCCTTCCCATCTGCATTCCAGTTTCACTGGCACCCTCATTGTGCTAGCAGCTACAAGAAATTTAGGTTAAGCAGATGAATGGTGACGCAGAAGCTGCTGTGTTCAGGCCCTGAATGCTACAAGGACTGACTGACGAAAAAAATAGAGCATGACTGCCAAAGAAAACGAAATAGAGAATTATTTCCTCTCTGGGGTTTCATACCCCTTACAAAAAAAAGTTTACTCCTTGGGAAGGCAAGCCCTGCATCCTCAGGAGCCAGTGCACACCACAACTACTACCAGCCCTGAAAGCCTGATCTGAGATCTGCTAGAATTCTTCCGACACCACTGTTTAACCCCAAACCGTGTCTGATGTCTGGCCTCAGCCAGAAAACACTCTATGGCAACTTAAAATAAATGTAGGAAAGATAAGAAAAGAAAAAAAAAAACTAAAAACAAAACCCAAAAAACAAATGGGCTGGTTTATCAGCAGAAGATGCTCCATCTTGGGCAAAGGCTGCGAAACTGCTCAGAGCCTTCCCAATCCCTGCTGTGCCCTCAGAATCGAATCATCTCCATCTTCTGGACCTGCCTGTGTTGAGGGAGGTGCCAGATGAGCCATTTGCATCTTGATCTCAGTTTTTAAAAATTTCATAAATCTCCCAACAGCAGGCAGTTACACTGCCAGGCTAAGCAGTGAAATCTCAGGCTAGGTCTCACCCATGTTAGATCAAGAAACACATTCCCAACATTTTTCTGCCTCTGACCTTCCTCTTATCAGTGAGTTTCCCTCCTCTCCTGCCTCCCCTAAAAGCCACGAGACACGGACAGCCCCACTGACCCATCCAAGAGAGGCACCAGATCTGGATCACCAACTGATCAGACCTCCTCATCCCTTTCATTAGAAATCAAACAAATGGCCCTCACTGCTGCCAGCTGTGAGCAGTGCTCCACCTTCACCAGCCCAGAAGCACTCTTCTCAGTGGCACAAGCAGCTCCCAGACCCAGGCACTGGGGCATACCATCCACCCAGCCACACCTCATGGCACGGATTTTGAGTACACTCACACCTGGCAGTGCCCTGCTGGCGACCAGACAAGTATGGTGGTCAAGAACACATGGTCAAGGATAAGCTTTCTGGCACATTTTTTTCTCTGGCACTCAGTGCTGCCTGGGATGCCACTGGGGCCAATGTCCTCCTCTAGTTACCCCTTGGGGCCACGAGGAGCAGCTGCACAAGCAGTGGGTGCCTTAGTGGACCAGATGGCACCAGAGGGAAGGAATTTCCCATCAAAACATTTCACATCCCACTCGACACCCTCCCCGTGGCAGCCATCATCACACAGAAGAGGAAGTCGGGGAGAGAGGTAGCACCATGCCCTGCCAGGCTGCTGCCCACGACAGCAAAATGGGTGAGAACTGTAACCACCATCAGCCATCGCTCACTCGCACAATGTAAATTCTACAAGCTAAATTGTTCACAGAGCTGTAAAACCTGAAGTCCTGTTTCTTTACAAAGCCTTGGAAAAACTAATTGGATGTAGCTCCCCACATTATCTCCATGAGAGGTAGAAGAGCCGCATTCCAGCTCAGGAAGGAGCATTGCTGTTATTATCCACCCTCCTCAAGATATACTGTTCTAAAAAACATACTCCATCTGGAATGGGATATAATTCAGCTTGGATGTAATCTAGCTGAGTAACTTTTCTCCACACAGATAAACCACTTAATACTCATTACAGCTAAATGGAGGCAAGACAAATCACTCTACCTTGTTTTAACTCAATGGTCTCTAAGAGAGCAGGGAACTGCCTGGCTCCTCAAGCTTTGTAAAAACATAAATTAGAAATTGTTTTAACAAACAAAACAATCTTGCAGCCTGCAGAGCACAGAACAGTGTAATTTGAAAAGATACTTGGAGCCTTTCTGATCCTCATCTGATATTTCAGAGGAATCTGTCAGAGGGGTAAATATGATCAATTACACATTTATTTTGACACTAGCAAAATAAATTGTTTTATTTCCTCGTATGCCACTTCTCCAACCACAAGCATGCAGAGCAGAGGTTTGTGTGGTAGCTACAAGGTTGGGATCAAGACATTTTTATTTAATACCTTTTCATAATGAGGTGGTAGCACCTAAAGGAACATAAGAAAAAAACCTGCCCTTTGCTTATGGAGCTACTTTAACTAAGCATGATTTAAGACAGTAAAGCATAGCTATATTTTGTCAATGTCCTGCAAACAAGACTCTTCCTGTCCTCATAAAAAGCAGCATTCCTAAAGGGATTCTCCCAAACCAAGGAGGAAAGGCACATGAGGGAATGATGCTCTGCCAGATCTGCACCTTGCAGCCAGCTGCCTTCTTTGCATGATAGAATGCTGACATTTTCTCTTCCTCTCCTTCCATCAAAGATCATCTCATAAGAAGGTCTTCACCTGTGCTCAATAAAACACTTTGCTGTTTGTTGGCAGTTTCATTATCACATCTCTGCTCTTCACCACTATATTTCAGATTTGTATTGCTCTACTGGTCTTGCTTCTTGACACAGACAAGCAAGCTGAAAAATGGACAGTGGTTATATCTTGTAAAGAAGTTGATTTATTAAAGCAACAGCACTCTTTCAGAGCAGTTGGAAAGCAGATGAAACTCACATATCTTAAATATTGTCATTAAAGGAAACTACTGGGAGAGATGGACAAATGCACCACCCTTGCTTTTTCCTAGGCAGCCCCCATCTTTCTGCTCTTACCAGCAAACCCCATTCCCAATGTCCTGTTTCAGAGTGGTATGCAAGGCAAGTTTTCACAAAAGGCTTAAGTCAGTGTAAGGCTCAAATGTGAGCAGGGCCACCACAAAGGCAATGCTGAGTTATTGTAGTTTCATGGGTGCTGCCCTCTGCTATGGGACCACAAGGGCTTTCAGGGAATGCTCCTTGCTTTGCCTTGGCATAGAATCTCAGAATAACCTGGGTGGGAAGGGACATTCAACAGTCATCTAGTACAGCCCCGGCAGCAAGCAGGGACATCTTCAACTAGGTCAGGTTGCTCAGAGCCCCATCCACCTGTCCTTGAATGTTTCCAGGCATGGGGTATCTACCATCTCTCTGGGCAACCTGTGACAGTGTTTCACCACTCTCATTGTAAAAACTTATTTCCTTATATCTAATCTAAGCCTGACCTCTGTCAGTTCAAAGCCATTAAGCCATCTCCTATCACTACATACCCTTGTAAAAAGTCCCTCTCCAGCTCTCTCATAGCCCCTTTTAGGTACTAAAAAGCTGCTCTAAGGTCTCCTTGGAGCCTTTTCTTGTCCAGGCTGAACAACCCTAACTCTCTCAGCTTTTCCTCAGAGGAGAGGTGTTCCAGCCCTCTGATAGTCTTCACATCTTCACCATCATCAGGTCCAAAATACCATACCCTGCTAATCCCGAATCCCATGCCTTTCCAGTAGCAGCTTAGGTACAATTTACGGTCTCCCTTGAGATGTGATAATGGAATTTGCAACAACAAGGTCTATGGTAAATAGAAGCTCCCAGCATTTTGTACCTCTGCAAGATATTCAGCAAGCACACCATACGACCCTGCTCTACCTCCTGTCCCACCACCTCATTCACTGTGGGTTTCCTCTGCACTCTGCCAGCCAGTGTTAAAGAGGTGGCAGGAATGCACTCACGGAAAGAGAACTAAGGCCAAATCTTAAATATTTCCATAGCTGAGGTGCTGAGGTGCAGCAGACCTACTGAACACACACTGCCTTAGACTACACTAAATAAATAAAAGGCCCATCTGTAGCATCCAAAGCCACCCACAATAACATCTGTCTGAATAACACTGGTAGGATCAGGACTAATTTTCAAGGTGCAGGTGATAGCTCAGGCATATCTTCAGTATTCAAACACCAGTCAAAACACAGAGAAGTGTGTAGCCAGTCTAATCACAAATAACAAAGAAATATGGTCTCAGACCAATACACATTTTTAACTAACAAGACAGTGGCTATGCACTGCAAAAAATGGCTGTGTTGCTGCGATGTGCTGCTCTGACAGGATGGAACATATGCCACTGAAGCTATTTAATTAACATTTCATAGCAAGCCTCTAAATATGAGCTCTGAAGGTTTTCAAGACTCTGTGTTCCCAACTCAGTTTCAGTTCATTAGACCTGTCTGGGTGCTTAGCAGCCTCAAGCTGGTCTGTAAGAGTCTGGGAAGGTCTCTCCTGACTCTGGTTGTTACAGCTCACTACTGTGACTTCCAGCCATGACATCATCTCTGTGCACAGCAAAACATCTGCCTGCAATGACTGTCAACAGCTCAGGAGCTCCTGAGACCAGGATTTCACTAGGAGGTGGCTGATAGGGAAGGAGGAGTGTTTGTACCCACGAACTGCAGTGCAATGACCACCAGTTTCCCCTTCCTTGCTTGGGTGATGTGACAATGACAATCTTTTTGGGGGCTGTCCCTCTACCACAGCACAGAACAGCAGCACCACTGGAGAACATCTGCCTCTGAGGATGTCTAATCCACACAACCCATGAAACCTGCCTAGCAGGAAGGCAGCAAAACACCTCCCAGTCTTGTCACCTGAAACCAAACTTTCCCCTCCTGAGGGGATGACTGGTAGCTGCTTTTCTGCTTCTGGGAGTGGGCAAGGACCCCAGCGCTGCTGTGGCTCTCCAGGGCTCTCCACAGCCCTCCTGTAAGCCTGCATGCAGAGGACAGCACCCTCACCAGGCTGCTCAGATGTGCTGCCTGCGGGACAGACTGCCTCAGCCCTGGTTAATAGTCACTGCTGCCTGTCCAGCTTTCCTGGGGAGATCTTTCCTGCTATTCCCCAGCAATTTTGAAGGTAAACAACCAAGGAAAAAAATGTGTTTGTTTTACAAGTTGTGTTTAATGCCTGACTCTGGGCATCACCCTGAGAAAAAACAGTGTGAGTTTCTGATGGTTCAGCCTCAGACTAAGCTTTCAGTCAAGAGTGAATAGACTGTAATGAGATGAAAAAAGCAAGCACAGCAATAGAAATATTAATGTCCAAGACACACATAGCCAGACAGTCTTGACTGGTGTACATGTAACAGAGAAAAGCTGATTTACATCCCCCGCAGTGCTCTTGCTCCCTGCACGTGGAAGCCTGGCCTGTCTGAGGAAGTGAGTGCTCTCCAGATCAATCCCAGGTGCAGCAATGCCTGCAACACCCATCATAGCTCAGTGACACCAGGCAAAATTCAGGTTTTCCTTGGCCTCTTTAAGAAACCATTTGCTGTGCAACCACTAGATGTACTCAATGATTTCTGCGTGAATGCAGAATTCACAACGCAATTCTAAAGAAAGTAGGACAATGTTCAGATTTCAGGTGGATCAGAGTGATCCTGTCTTCCAGACACTGTGGGGCAAACATTTCTATACCAGAGCTTACTAGGTAATATGAAGGGAGACAACAGAAGATACAGAGGTTGGAGGAAAGACAAGAGAAGATCAGACAGACTACTGGATGTGATGCTGCACTCATGAAAACTTGCAAGAGAGGAAAATGTGAGTAACACCAACAAACTGGAGGCTCTTTGAGTGCCTCCTGCCTTAGGTAACACAGCTTCATTCAAAAGGCTTTGCTTTCCATATCAGAGCTGCACTGTAGCAGTGCAGGATCTTCTGCTGTCGCCAATCCCAGCAGAGTAAAGCCGTAGCCCACTGACCAGTGCCAAAGCAGTGACTTAGGAGATCATCATAATCTTCCTTATCCTGTACCTCTCTACTATGGCCACAGATGGGCAAGGACTGATCTACCACAGTATGGCCTGAGCAGGACCTTCCATGAGAGACTAATTTTAGAAACTGAGATAATTCCTCTGCTTTTGACAGACCCATGGATTGTTTCTCCTTGGTACTACAAACTCGAACTCCTTTATCTACACAAAGGAATGGCCAGACTCTGCTTGAAGTTTGGGTCCTGGCAACCAGTTGGGTTGGACTCTCCTGCGGGGGAAAACAGAGGTGAACAGAAAGTTGTGTCACCAGCACTCGTTTGGGGAGCAAAGCAGCAAGTGACTCACTGCTAATGGGATTCTGCAGCTTTAATGATTATGAAAAGGTTAAAATGACCTGCCAGGCACCCTCAGCTGTTTAAGCCTCTTTTCCTTCCTCGTGCTGCCTTAATCTTGATAGCATGATCACGTGACCAGGTCAAAAAAAAGCCCCAAAGCCGATTAGTGTCTTTCCACTGGCTACAAAGGACTCAACATTTGGGGTAGTGTGGATGTTTCAGCAAGAGTGGCCCATTTTGCTCCACAACCTCCTTTTGGGGGCACTGATGAACATTGCAGCCTCTAGAAGTCAGCAAGAGTATGGTCCCAGGGGAAATTCCCTGAAACCGATGGGACAGGCTGTACTCATTTCTATTTGTATCAATCTAGTTACTTAATTCCTCCCTCCCTTTGCCAAAACCCAACCCTTCCTGTCTGACTTTGGATACTGCCGTGGTAGCTGCTGTCCTTGTCTCTACAGCATCAACCAAAGGCTCAGTCTGTCCCCCTGCCAGCATGCCATGCTCACAGCCTCTGCCAAGGTCGACCCAAACTTTTGTGGCAGCATCCTTTGATTCCTCATTCAGCATACAGCAGCCCTGCAAAAAAGGATCTTGAAGACTACTGCAATTTGTAAACTGTGCATGAAACAGTTGTTAGGCTGAAAACAATATCTGAGATCGTATCACGATGCAGAAAACAAGAGACCTGTATGTAAACAGGGGAAATAATCCTCCTTCACCAGTGCTATTAAAGATCTTGAACAGGGATCTGTGTCCAGTTTTAGGAATCACGCTTTAAGACTCATGCAGGCTAGCTGAAAAAAATTCAGGAGAGAAATAAGGAGGATCAGAATGTGGAAAGTATAATCTAGCAGGAGCATTTGAAGGAATCCAGCTTGCTTAGCCTGGGGAAAAAAAGACCAAACACAGATGCAGTAATGGATTCATATATGCAAATGATTGTCAGGAAAAGTAAATAAATTGTTCTCCACCTCCTTCCAGGAAGAACAAGGTCTTTAATAACAGAAATATTTAAGGGCTAGAAGAGGTTGCCTTGGGAGGCAGTGGAATTGCCATTGATGATGACTTTCACAAGCAGGTTAGACAAATATCTGTCAGGAGCAGTTTGGGTAGAGCCGAGTCTGACCTGGGGCAAAGGGATTGGTTAGGTGAAACTGAAAGCCCTTCAGTCCTGTTTTCCATGTCTACCCTGTACAATATCACATGAAGAAAATCTGTGGATGTTTCACTTTAATTCCAGAAAGCAAACACCACAGGTTATTTGAAGGCAAAAATAAAATCACTAAGCAACTTCTGTTGTCACGTCAGATTCAGCAACCTGAAACCATCCATGCCTTTTGGTTTTCCATTACCTGCAGAAAGTCTCACCTAATTGCAGAGTGGCTGGAAAAGAAGAAAACAGAGCTGGAAAAACTGGGGGGAGAAGAATAAGTGGTGCGGTAGGGCTCTCTGACACTACTGGGATGTTTGCAATAAAAAGGTTATATTAGAAACAGATGCTGTATAAAACACGGGCAGAGATTTCAAAAGTTAGTACTTCCCCACAAAAAAAAAAAGAGGGTTTTTATCTTTAAGAGTTATCCAACTTTTCCACATAAATTCACAGTCCTAAATCACAGAAGGCCAACACACACGAGGCTTGGTATGACTATAGTAACAACATATGGTCTCTAGCCGAAAGAGCTTAAAAAAGAGGATGCTCAGTGTATGCAGGCAAGCTGGAGAATGCCAGGAAACCACGTGGGTTAGGAAACAGCCTCAGAAGCATCAGAGGTCCAACTGTGGTCAAGGCTCGTAGGCACCACGTCAGAGGAAAGTGCTGGAGTTAGGTAGACAGCTGAGTCCAAGTCTATGAGTCTTTGGGCAGCACAAGTGAAAGTTTGATTTGAAAACTGAGGATGGGGGAACAGAGACTGGGTTGTTTTAACCTATTTTAATAGTCCAGAAACCCCCATAAGTTGCTAACTTCCCCAAAGTGGTTCCCCAAAACAACCACATGGTCTTCTGAGACTGGAAGGCAGCAATTAGAAGCCCAAAACCTCTCGGGTTCATGTTAGTTAAACCAAAAAGAATTGCAAGTGAAAGTCAAGCTAGGTTCAGAGTCCTCTGCCACCCTGCCACAGCCAGAAAGCTCTGGAAATAAGGTTGATCCAAACTGTTTCACGCATAGCTGCCCTGCTAAATTATCTCTTACAAATCCAATGAAATGAGCACAAGTGCTTCCAGAATCTCCTCCCTGATCCCCAGTTTGCACTATCGCTGCTCCACTTCTCAGCAAGGAGGAAAAGAGTGAGCATCCACAAAAAGCATTCTTCTCTTTCATCTCATCACACCAATCAAAGCTGCATAGACTGTTTGTCCCCAAAGCTGAACCCACCCAAACACATGCAGATTTGATCCCACCCTTGGAGTATTTGCTGGGATTGTTGCAGTTCCAAAAGCTTCACCAGATTTGACAAGACCTTTGCTGAAATGTCTCCATTTTCATGGCCAGCTTCTAACCATCGATGGTTCAAAACCCAGTGAGAAAGACACAAGGTTAATCCAAAAGCTTGTGAAAGAGAACAGTTGTAAATGAGCTTTGCTTTGACATTTTAGGTTTGTATGAATCCTTTAACACGTTCTCCTGGATAGATTAACATTACTTCCTAGGTAAGAAGCACTGCCAAGTTTCAGATGGCTGTAAATCTTCTATTCTACCTACAAATGGGCCAGTAGATTTTATGCAGAAATTCCCACTGCCTTTGAAGGAATTCTGCTTAGAAACTGATAGCACAAAGCAGTCCAGCTGCAGAAGGGGTCTCTTGAGTTTACAAAACTATTTCCTAAGCAACCTGTGAGGGGAAAGGCAGATTACCAGATTAATCGATGAGGGTTTTTTTGTTTAAAGGGTAAACAAAATCTTAAATAGTTGCAGAAGTCTTCCTTTGCAAACATCAAGTTGAAACTTTTGCAGGCTCTAAAAATGCATTTTGGGTTGTAAATCTGCTCCCCCTTTTTGCTTGGGAAGATTCTTCTGGACAATAAATGCAGTGAGCCTGGGAGAGGGCTGAATAATTATCCACTCCACACAATGGAAATGAGCCTTTCCAATGCGGTCCTCAACCGTCAGGAATCCAAGCTGCGTGATAATTAAAACTCAAAAATCCTCTTCCATCTAGCGAGAAATTAAACTTTCATTTCCACTCCTCAAATAGCCCCACCATGTCCAGGAAGCTCCCTATTTAAAAAAAAAAAATAATATTTCATAGATGCAAATGACGCCCTTCAGAGTACTGACAGGAAAAATTTAATTGGCAGTGAGAAAAAACTAATGATTAGGTTAATGAAAAATAGGCTGTATTGACTCAGGCCACTCGACCATTCCTGATGAGGGTAAACAGCCCCCCTTCTTCTTCCCTGCTCCCCTCGTCTTTGTCTGCTGCGCACGGCAAGGCTGAGAGCAGGAACGCATTCAAAGGCAATGCCTCGTTGGGAAAAGGCTGGAGTCAGATCAAAGTCCTTCCACCCAGGGGCCCACAGGAGCCCAAAGCTTGCTGAATGGTCTCCATGTGCCCATGAATTCATTATCCTCTCACACACTGCACAAGCTGCCCTACATCTCATCTTTAACCTCCGCGCTGTCTGCCCCCATCTCTCTCCCCAGGCCTAAAAAAGTGCAAGGTAGCAAAGGTGCTCATGCTTTTTCCAGCAAAAAGCATTTATGCAGCTATAACTGGCATTTATGCACAGGATGGCAACAAACCTCATTCCCACACTGAGGCTGGCAGGGAAGGGCTCTAGGCCAAGTGGCAAGGAAGGTGACTGATTTCTCGGTGCCACACTGCTTGGGATGAGGGCTGGTTGGGAAGTTTTAGGTAAAGCAGTTTTTGGTAGAAAAACACTGCTTTATCAAAAGAGCATTTTTTTTTAATCTCGCACATTCAGTTTCATGCAATTTTTAGCTCTGGATGAAATTTCTGGTCAGACCCTCAGAGAGAGAAGGGGAGAATGCCTAAAATAGCTGCAAGTCCATGGCTTAAGGCAATCACCAGGAAATGTCTAAATCCCTGCACACTAAGCTCTTCTGGAGTTGGGGATTGTACGTGTACGTGTCAAAGACACAAATTTCTATGGCCAGGGATATGGAGTTTTGCTAAACTGCAGGCAGAAACCCCACACCCAGTACTATTTGCCAAAAATAACTGCAGTTGTAGAGTCACTGATTCCTACCAGCAAGGATGAACACCTGTGAAGGCCCCAGTGTTCACCTACAGTTCAGTTTTGGATCTCTGTGTGTTTTGCAGTTAGCTGGTTTAATGTGCTGGACTCTCCCAGACAGCCAGTGCTTTGGGAAGCAGTGGTCTGCTGCAGTCCAGAGCAGAAGACCCTGTTCCCCTCCACCCACTCCCCTGTGATTTTGGGGCTTTCCGAGGTATTTATTTTGTCTTCCCCTGCCCAGTTCCTCCTTTCCATCCAGCAGCAGAAAGCCCTCAGCCTCACACTCTCCTACTGCAGACCATAGTTAAACATTACTGCTGCAGTCGTCTACTAATTTAACTGGCTTTTGATAAACACAATCCAATGGCGGTGTGAGATCATGAGATGAAGGTGTGCTTCTTCCTAAACATCTTTAGGAACTCAGTAGGGACAGGATAAACAGCCACACATAAAAAATGATAAAGTATGTACACTTAATTCCCTGTACTTCAGTGTCAAACTGGAAGATGGCATGGATCCAATCCCTGCTAGCTTTCACCTGAGAAAAAATTCAACCAAAAAACCATAAGCAACTGCGTCACAGAGGAGACTCTTTATGCCATCGAATCACACAAACAGAGCAGAGACAGCTGCCTATGTTCCTACCCCAGGGCGAAGGGAAATCCTCATTTTGGAAAACAGCAATGCCCCTGCTCCTACCTGCAGCCCTTTCCTGCCCACACCCCCTGCCCTGCTGCAGGAGTCAGCAAGAGGAAATTAAACAGGAGAAGGGTTGTCAAGTGTAATGTGCTGGCCATGCCAAACCAGCATGGGCTTTGTCAGGACCAGCTGGGAACAGCAGTAGGCCAACCAAAAATATGCTGTAACCCAGAACTGAGCAGAACTCCAGATACCTACATGAGCAACGCAGCGTATGGCTTAAGAATCTGAATACAGCAAATGTGTAATTAATGCCTGGAAAGAAAGGCCAGACAATACACACCTAAGAATTTCCTAACGCACAGTGTCTGAAGAGAGTAGAAACAAGGTGGAGGCACAGATTACAGTCTATCACTGGGCTGGATTGAAACAATGAGACAAGGGAACAAAACCTGTTTTAAAACAAGTTAATAGTACAGTGCTACTACAATAACCATAGGAGATATCATTTAGAAATAGCAAGTCCATCCTCAGATAAATTTCCCTAATAATTGTAACTCACTCTTGTCCATGCTCCCACCCTGAGACAGGAGTTTAGGGAAGCGCTCTAGGAAGCTGGTCTGTGCCAGAACTGACCCCTTACAGGGGATGCTGAGCAACCCTTGCTGTGAGGGAAGGTGGCCTGGCAGCACCCCACAGGAAAAGTCCCTGGTGATCACAGCAAAGCGAGGAGCTGCACCATCACCTTGCTTGGGGTAGCCAAGGAGAGTCCAAGCATTTGACCCCTGGGGATGATAAAATCAATCCTGCAATGATTCAGAGTGCAGGCAGTAGGAGCAGACATTCTGATCCCCCCAAGCCAAACAAGTGCTCACACAGCTTTGCAATGGGCTGTGCAAACCTTTGCTGTGTTTCTCTGAGGTTACATGCAGAAACTAAAACTATGCAACGCAGCCAGCTTCCCCTGTTATTTATTAACTGGTTTATTGCCTCTCACTCAAGCCCTTTGGACTGGCCACTGACGGCTCCCTGCCAGGCAGGTTGACATGTGCTTCTCTAGGCTACAAAGCAGCCTTCACAGCTCACTCTCGGCCTCACGGCTCCAGCAGCACACAGGAGCCCATAGGATCCACCTCTGCATGCTGGCTTTCAAATGCATATTCTGTGGCTTGAAGGGCAGGCTCTCAGCAGTGTGAACCCTGCTCGTTCCCTCGTGTCACATTCATGAGTAGGTGCTGGCTACACACCATGGCAGAGCTGGGGCAAAGGGAAGGAACGTGGAAAGGGACCCTGTGATGAATATCTTCATTCTCAACCACTTCTTTCACTGCAGAGGGTCACCTAACACCTGTGTCCACATCGCAGGACTATCTGAGAACTAGCAGAGGGAGAGAAGATGGCCTTATTTCCACAGAAATTTGTTGCACCCATAGAAGAAGAAAAAGACTACAAAGCACAGACCTCCCAAAGCTGATATCCCCTATCTGCCCCCCAATAATCAGATGGGTTCATTTTCTAGGGACGTACACTGCACAGATATGGGAAACGAACCATTCAGCCAAAGATAAAGGGTGTTCCATTGGTTCAGGCACAAGGATAGTGAAGCAAAATACACGGATGGTCAAAGTAATGCCATTCATAGAAGCATAAAGATGTTTCAGGTCATCTAGCACAGAGGCTCCCAAATGGTTTTGTTTGCCAGTTACTCCGACTCTTGAGAAATATGTTCTATGCCCTTCTTCTTACAAGCCACACATTACATAGAAATAGCATTTTGAAAGGCCAAGAAAATTATGGGGTGCTGTTTCAGGACCTACCAGAGCCCTGACTCACACTAGGACAAGTCTCAGCTGCCAGCTTACTGGTAACCTCCTGCTTTGGAAGACAGCAGCCCACAGCTCCCTAGGGCTTGAGCCTCAGCTGAAGACCCTGCAGTCCCCTTCATCCCTCCCAGAAATACACTGTCCCTGGGGAGAAGTCACATCTCCCTGGAGCCCCTGAAGTCACTGATAACATTCATCTTCTTCCCAAAACCAGATTTCTCTCATGTTGTCATTTAAACACGACCCAAGCAGGTAAGTACCCATTGCTTCCCTTGAGAAACTGGGCTGCAGCCTAAGAGCTTTCACCTTGAAGAAACATTTCCTGACAACTTTCTCATTCACCTAATTTCATCCCATTAATCCTGGTTATACAGGCTGAAGTCACCCCACACCACGCCTCCCCTACCTCGCAGACACGGGGGCTTGGTGAATGCCTTCCTGCTGAGGCCGCTTGCTCCCACTGCCAGAATAGCAGAGACCCAACCCTCACGCTCCCTCACTGCCAACTAAACCTCCACAGGCATGTGAGAAATTCCTGGGAAGTTGCTTGCATGGAAGGATTTGTTCTTCCCCCTCCTCCCCATCACTGCCAAACACTCTCTGAATGTGGTTTTAAATGACAGGTTGCCCCTGCCTTTCTCTAGGAAGTGCTTTGCAATGCCAATCTCCATCCCATGAACACACAGCCTGCACAGCACTATTTGTGTTGACCAACAGGAATTTAATCAACCAACAATAATAAAGTGGGTAATACTCAATTGTATGAAGCCGCCAGTCAGATGAAAGGATTTACAAAGGCTGGATTGATCTCCAAGCCCTGGCAGCTTTCCCACAGTCCCCTTCTAATCTGTGGAGCCAGAGAGAATACATGAAAACTCAAAAATCTGGGTTTTCCTGCGGGGTGCATTAAGTTCAAATAAGTCGACCACGTATGTGTATTTTTTTTCACGTCCCCCTGTTCTGAGGCTGGCTCTTCCCTTACCCTAAAGGAGCATCGTGCCAGAGCAAAGCCCCTTGGAGACAGTCAGCTTATGTAACCACTAATGCCATAAGCACTACAATGTCTTTAGTGACAAAAAGGCTCAACACAGACTCAGGCCAACTGCAGCCAATTCACCGCTGAGAGTTAAAGAGAAGAAACTGGTGTTACCTTGGGAAATCAATCAGCATGGCCAGCATTGCTTTAGCAGATAGCAACTTTCCAGCAGGTATGGGAAGATCTGACACCACAAAGCATTGGCAGGACGGTGTTTGCTTACTCGGGGAAAGAAAGGAAAGCAAGGGAATGCTCCAGAGCATCTTTTGGCTGCCAGTGCCTGAGAGCATCTGCTCTCAGAGCCATGGTATTTGCATGTGCCCCCTCTGGCTCTGGGCCTGTGCAGGCTGCTCACACCCTCACCTTCCTTCTGCAGAACCTGCCCACACTTCCAGCTGGGGCCCCTGCAAGACAGGGCCAGATGAGGGTCACACTGGTCAACACTGTGGGAGTTGACCCTTCTGGGGTGACAGTGGTCACCACTGTGCAAGCCAACATGAGAGAGGGAGGAGAGGCTAATTCAGGCACACCACCCCCTGCACAAGACACAGTTCATCAGCACTGTGGGTCTCCTCTTCCAGCACCTCACTGGCTCCCCCTGAAAGACTCAGACACTGGCACACGGCTGAGCAGTCCCATCTCATGCAGCTCAGAACACTCAACAACTTTGGAAATGACCTATGGCTTACACAATCCAAACATTCACAATATTGCTGATTTTACAGCCATCTCCCCACAAACCAGGCAAGAATTTGGGATCCAGCCTTGAGCTGCAGGAATTGGGAGCAGCTGTGATGCTGCCAGTGGTGGTTTCATAGGGACCACCAAACACAAAGGTAACACTCCTGGCTTGGGAAGTCCTTGAGCTGCAATCTCCGGTGGCTGGGCAAGTATTGTAGGGAAACACATCATCATATGTGGTCATTGCATTGCCCTAGCTCTAATTCCCTCAGCACTGCTGGAGACAGGACATCAGGCCACAGAGACCTTCAGTCTGACCCAAAGCAGCTACTGTCAGTTTTTGGGCCATTTTCACCTCTGCTTATCACATGGCTGAGAGGCACTGCAGTGGAGGAGAGGATCACAGCATCAGGATGTCCATTGCTCTGCCCCACATCCAGCCAGCTACAACCACACTGACCCACATACCATGAGATGGGGGCAGAATTAAAAGGAAAAGAGGAATTAAACAAACACATAGAAGTACTCTGCCTGAAGCAGGGAGTGTAACACAGCAAAATAGAGCAGCATTAATCAGCAGTACAGGCAGACTGGCAGTAGCAGCTTTCCAAAGGCCAGTTACAATAATTGATTCATCCACATCCCTATCAACTGTCATAGCAGAGGATATCATGAAAGACACCTTAAAAGCCCATCAGAATAATAGTTTTACAATCAATTGATGAAGAACAAGAAGGTCTGGGAGGGCCCTGAAAGCAGTGATGCCTCCCTTGGCTAGGAATCAGCTGCATGAGCAAGCTTAGAGCCCACAATATGGGCATTGGCTCTGCTTTATGGCCAGAGGTGGTTTGTGGTAGGAAGAAATCAGGGACAGAGATTTCCTGTAGTGGGAGGAGGTTTGGGCAGCGGTTTGGCAGCTTTCATCCTTGAAGCCAAGGTTGTGTTTGGGAGGTCAAAGTCCTCTGTCCACAGAGGTATTCACCACAAACACTCATCAGAAAAACAAAGTAAACATGTCTACACAGTTGTGAGCAATCTCTTCTCTATCCTCTTCTACTGTAGTTCTGAGGAAAGACCAGAAAGGCCAGCCTGGGAATCACACCTCCACCCCACACTGGCCAGCTCACACCAACTCTGCCAGCTGGCTCCAGGGAATAAACACACACATGCACCCAGCAGCTACCTCCCCTCCAATCTGAACTAATCTCCTCCAGCATCTGTGGTGCAGAAGATAATTTAGAGGCAAAGGCATGCTCGCAAACACATTGCCTCTCTCACACAGCAATTAAAGGTACGTCACTGTCTGGCTGTCCCGTATCCTTGGGGCAGGAGGGATTGTCATCATCTTAAAGTCATGATTTACAGAGGTAATAATCATGCACCAGCCTCATTACATGCCAACTTTTGGGAAATTGGGTGATAGATATTATTCATTAAGTTGCTACATGATGCCCATATCCATCCATCTGTTACAGCTGAGCTAACATTTTGGTTTGGAGGATGCAAGCTAATGGCTTCTTTAGGAGGGAAGCAGGTGCTGTCCTGAAATGCGATGTGGAGAAAAGAGTAAGATTGCAACTGGGTCAATAATTAAAAAAAAAAAAAAAAATTAAGCAGAGACCTCTGAGACTTCTCAGACCTTGGAGGCTTTATGAGTATCCAACAGCAGGACACTCAGGCCAAAGCAGAGCAGTACACAAGACATAAAATGATGCTCAAAAATGTCATGCATGAGGCAAAAGCTTCATTCCTGGTGAGCTCAGGCCAGCTGCCCATGCCGCAGAGTGAATTTATTTTTGGGTTGCTTTGTCAGGCTACTCCATCACCCTGAGCTGCACGAGAGGCTCCAAGGAGCTGTTTGGACCTTGCCCAATGCATGGCATACAGGCCATGGGCTACTGCTCCCCTTGCAGCAACCAGAACGGGACTGCATGGGTCTGTGTCTGCAAAGGCCCATCTGCCCTTCAACCTCAGAGTCCAGGGGTCCTCCAGCCATCCTTGGCTGCTGCCAAGAGCCAAGACCTGCCTTTGACAGCCTCAGAATCATGGAGATAGATGTCCTTAGTCCCTACACCTGCGTCTACACACAAGGGACCGAAGGAGGAACATGCTGGGGATCTGGCTGTCACCCAGAGCTGGGACAAAACACACACACAAAGGAGTCCATCTCCCAGAAGAGACAAGGGACTTCAGTACTTCTCTGTCTCTCCCCCAAAACTACTTATCACCCTGTTCTGCCTCCACAAAAACTGAGACGGGAATTTTTAGAGAACACATTTTCAGGATGATTCCCTTTCAAAAAGGAGGAATGAAAGGATTCCTGCAAAATATTTTTTGGCTTTTTGATCTTTTTAGGGAAGGCTGTGCTGTAAGGCACAAAACCCAGAGGGTAAGTGCTGAGACCTCAGACAGGCACATTCCTACATTGCTCAGATACCCACTCCCAAGTATTAGTCATCATTAGCTAAATAATACAAATGGTTTCCCAGCAAATTTCTTGCCAGAAAGAGGAGAAAGACTAGTCCTGATGGTACTGCAGTAGCCCGTGCCAGCCTTTGACATGATGGCACTGCAAGTCTCTGACAGAGGCAGAAACAGAAACAGCTTCATGCCCATCAAGCCACAGTATGCCCAGAGGCTCAAATTTATCTTCTCTAACCCCACTCAACCCTTTTAACAAACACTTCCTCAAGCAAAATGCATTAAGAGGTATAACAAAAATAAAAGCATTCCTACTCACTCCCCCAATGCATAAAAGGACTCGTTTTGGCCACAGAAGATACCAGAGCTGGCTAGGGACCTCAGATCTGGGAAATCCTGTAACAGCGATTGCAAAGAGGGCAAGAATTGGAGTGTGAGGGAGGCAGGGAGCCAAAGCCTAAGACCTGGAAAGTCTACATTCTGCATAAAAGCTTGCCACTAACAATGGGCAAGACCTCAGCCTTTGTGCCCATCCAACTGCAGGCGGCTGCCTAAAGGGGCGATGCTTCCCAGCGACATCCCGGGATGACCTGGTGACGCAGAGCATCTCTGTCTGGGGCTGGCACGAGGCAGGAGGGGACGTGCAGCTGGGCATGGGGACCCAGCACCAGCCCTTGGCAGCTGCCCAACACGAGGTCAGTCGAAGCTGCCTGTGAAACCACATGCCTGGTGCTTCATCGTCGAACCGGAGCTAATGGCTCCCCACTGTTTTTTCCCCTCCACAGCGCAGGATATTCGGCTGAGCGGAATGGAAAGTGCACTGTGGTGTTCTACAGCGCAATTCAGTCAGCATCCCAGGCACACTGGGTAGCAAACGTGCTGTCTCTGCAGCATTAACAAATCTGGGACTGCCAATATGCTTCACAGTACTTACAGCACTTCCCACATAGCTTGATAAAGTTCTGAGTACCAGCCTGGCACTCCCGGGCTCCAGTGGTGCTGTATGACTTCTCCACCCCAAATTCTGACCTGGGCCTCCCCATCAAGACAAAAAATCTGAATAAATTTAATGCCAGCTAGCCAAAACCTCCTGCAGAGCTAAGCAAGTGTTAAACCATGGCTGAATAGCTCAGTAACCTGAGGAATGATAAAAAGCCATTGCCTGGAGTCAATCATACTTCCATATGCTTTTCTGGATCAGAGCTGTGCATCACAAGCCTTCAGCACAGCCACGAGCAGCATCTTCCCTGCCTGCCCCCAAGCCTCACACTTAAGGCAGCAAGTTTTCTTCTCCCTGCCACTCCTCCCCTCCCTGGTGCAGCCCACAGGGCAGGGCCATGTCCTGCTCCCCAACACGGGTAGATGTACTGAGCACAGAGCTGCCAGGCACAGCAGCACACTGCACACCACAAGAGCTGCATTACCTTCTTTGGGAGCCAAGGCTGCCCCAAATATATTTCTCTATAAATGTACCAACCAACCGGGAATTTTAAGGTGCCCTTGACTGTGCTCCTATAGGTCTTCTTCCGAAGTAATGCATTAGCACAGGTTCCCAGGTGGGAGCTGAAGGGCTCATTTTGCAAGGCTGCCTATGACATTCACAGCATATATCATGAGGTTAGATGTTGCTATTAGGATGAAAGGGACATCATGATAGCAGAACCCAGGATTCACACCGACAGACTTGTGTTCCTCCAGGACTCAGCAGCTCTTGCCTTGGGCAATAATATGGCAGGAAAAGCAAAATGTTCAGCAACTGAAAGAGATGAAAATATGAACATGGACTAAATTTGAAGACATTTACAACAGAAAGTAAGGTATGACATTCAGGAATATAATAAGCCTTGCAATATACGCAGCAGGGGCAAAAATTTCAGAAGGCAGGCAGTGTCAAGTGGGAGTGCTCACTATGGCACAAGACCACATTCACCAACCCCAAACGTCCCTTGTGATCTCCTGTGTCCTTATACTGGTGCATTTTGCATATATCCATCACCACATGTCACGCACAGCATCAGTGTAAAATTAATCTAAGGGGCTGGCCATACTCACTGTGTTTTGGATATTAGAAAATATTGTGTGGTTTGGACACTAGAGCATTCCTCCCTTGTGATAGTAAATCTGGTATAATTAGACACAGCATAATTAAAAATAAATTTCACAGAAATTAAATTGCAAACACAAAGATTCGGGAGCAAATTCAGTCCTGGTTTAATTCTATTGGAATAATCTGAAATGACGTCAGGGATGAATTCAGCCAACTTGAATACCCATGTCTCATTATTACCAGATGAGCTGTGCACCTACAAAGGGGTAATGGCTCTTTTGGACAAGCACGATCACATACAGAGATGGGTATGTTCAGGATGGAGGCAATGGATAAAAGTGCCTCTTGGCTTAGGATTCTCTAGAACTCAACTGCTGATTTCACTGATGTTTTTGCTTAGGCAAAAAATTTAGTTTCAGCTTTTCTTCAAAATAACACAAGTAACATACTCTCCTTCAGGTCACTGCCACAGTATAGCAAGCACTGGGTGGCCCTTGGGAATATGAGCTTTCAGACAGATTAATACAGCTTGACTGAAGAAGGGAAGATGACAGACACTACTTAACAGACTCCAAGTTGGGCTCATCCTTGAACTGAATTTTCTTCACAATCTCACAATTCCTCAATTGGAAAAGTCAGTCCTCACATAATAAAGTGCAAATACTTTTGCTCTTGGTAATTACTTTTAATTTAGACAGTGGACAAAGGGTCGAGATCCACTCTTTGGTTTTTTAGCTTTTACTGACATTGTTTTAAATATTCGAATACGCAGACAACAGAACCACAGGTTCAGTGACAACAACTTAAAAAACACAACAATCAAATATTTTACAAATATTCTCCTGTTTCCCTGAAATGACTGGCAGCTTGTTAAGGTACTATACAGCCACTCAATGGATTTGCAATCACCAGAAAAGCCATGAGGCCTTCACTGCACAAGGCCCTTGGAAAGTTTATCATAGGGAGTTTACCACAGCTGCTGGGTCATCCTTGACTTGTTAAAACCTTTTGTGAATTACAAATAATGATACTAAAATGATTCACACGTATTGTACTTGTCTGTGGTTTTGCCCATAAAGAACATCACCAAGGACAAGAAAGAACAGATAGAAAATTTAACTCTTCGTCCTCTTCCCTCTCGGGCCCCAAGCTGCCAGTGAGTCTGTTGCACAAGGGCACAAAGGGTTTTATTTCATTCAGAATGCCAGTGTGCTGGGTGTCACTGGGGCAGCAGAGTCCAGGGTGTGGGGAGAGGCAGCTGCCAGGCCCTTGCAGGCTGCAGGCCGCCGTGCCCATGGCACTGCCACAGCAGGCAGCCCCACGGCGATGCACGTGCCACCATCGGCCTTTGGGGACCCACAACCTGCCGCTCTAATTTTAGCACTAACAGCCTTGCTGGCATCTGGGGAAGACGTCTGCCGTGCAGACGCAGGCAGCCGGCAGCCAGTGGCAGAGCCCCAACAACAGCAAACCCCTGGTGAGCTCCGCCGAGGGTAGCAGCGTGAGGACACAGCCGGCAGCGGCATCTCGGCTGACGGGCGCAGGGAGAGCACTGGCAGGAGGAGCATAATGCTAGCCCAGAAGCACGGGCAGGATCACAGCTGGAGGGGGCAGGCACAGCCAGTAGCCAGAGCACGCCTGCATGCTACCCCAGGGGTGTGCAGAGCCCACTTCATGCCCTCCCCTGCCCCTGGACAACAGGGATCTGTCCAAAACTCCAGTCAAAAACGCTGCACTCCGAAAACCTTGTCTGATTCACCCACCTCTCCCCCCAAGAGCTGAGATCCAGCCACCTCTAGCTGCCAAGGATAACAAAGTTGAGAAAGGGATGTTATATTGTGCACCCAGCTATTGGAGAATATCACACTTTTATCTTAGCAAAACAACTTTCCCTTTCTACTGCTGGCAGAAAGAAAAGACTGTCCCCACCTACCTGTATTGCATAACGCAGCTGCAGCATCTAAAGCAATGTTTACCTGAGGAAAAGATATTGGGCAAACAATTTGTGCCTGGTTTCTAGACTGCAAAAGGATGCAGCACTTGGGAATCCAAGAAAACAACAACAGTGCCAGGTATCAGCCAGATCCAGGGATCACCAGTTTGGAAAAGCAGCCTTCAGGGAGAACAACAGACATCAGAGGCCCAATTCAAAGGGAGAACTGGGGAGATAGGCAGGACACGATAGGCTTTTGCAGCACTGGTAGGTAGGTAGGTATCATGATCCCAGAGCAAGGCTTTTTCCCTGCCATCACAGCCCCTGAGAGACACCAAACCTGCTCTTGCAGCACCTGTCTGCACATCAGCCCTGTGCCCTGCACCTCCCAGCCCCACTGACTTCTGTTCACTCCTGGGCAGTTCCTCACCCCCTCCTGCATGGTCACCCAGGATTTTCATCTGTTCAGCATCCAAAACTCAGTTCAAATCAATATGAAAAGAGTGGGAGCACTGAGCCCCAGCGAGTTGAATCCACCACTCCTAGCTCACACAACATGCCCACAGAGCAATGGGAAAGTTCATGCCTTGTGTTCTTAAGAGCAGGAATCTTAGTTAATATTGCTGCTCATTAAAAATAAAAAACAACAAAAAACTCAACAAACCAAATCCAAGACTCTTTGCAAACCTAAAAGAAAAAAAGGTCCTGCAGTCTTGGGAAATGTCTTTCCCATTGGCTTCTCCTTAAGGATTTGGTTTAGGCTTGTGGGAACTTAACACATTAGAAACTCGCCCATAATTTGCATGCCCCAAACAGCAGGGAGATATCATGAGATCTGGTACTCCTGAGATTTCTTTCCTTCGGCAAAATATATTCCAGAATTCACTTGAAGAAAAGTTCACACATCATTACAAGTAAACTGTATTCAGCCCATGAGTGAAGAAAGGGCACAAGATGACACATTATCCTGCTTTATTATACCAGCTTTTCTCCCTTACCTCATTTGCAAAATTAGGGTTGGTCATAATCCTTCCATCAGTCTTTCCTGAAAATTAGGAAGGGCCCAAACCAGATTTTCCAATTAAAAAAATCTTCCCACACTTTTAAGAGATGTGAAAATGGATTTGCCAAATATTTCATTTGAAGGAGCTTTCTGAAGTACCGGCTTGGCATCTGAATGCTAAAATGCTTCTTTGCAAGTGATTTGGGGGATGCTCAAATGAATATTCCCCAGAAACACACACAGCCCCAGTGATCCCCTATTTGACCCATTCCTCTGTCAGAGAATGAAAGGCAATGTGGGCCGGAAGGCAGACAAAGTTTAAAACCTTTAAAATACGCGCTTTAAAAGCAGGATTATTTGAGAATACTGCTTATTTTCCTGTAAATGCTCAGGGGTGATAAGTAAAAGCAAGATGGAGAAAGTAACACAGAAGTCTGCAAATGCTTCAGAAATGGGCACCTCCAGTGCCTTCTACCAGCCCCTTTTCCCTCTGAGCTTGGCAAAATCAGACCAAAGAAGTCCTCCAGGACAGATGCTGAAACCCCCTCCAGGCAGGTCTGAGCCACTCGCTGCTGTGCAGGAACCTATATGGGATAAGCTGGTGTTTCTGCTTCTGCAGGGAGGGCAGAGGCTCTGAGAACTCAGAACACAAACAGCAGAGCTGTGGAGAGGTGAGGGAGCAGGGCCTCCTTCTGCAGGACTAGAGGAGAGACATTCCCCATACCACGCCGAGCTGGGGACCAGGCACTCCACACTTCAGCCCACCCAAACCCACCTGTGGGTGGCAATCCTTGGGAACTGTGTCCTCCTGGCTCCTTAGGCAATATTCCTTATTTGTAAAGCAATGGTCTACCTGAGCATGTCGGCCTTGGAGCTGGCTGTGGCAGCAGCACCCAGACAACCCAGAGCAGAGCCTGCAGCCCCATTCCGCAGTGCCCAGGAAAGCCAACACTGCCTGAAGAGTGTATAATTCAGCTGGACATGCTGAAACTTTGCTATCTCCATTTTGCCAAAGGCAACCCAGACACAGAGAAGCTAAGTGACTTGCCTAAGGTCACAACAGAAGTCTGTGGCCAATCCCAGTCCCAGGAGGCCCAATCCACTGCCTTAACCACAGACCAGCTCCTCTCTTTTATGTGGTGACCAGGCAGAAGCTGAAGAGCTGCTGACATTTCGCAAGGCAAAGCCACATCCTCGAGCCCTTCCTTGGCACACGTCCTGCAGCAGCCAGCAACTTTGAGAGCAGCACTGAAGCCTCATGCAGCAACCGGAGATCATGGCTCATATTTCTCCCCTTTGAAAAAACAGATCCTTGGCACCAGCCCTTGTCCTGGCCAATGCCAGGCTCTCCACTGCCTCCTCTCCTTTACCTTCAGACTGAAAACTGGAAGTCAGCTGTTTCCATAACACTGTTGTCAAGGAAATACAACAATTTGCTTATCAATAAAAAGTGTTGGGTGTGCACAGACAAACCAGTTAAATTTGCTGGGCCTGGAGCCACTCCTCCTGTTCTCCAGCTGTCCTCACCCACCTGTGACCTCCTCTGTGGCTTTAGACATTAGCACATGCACAAGCAGAGACACAGAAAGACTTAGTGGCCTGAGGAGCTTCCTCGTTCCTTCAGTCCACCACTGCAACAGGCTGACCTGAGAGGCTACATGGTCTCCAGACCCAAGAGAACCTCCTCTGATCTCATGGACAACCCTGTTATGAGCAGCATTTTGGAGAAGATTTCCTGAGGCCCTTTCCAGCCTGAACTACCCTCTGACTGTTGGTGGTCATTGTTCTGACTCCAATTGCTCCTTCACTGGCACAAAATGCTCACTCCCAATAGGCAGCAGCACTCACAGGATCTGAGTGTCTCAGTCCCCATCTGACCACCCCCGTGGGGAGTGGCTCCTTTCTTTGCTGCAGCTCCACAAACATGTGGATGTCACTATCCACACTTACAGCTCTTTATCCTGCAAGAAATGATAGAACTCGGTACAGAAAAGTAAGAGCCAGGTTTTGTAAATCCTTGCCAACAGAAAGAAGCCTGAGTGATTTATAGACATGAGGCTGGGCACAGCTGACCCAGAACTACAGAACAAAGGCCAGAACCTTGGTGTTAACACTGGAGTTAACCAAATCAGGCTCCTGGAAAACCAACACTGAGGATTTCCCAGGCAGCAAAGGAAGAGGATTCCCAAATCCACAGCAAAAAGCAAATTCGAATACTGAATAAAGAAATACTAAAAAATGAATTAATGACAAAAGAAATATGAATGTTTGAAGAAAAAAATTTTAAACCCTACATGCATATAATCAGGCCAGTAAAAATTTTGATGCCAGTGTTATAATCTAAAAGAAAAAAATGAAAATACATTTCTAAAGCTTCTTCCCCAGTCCAGAATAATCTCCAAGAGACCTTATTCTCAAATCTTATTCTCTAATATTTGGGCAGGAAAAACTCTGACCAGCAGTGCTTACCATACTCTGAACTTTCCCCACCTAGTGCTCTCTTTTCTTTAAAGGCTTAGATGTTTTAAGAGACCTTACCTAGACCTAGGGTTTTTCCCCATATTTTTGTTAAACAAAATTTTAAAACCAAGCTACCTGAGTGCTCACATTCTTCCAAACAAGTTCACACACCCCTTTAAAATCAGAAAGAGGAAATAACCTAACTTGAGAAACAGGCTGTGATTTATTTTATTTTAATTATTAAAAATCACAGTGTTAATTTCAGGGCCTTCAATAATTCAGCTTAATTACCCAGGAGACAAAACTGTCAAACCAAACCCTGTAAAATATCTATAAACAAAACAAAACAAAACGTATCAGTAGCAGGCAGAATGACTGAATCTATTACCCTATCCCCCAATAAAAAACCCACATTGCCAGGCACTGGCATGGCTGCAGGTAATAAAAGAGACGCTGAAGGTTTCGGGAGGGGACAATGCTCCCGCGTGCAGCTAGAAGCAGGTGACAGCATCCTTTCTTCCATTCTACTGGGGCTTTTTAAAGCCCCTCAGCCCTTCCAAATCCTTTTGTTCGGCAAACAAGGCACCCTGCACAGATGGCATTGACTTGTGAGACAAACCGCTCTGGTAATTGTTCATCCTGGCTGGGAGGAGAGTGCGTGGAGCCAGGGACCGTGAGGCCGCAAAGCACCGTGTGAGGAGCACCAGCGCCTTCCCCACCGCGCGGGTCTGCTGGGGAAACCTGGGGGGAGAGAACCGTGCCCGAAATGAAAAGCTTAGGTACCAAAAAGAGTTGAATTGGTCGTGACAGCAACACAGCCCAGCATCTTTGCTCTGCCTCACACGGGAAACCTCTCCAGCACAAAGGAGCGCATCCTGCTATTTATACAAGCCAGCGCCTCCCTCGGAGCCCCGCGTTCACCCGCCTTCCCCGCGTGCTTCCCTGCTGCCAATGAAAACCCCTCCATTTCATCTCACAATTTGCTTCTTCTCTCAAGCATATTTAAGGGGGGAGGGGAAACAGGTAGGAGCGCCCAGGGACAGGACCCCAAATAAATCTGTGTCAGCTTCTTGTCACCAGATCATTCCTCCGAAAAATAAATGCCAAGTTAAATTCCATAAGCCACCGTAACCACCACGAATGTGGATTCCTGCAAACAGAAATACCATCAAAAAGGTCACATCGGTAGCAAGTGTGCACACACCTGTGCTTGGAGCCAGGCAGAGCCCTGCCCTTCTGCTTTGCTGCTCCTGCATCTGGAGGAGATAGACATCAGATGCTTCATCTCCATTTAGAAACAAAAAAGAAAATTATGTCTTTTATTGAAGGTACTGTTGTGTTATTTGGTAAATGGATAACATGCTCAGTATCTACTAGCATGACTATAAACACAAAAAAAAAAAAAAAAAAAAAAAAAAAAAAAAAAAAAAAGAAAGGAAAAGCCTGCAGCAAGACTAATATTAATACCCAGTCATGTCACTCTCAATTAAGTTCATATCTAATGAGCCCATTTTCTCCTTGCACTGTCCACTGATGCTGTAAGCAATGTCCAATGAAAAGCATAAAATGCTGCTTCTGGAAAGCAATGATCTGTACTGGTGAATTTTGAACCAACCAATTATGAACATTATTTTTAATGGAACGAGCAGGGTTCCTACCAACTATAGTCGTCAATGCCAGAAAATGTCTGTGTCCACAAAATGTCCAGACACACTTCTCTCAGACTGCAACCACTATTGCTATTACTTGATTTTCTATTACTATTATCACTAGTATATATATATGTATATATACACATATATATACACACACACATATATATACCAGTATATTTTTATATATATATGTGTGTCCATATATAACATAAATAAATCTCCTGTGTACCCTAGCTGCCAACTCACCCAGCACTGCATGCATATTGGGAATGCCTGTTTCCCAGGAACAGCAACTGTTTCTCTAGATTATACAAAATCTGAAACTCAGTCAAATCTATCCTAGCATCGCCCTTTATTATTAGGTAGAATGTAATTTAACCGTGCTGCCCCAAAATCAACTTTGTAGCACTCACACATGGAAAATCTTACATCATCCCCAAAAAGCGCTTATCTGCTGCCTGCAAAAGGTGTGGCAGGGAGAACCAAGAGCAGTGCTGGGCAGATCTCAAGCGAGTAGAGCAGGGTAGTGCTGCGGCCAAGTGAACAAGTCCCGACACACAACTATCCCTGGAGGAGGTTACGTTACACCCGGATCCTCCGCTACAGCCTTCATTCCCACAGGCATCCATCCATCCCTGGGTTGCTCTCCATGACAAGGTACAGGCACACCCTGCAAATCATTTTAATGAAAACTAGTTGAAGGGAGAAAGTTAACCTGCCCCCCTCAATCTAGTTCGCTTTGCAGCCTTTACAAAGTTAATCTTTGGATTGACTATATTAATGTAATCCATATTAGCCTGCATGGCTGGAGGCTTGTGGAGGCCGTGTGGGGCTCTGAAGTACACGGAAGGGCAGCTGCTTTGCTCCAGAAGGGAAGAGGCAACTCTCCTCATCATGATGCTCTCAACCCATTACTTTTCCTCCTTCCTCTTTTCCAGAAAAGAGATCAGCCACCAGCACGTGGTTGGCTGATTCTCATCCTCTGCCAGGGAGTTCTGGAACACACAACTCTGCCTAAGAAGCTTTCCGCATCAATTGTGAGTTGAGAAGACCCAGAAATAAACAGGAACAGCTTCCCATATGGATATGGTGTTGGTCTATCCTGCTCAGCCAGGGAGAGCACACTAATAATGGGTGGTTAAACCCAAAATACAGAACAAAAGCCATCTTAGACAGTGAGAGGCACACTCAGGTAGGCACAGCAACAACCTGAGAGTGAGTTCTGAAGCCAGGTACAGGCCTGCCCTTTCCAAATGCATCAACAGTTGTGCCTACACTGTTGATCCAGTTTGCCCCACTGCTTTGGTCTGCCTTCATCAGCACTTCATCAGAAACATCTCATCATCTGTCCAAAACCAGCAAACAAACAATCACAGGCCAAAACATTAATCCCAGTGGTATGCTGGATGGAGTAGAAGGCTGTGTTGATCTTCCATCCTCCTTTCCTTCTACTGCCAGAATTTTCTTACTTCGTTCTCCCTGTTTCAGGTAACAGGTGTTTCAAGGAGGGACAGTGAAGGAGCAGAGAAAGAAACATGCACTAAAATACAGTCAATTCCTCAAAAACTTTAGCACACAGGTTGATTTCTCCATTAAGATTCCCCTAAAAACCTTTAATAAGAAAAAAAAAACTTTTTTTTTTTTCTCAGATTGGACCTGTACTTGCAAAAAAATAAAATCTCTCCCTTGGGGTGGGAGAAGGGGGAGAAGAAATGCTCTGAGCCGGTTCAACCTCAAAGAAAAAATGCTGTTGTTTTAAAATTACCCATCCTTCTGAAATCAGCCAGTCAGAAGTGATTCTTTCCAAACCAATATGCTTTGTTTTTTCTCACTGCTTTAGCAAGGTTTTACAGGAGAGGGAGGACATACAAGAAAAGTGAGTATTTTCAGGAGGTATTTGAGTCCCACATGACCCTCACCCTCACATTCACACACTGCAATCTGATACAATCATTTTATTACCGCTTTAGCTCTGCTAAATCCAATTTATCCACCAGGCCATAAATCTTGCTGTGTATAGCAGCAGAGCCTTGGTTTCAAGCTCCAAGAGATGCTTCACCAAGTAATGAGTGTCCCGACCGGGTTACTGTTTAACCTGCAGAGCGGCAGTGCAACAAACGGCTGTCTGCGTGTCAGCGTGTGCAGCTCCAAATGGCAGCACAGCAGACGATCCAGACCCAAATGTTTTGCAGATACAGAGGAAGAAAAAGAAAAACATTTGTATTCAGCAGCTCCACCAAGTCTGTATAAACACTCCAAGGTCGAATCCACACGTGGACTGCTGAATGATCAGTCATGTGTTATGAAATTCTCCCTCCAAAACCCTCAAGTTTTAAGAGTGTCTGGCAGAGACAAAAGACCTGGTAGGAAATCAAATCTGTTTCACAGGATAATTATCTTCCATCTTTTACAACTGTTGCCAGAACTGGGCAAAAAAAAAGGGAAATTAGGATTATCGCCTCCAAATGCTGCAAGAAGAGCCCTGTGTCCTCTTGCACCATCGCCATGCCTGGCAGCCTTGCAAGGCTGAGCACTTGCACAACTCCAGGGCTGGCACCCAGCCCACTGGTTCAGGGAGGGGAAAGCAAGGAAGCGACATCCATCAACAAGCAGAGAGAAAAATGCACAGGGGTGTGATCCTAAGCTCTGGGAAAAAGGCTGGAGGGCTCCTTTAGTCATTCCTTCGCCACAGGTAATGCCAGTTGGGACACAGGCTTAATGCCTGCTTTGAGCAAGCGGCTTGGCTGCAAGGTACCTGTTGGCCATGTTTTGGGATGCATTGTTTTATCCTTTATTCTAAGTGTGAATGTAGGAGTTGGCTTGACTTTGATGCTGGAATTCCTAGATGAGGACAAGCAGACTGGTAGCAAGGAAGCAGAGGCTGGTAAGCAACCAGTTTTGCCACTGAAGAAAACATGCTGGGTAGCTGAACCCTTCCATGGCACCCTGTGAGGTCTATTTCAAGCCCAAGCATAAACTTCAATTCCAAGGCAGAGGAGGTCCCTCAACCCATGTCACACCAAGAAAATAAGGATGGTCCCTTGGCTTGGTTTCATTACACAAGGTGTTCTCTCTGACCCCACTCCAACAGTTTCTTACGAAATCAGCTGAAGCACATAGAGCAAAGAAAAAAAATTAATTCCTAAAGCAATGGCAGCCTGCCAAGTTTTTAAAGAGGCAAATCTTGAGTGGCTCTCTGGAAACTCAGCTAACTCGCTGCACCAGCCAAAGAGAGAAACTAAGTACTCCACTCCCTTCCCTCAGCCTCCTCTTTTTCATGTATTCTGCTTGATACAAAAGACAGTAATAATCTAAATAGAAGTCGGTACTACAAAAGCAAAGACCTGCCCATGGATACTTTGGGGACCGAGTGGCCCTGCCAAGAAACTCAGCCCAGGCTGCAAACTCTGTTGGAGCTCCACCAACCCACTTGGGCATGTGGGAACCTCAAAGGTGCCAGCCCCTATGCCAAGGAGGTTTCTCCCTCTCTGAGGGCAGGCCATGAGGCATGTGTGCCAGTAGGATGCCTTTCTCAAGGAGTTTATTATTCCCCATGGAGATGGACACACTGAGCTCCTGGTGACCAGTAGATGGCCTGTACCAGCTCCTCCCTTTCTGCTTAGCATCTCCCTCACACAGCCAGCTGGTTTGGGGCATAATGCTTCAAAAAAGGAAGCACATTGATTTGACAGTCCACTGGGGAACAAGAGTTCTCTGCAGCCTAGAAAACATGACCTACAAAGGATGACTGAAGGAACTAGGTTGTTTAGTCTAGCGAAGACTGAGGATAGACATGATAACTATATCTAAAATACATGACAAGTAGGTGGAAAGAATAACCTGTTCTCCTTTCCTACAGCAGACTGGACATGGCAAAACCAGACCTAAACTGCAGTGATAAAATTTAGGTTAGAGGTTAGAAAAAGCCTTCCAGCTGGGAATGACAGTGCCACACTGGAAGCCATTGCCAGCTGAGGTTATGGAATTGTCATTTGTGGAGGTTTTAAAGACCAGGTTATAAAAACACCTATTTAGATATGAGGTGGTCTTGCCTTAGGGCAGAGAGATGGGTTAAATGACCCCTAGAAGACTAACATCCTGTTGCTGCTTAATCAATTAGCAACAGTGGCTCATAAGTCAATATCACAATTTTCAAATCAATTGGTTCGTTTGAGGCCTGTTATTGATGTCCGCATATTTTGTGCTAAGCCCAATCCTCCCAGGACTACTGCTCTGTACGAGGCTGGTCCCAGACTCCCACCACCAAAGCAAGGCAACCACAAGAGCATATCTGCTTTGCACATTGTTTTTCACACAGTGGAGGAGGTCCAAAGTAGCTGGTCTTGCTCACAAGGACAAGATTTCCAAATGATGGTGGAGCTGACAGAGAATCACACACACTTTCTGAAGCACAGTCACTGCCCTCCTGAACTGATGTCCCTTGGTCAGCCTGTGACCAATGCAGCCCCAACCGGTGCACACAAAAGGAGAGGTTTTTAAAACCATTTTCAAATCCCCATGAACATTTTTGTTTCCAGCCACCGAAGTCTGCAAGCTGACTTCTGTTATCACAAGGAGTGTGTTCAGTCTCTTGGTACATACACACACCACAGATATGCAAGACATAAAATGTGACAAGTAACCATCAGGGGAAAAAACCCCAGTGTCTAAGCAGACATTAGGAATGTATTAACCTTCTGAACCCAGCTCTCCTGTGACATGCATCTGCCCTAGATTCACCTCTGAGCAGAAAGTCTCCAGTTAAACCTGTGCATGAGAGGAGACTCAAGCCGCTTCCACCTCCCTATGCCAAAAACCAGACACCAACAGGAAGGTCCGAGCTGAATCCAGGTTAAAGACAACAGAGGTGGGCCAGGCTCTGCTCCCCACCACAGTGCAGCCAAGCCACCAGTCAGCATTTCACTTGAAATGCTGGCTTCCCTTCCAGCTACCTCTCCTTGAGAGCATCATTTCTTCCTTCCAGGGCATGACAAGGGGCAGCTTGCATTGGGGAATATACATTTTTAGAGCCAAAGGGCCAATTCAGTTCAACAAACTGAACAACTTCTTCCTTAAAGCTCATTTCAGAATGTGCATGGCAGCCCCAAATGCACAAGCACCTTGATGGTACAGAAACTAGTGTAAGCAAGCCCTTGGTTTACATGCACCACCAGAAATCAGGTACTGTGTAAACTGATAGAGCTCTGGCTTTAACAAGGGGCATAAGGAGACATATTTAGCATCTTATTTTAATCCTTCTAAATCGCAAGCAGTTTTTCAGCTATATTAATTCTTTGAAGCAAGTGGTTCTCCACTAATCATCCTGGTTTATGTTTACATTATGAGGTGTAATGATGCATCTCAGGAATGTTATGGTATTAGTTAAATTAACTAAGACAACTCTGCCTGCAAACTGATGAATTTTAATGTGCCAACATCAGATATGAAAACGCAGTTGTGTGGGTCTCCAGATTCACATGACCATATGGTTCAGAATTCTAATTAATTCCTTTGGATTTCACTTCACATAACTTACAGCTACATTAATTCAATATTTTTTTCAGAATTTTAGAGAAACATATATTTTGCCAAGCTGTGAGCTTTCAGCTCACAGTAAGTGTTAAGTGTAAGAAAAACCTTTCATTTCCCCTTCTTCTGATAACCTTGTCTTACCTCCCTTTGGGCTGGCATTCTTCCCAAACCAGAGGTCAGGTGGAGCTGTTCTCCCCCAAACAATCTGCAAAGACCCACTTTGCAAGAGCCATAAAGGTTTATTACTAAAAACAAACTCGTTTTCAAATTGTTATGTGCTGTGGGCAATCAATCAGACAAACTCTCCGGGAGGAAATGCAATCCAGGCTTCTGAAACACAGTGATTGTGACAAGTAGGGATAGCACAGAGCCTGGAGCCAGGCACTGCTATCATCACTGCAGACCATCACAGTCATATGAGCATTGACAGAAGATTTCCAGCTCCGTGGGGCGTTGCACAGTGCATGGGTTTGCAAGTTCCAGTTTGGGGACAGTGGTATTTTCTCTTCATCTGACCCCATTTCTTAATGATCCACATTCAAGATCTCCCTCTAGGCAACAAAGAACATTTACTTGTGCTTCTCATTAGTTAAACCAAATCCAAATAAAATGAAAGCACAAAGCACACTCATCCCAGAGCTCAAAACAGATCTGGTCAGACATACATGCCATCCACTGTTACTTTAGAAAAAAATATTTCAGCACAGAAACTAATAATCCTTGAGATCTCCATGGTGCGAATGGAGCAACTGCAACATCACTCCGTAGCTTTCTGAAACGTGTGATGCTTTCAAAAGCCAAGTATGCTCACAACAGCCCTCAGCAGCCTCGAAAGACCCCCACGAGTGACCGTGGCAGGCACTGGCTCACACCCAGTGGGAGAAGGCTGCGATCTGCAAGCACATCTTGGCATGGCTACATTCGGGCAGGATTTCTCCTGATACAGTTACACATTCTCACAGCGCAGCACGAAAGGATGGGCTTGAGAGGTTTAAAGATTTAAGATGTTTCTCTTCCTTCACAAGAGTAGCAAGTAACTACAGGCACTTTCAATTTAAAAGCTCAGCTCTGCAAGAACTACACACGCTCAGCTTCCCATCTACACTGCCCAGCGGGGGGAAGGTTTTAAAGCGTCAGACAATGTTTGTTCCCTTTTTGAAAGGGTCAAGAGGACCCAAGCTTGGGATTGCCAGATCTGCAATTTCCTGCATCCCTTACTTCAGAGAATTGCCAGGGAAAATCTGAACACAAAACCCCAATGCAAGAGCAGAACTGCTGGTTGCACTCCCCAAGGTGGTATTACAGAAGCGCTGGTAAGGGCTGGGTGATACAACACGCAGTGACAACGGGTCCCGGTTGCCTCCAGTCTCTAAATAAAAACACTCTGGAGCAGTCACAGTATTTTTGCTGCCACAAGGGTCAGTCCCTTCTTTATGTCTGAGACTGGGCATCAGCCAACTGATAGAGCAAATAATTCACCAAAACATCAAAGCAATTGACATCATTATCAATGAGCATTTAAATACTCAACTCAATTATTCTTCAAGGGGTATGAGGCACTTTGACATTGCTGAGAATTTGGGCTACAGACCTACTCTCCTGAAACCGTGGTACTTCCATACTTATACAAGAGGGGTAAAGAAAACATCAGAAAGCAGCAGAGCAAAGGGCCATTCCAGCTAAGGCAGGAAGACAACCAGAATCCAACAACTGCTGCTTTTCCCATTCTCTCAAAGGGAAAAAAACCACACCAACACGAACCACCAGCCTCTCCACAGGTGGGAGAAGCTCAGCTTTGCCTGGCCTAGACCAGCTTCAGCACCAACTCCACTAGGCCACCTCTTCAGTAAAAGAAGTGGGTGAGAGAAGAAAGCCTTGTTCCACAGATGAATGACATGGCCAGGGACTGGGAATGCTGCTGGTCCTTAGGCTCCCCCCTAGCCCCCTTCTCAAATCCAGTTCCAGATCTGGCACCTTGCTTCTGAAGGAAGGCAGGTAGTCTGACTTCAGCAAAATAATATATCTGCTGAGTTTAACGGGCTCAAACTCCCTCTTTCCATCCCAAAGTGTTGAAAATTACTTGCATGGTTGTAAGTAAGGGACATCTTTGGGCTTGTTTTGAAGCTCCAATTCATACTAAATGGGAGTCCTACAGGGAGGAAGCAAAACCTCAGAAGTACTGAAAAGAGCATTTCTGAAGTGAAAAAGCTACATAGTTTCATCTCACGAACCTCTATAAAAAGATGTTACTAATGCACAACACTCCATCTCTGTAAATGCTGCGTGACAAGCAGTCAGACAGAGCCGATGAGCATTTAACTTAACAACAAAACCCCAGGAAAAATTGGGAAAAAAACCCAGATTGCAATCCTAATCCTGCTAGCAGTCTTTTGCTTAAATATTATCATTATTATTATGTAGTTATTTACATTATAAGCCTAGTCACAGACAGACAAGAAGTCTTGTCTGAGCTGCTGTTCAGACACAAATTAAAGCCAAGTTTTTCATTCCCAGGTGACTGGAGATATCACAGCTAAAGCAGGGACACACAAGGGAGTGTGGGAGCTGTGCAAGGGCTGCTTCCCTGTTTCTGCTCAGAGAATAATCATACCAACTGCATGAGATCCTGCAGTGGTGCCCACTGTGGTAGAGCAGCCCCACCTGGGGCTGTGATAATCCATCCCACCTTCTCCACGTACATAGCAGGGACCTGCCTATGCTCTCCTGCGTAACACTTAATTGTTATTTCTCCTGTGGAAGTGCCTGAGGACTCCTAGAGTGCTTATAGCACCCTTAACCCAGGCACCAAAAAAGCAGGGAACCCAAGGTCAGCTCCCAAACACAGAGACAGGTGAGGTTAAACACATTAACCAGAGTGGTCTCCAAAGCCTCAGGTGGCTCCCCAAAAACCTTTAACTCAGCCTGAGAGCAGCAGATGATAAACCACGCCACACAACTGAATAAGAGAGGATGGTTTCTAATCAAAGAAAAGAAAACAAACAAAAAAAAAGTGATTCCCTTATCAACTAAAAACTTGTTCTAAGTGGCTGTTAAGGAAGAGTTTGCTTTGCGTTCCACATTTGTGTGAAAGCAACATAGTTTTATGCCAAGAGATTTCTTTTTTAAGGCTCTTGTACTGAAGTTTTTCACTCCATGGTGAGACAGTGGCAGGGAAGCTGAACATCACAGACAAATAAGGATGTGATGTGCTGAAATGCTGCCCCCAGATGAAGGAGTTGGATATTCTTAGGTTCTGACAACGAAATGCTTTTTATTAAGGCTTGGAGAGTAATTTCCTATAAAAATATAAACTTTTATTCAAATCCCAGAGCACTCCCATAAGCCTGATGCTAGCAGCCACCCTCATATAAATCACTGACTAGGTTTTGATAGCTATCTCATTAGCTATTGTACCAGGAGCTCAAGTACACATTGAAGAGTGCTGCAGAGCACTACCTATCTTCCCACATCTTTTCAAATAGGTGGAATATGTAAAAATAAATCTTCTTTAGGCTTTGAAAAGACCAAGATGCTTCAGAAAAGGCTTCTCATCACCATTTTTTTTCAAATGCAAGCATAAGAAAAGATCCACTGAAGTCTTTACTCTTTCACTGAAGAGATCACAGGTGTATTGCTGGTCTCTTTTCTAGTACTCAGCAAGTGGTCCTTTCTCAGACTACATCCCTGCTGATGCAAGGGGAGTTGGGAGGCTGGACGCTGACCTGGGAGATCACCCACTAACTCCAAGGCAGACAGATCCTGCAGTGCACCTGCAGGCACAGCTGCCACAGTTGCCTGTGAGAAAGGGTCTGCACACCCTGTGCTCAAGGAAAGCCATGTCTGACTATTTGCTTTACATTTATTTCTTAGGTGCTGTCTACATTTTCCTCTCTTCTAGACTCATTTGCTGATGCTCTTCCTCCTTCACATCTTCATTTCTTGGTGCTTCTCTGCCTTCTTTTGTTGCTGTTTTATGCTTTCCTTTCACTTCAAGAATACATATTTAAATAAACAAAATCACAAATGCCTATTCCTCCCTTTATAACAAAGTACAGACTCCTGCCCCAGCAGGCTAATTGCTAGCTTTGGCCAAGAAAGGTGAAGAGTTTATCCAGGCAACCTGTGCTCCACTGGTAGATCAGTGGAGACACTAATGAGCTGGTCCCACTCCGTGGGGAACAGCAACTTCTTCCACCAGGCCAACCATCTTCAAAAATGTCACTTTTCTGCCCAAAGCCTTGTCTGAACACACATAACTCACATCACCACAACAATGCCAGTTCAGCCAAAGAAGAAACAGCCCCTTCCATCTTTGCTCTGACACCATCACACTGGCATTCACTTGTGTTCCCCACCTCCACCATGCTCTTTCCACTGAGAACAATGATGTACAGCCTGTTCCTGCAGCGAAGCTACACCTCAGACAGAAGGAAGAGAGCAAACAAGCACCAGAAGCCGACACCAAACCCACAGACCTGGGTATGTACTGCAGTGATGACACACCTTGGGAGGCTCCCATTCCCCCACCTCCCAGTCCTGGAAGCATGTGAGAACAGAGCAGGACTAGCACCACGTGCTCTTCCTCCTTCCCAGTATTGCACTCACTCCCAGCTCTCCTTTCAGAGAGGAACCAGAAGGACACACCAAAAGAAGAGACTGAAAAGCATCAAACGAGCCACAGCTAAAGGGTGAGGATTGGCTGGAGAGGGGATTTCATCTCTTTTGAGGACATTATGACTTGTTTTACGTAGAAAATAAATAAATAAATGCACCAAATTTTTCATTTTAATCTGAACAGATCAGCTCTGCGACTTGAATTGTGCCTGTTTCAGCAGCATGACCAGGCACTTGAAACCAGTGCTGATAAGAGCCCTGATTCCCACCAGCAGCAGCAGCAGCAGACAATGTGCTATTTCATGTGCTATTTCATGTGGAGACATTAAGCAGATTAGCAGCTGCAGCCTGTTTGAACCCGTTTTGCTGGCTTGGCTCTGGGGAAGGCCCAGGCTGAGGGAGCAGCTCCAGTTTGGCCCCACAAGTACAACTTCAGAGCCCGGCAGGTGCTAAAGTCCATCCCAGAGCAGGTCACAGGCACATTCTGGCAGGTTAACAGAGTGATCAGTTTGCAATCCCAGCTCAAGGGATGGTAATTCAGAGTTTGACAGCCACTCTTGATATACACCAAGCTCTGAGGGATACAAACAGAGCCATATCACCAAAAATTTCAATGCAGCCATTGGAAACCCAACTGTGGGCAACCCCCAGGGCTGGCTCACTACCCCCAAGCAAGGACTTATCTCCATCTACACAACAGGGAACTGCTGTGATTTATTGCTGCCAGTGGGATCAGTCCTGCACAAAACATGGAGAAAGACAGGGCGCCTGACTCAAGTAGCTTACAAGCTTACTGCTGCCTAAAACGGCAACTTAGTGCTTTTATTAAATACTGAGGCCTCCCAGAGAGCACAAGGAGGAATGGAGAAATAAAAACATCGCTTATCACTTAGGATGCCTTAGCAGAGATTAGATAAATCAGATGTGTTTCAAGGCAGGAACCCAGGCTGGCAGGGGAATCTGCGAGATCGTCCTTGACAAGCTGGGAGGTTATGGACAGTCCAAGGGGTCACTCCTCATTTCCTTCATTACAGAGGAGAAAAAACTTAAATTTTTCTTTCTGTTGTCACCCAAGGCCATAATATTAGATTAGAACCACTGAAATTCTTCTTTCGCACCTAGTACCAAGGAACTGAGCAGCCTAAGATGGACCCCTTGACTCAAATACCTGTTTTTCCAGCCCTCATGTCTGCTTTTCAAGACTCTCGGTGCAGCATTAAGGCTCTTTATTGTTCAAAACAGAGATTGCCTAATCAAAGCACAGGCTAACCCTCCTCAAAGGCATCGTGCTCAAGACAGCTCCAGAAGTAGCCCTAAACTCAGCAATAAAATAATCAGAGGTCTCTTCCCAGGCCCCAGTACCAAGCATCAGAGGAAGCAGAGGGTCAGGCAGTGGGGAGGAGGTTAGCCAGGTCAGTCTCCCCCCAGACCAGGCTGTCTGGGGAGCAGTTCTGCTCCAAAACAAATACCCCAGTCCACTTGTTCCTGGCAGCCTTGCTCCCTACTTTAAACCCCTGCACTCTTCCACAGACTGCTGTTCCTTGAAGCCTCTCCCTCACCCTGTCTCAGTCTCTTCCATAAAGAGAATGAAATCAGAAAATGCTGTGCTATGGTTAAGAAGTATAAATGGATATGAGAAGTTTTGCAGAAGAGGCCAGCATTTGGATACTTTTCCCCTGTAGCATACATAGATGCAGAGCATCATTTCCAGTTTCCAACTCTGACACTTATTCCTGCACCTCTATCTCATCCAGCAGTTTCAATGGACAGGCCACAGAGGACCTGGAAAGCCAGCTCAGGCAAGAGCCAACTCTGCTGAGCTTGGAGCAATGAGGGGGTTTCTAGGTCCAAATGCTGCAGATCTGACTCCCTGGCTCGCTCTGCAAATCAACTTTCTGTGTTGGATGGACTTTATAGCAGAACAAGCTTGGTTTTCCTTCGGGTGCTTTTACAGCCAAGCTTATGAGATGCCTGCTCTGAGAGAATTACAGCTCCAGCAGCATTTTCATGAACCAGTCGTCTCAGCAGCAGCAGCAGCTGCACAAAGCTTTAAAGCACAACTGGAAAGCAGCATCTTGGCACTTGTCTTTTGGCTTCCTACAAAAGCTTCCCTTTCCACCTCCTTCACCACACTAAAACCTCACTTTCTATCTCATAGAACAGCAAAAGCTGCAAGTGAGAGATTCCCAAAGGAAATAAAACCAACATCCATTCCAGATAAATAGCTTCAAGGATTGGTTGTGACAGGACGTTTCCAAGCGTCCTTACCGAGGCCTTCTCTGACAATCCCCAGCAAGGACTTTTCCAAGTATCCCCAACAGAGACTCTTGCAAACATCCTGACCAATGTTGCCACCAGCAGTGACAGGCTGAAGCAGGCCATCAAGCAGCCTGCCCTACCTGAGATTGAACATCCCAGCAGCAAAAGGGCTCCTCTGTGTCAGCCTGCAGCAGGGCAGGCTCCTCTGGCCACTGTGACACTGGTGCTGCCTACAGGAGCAAAAACCACCAGGAAACAAGAGTCAAGCCATCACAGGCTTGCAGGGTTCAAGCTGCTGCCACTCATTTCCACACAAAGACTATTTAAATGCAAAGGCTTGTAGTAACTACCTCTTTGCTGACCATTTTGCAATAGGATGAATACACTGGTGAACACAGAGGGAAAGCAAACAAGGACTCTGCCTTGTCACTCATCCTTTTTAAAGTGGCATATCCGGATTCACAGCTCTGCAGCTGGGAATGACACCCATACAGTGATGGTTCTGGTGCAGACTGTACAAACAAGTTTGTACAAATTTGTAATGAGAAGTGAAAAACTCTTCCCTAACCTATGAACTCCAGCATTCAGGAAGGTCCCATAGCACCACACAAATGCTTCAGAGCACTTCCTCTCTCTCTCTCTTGAATACCATGCAGCAAGAAAGCATCTGCAATCAAGAATTTCTTTTACGTTGATGGCAAACAAACAATGTACACTCACTATTTTTAGTTGTGACCTAGGATACTTAATGACTTCAAAACATATGCTTAATTCCCACATATGCAAGCAAGAAAAATTACTCATAGGCAATGAATAACAAATGTTTGACATTTAAATGAGACTTATTTGTAAGAGTAGTTAACATTTGTATTAATTAAGGCACACTCAATTAAAGATTGTTCTCTGTCATTCATCCTAGTATATGTGAAGATTGTTGTCTATTTCAGAAAAAAACCCATGAAGATTATGTGTAATTACCTGCCTGTACTTTCCACGAGTATCATTAAAGACAGCAGAATGCCATTGAATTTTAATGCAATATTCTAATTGAAAACCTCACAAAAAAGTCGTGAATGTCAAGATCACAGGCCTTGGTGTACAGAAACAAAATAGATGTAAAAATCCTCTGGTATGAGTGGATTGACAGCACTCTATCCCTCTGAAAAAATTCTATCAGTTTATCACGTCTTTGGGAATGTTTGTGCATGCCCAGATCTAACTAGGTCACACACATATCTGGATTGGTGCTTTCACCTTTCTGGAGCAGAAACAGCAGTAATAAGGCTGGGACATAAATGGCAGAGGGTGAGCTTTGACCTGGCATTTGCACCACGGAAAGAAAACTGAATCAACCAATATTCCCTCACCAAGAAAGGGCATTTTCTGGGTCTCTATTTTCCAGCTCCTAATAACAAGAGGAAATGGCCTCACATTGCTCCAAGGAAGGTTTAGATTGGCTTTTAGGAAAACTTTCTTCACCAAAAGGGTTGTCAAGCATTGGAACAGGCTGCCCAGGGAAGTGATTGAGTCACCATCCCTGGAGGTATTTAACAGAGGTGTAGATGAGGCACTTAGGGACATGGGTTAGTGGTGGACTTTGCAGTGCTGGGTTAAGGATTGGTCTCAATCATCTTAAAGGTCTTTTCCAACCTAAATGATTCTATGATACTATGCTAATTAATTCTAGCTAAACAACATGACAGTCAGTTTTGTATGTGTGAGATTATCACTGGACCAAGCCCACCAAAGAAGATGGGACTGAGGCCCTTGGAGAGCAGGCAACGCCACAAATTGTTCTTTAGAAAGCCTTCTTCAACACTCAAGCCACTTCCCTTCCAGAAACATAAACTTTCCTAAAGAGAAGAGCTTCCACCAGCACAAATAAATAAATAACGATGTGGCTGCAACCACCCCAGCTTTTAATTAAACTGCAACTGAACAAACAGCGTGAAAGCCGCTGTGCCGGGATGGCCGTAACTCGCTCCCGCCGCTGCCCTTTTGGCTCTGCGGTCCCAGGGTCAGATTCTCGGCATACCCTTGCCTGCAGCCCTGCCTTCCCTTTGAAGCTGCACAAGCCCTAGTTCTGTTGGGGTTTTGGAGGTTTGTTTTTACTGTAAGGGCAACATCACGCCTGGCACACACCCGGCTGCAGGCGGGGATTTCCTTACCCTCCCTGGGACTGGAGAGGTGTTCGGTGGAAACAGCTCCCAGGAGCTCAGGAAAGAAAGGCAGAAAGCTTCAAAAAGGTATTACATTAATCTTACAAGTTGCTTCCCACCATCGTTCATTATTTTCTAGGACAGACCTAATACTTCTAACATCTAAAAATGGATCCATGGCCTTGTAGCATGCACTCATCACAAGCGCAATTCCACCAGCAACAAATCTGCCTCCACCCCGCTCCCTGCTCTGGCTTTGTCAAACCCACCTCTTGCCTCTAGAAAAGAAAAACCCACAAAAATAACCACCACACCTTTGTAGCCTTATCTTTTAATACAACACAGTACCGTTGTGTTTTATTCTAACAGCTCAGGTTTTCAAGTTGGATTGCATTATCAGGTCTCCCTCAACCCAGCACTGAGAGAAAAAAAACCATTGAAATGCAAGTACTTTATAGTGATTGTTCATAAGAGATCAGGGGTAGCTTTTCCATTTAAAAAAAAAACCCAACCAACCCTAAGATATCAGGCATCATTTTCACTTCTTTATTAAGCCAAGGATCTGTTAAAGTGCAGATTTCCCCCCTGTGCCAATAACACCTGGCAGTACACAACACACTAAGCATTTTTATTGTAATGACACTTCCATTGAAATTCATGCAGGCATTTGACTACATTTCCAGAGAGGTGGAATTTTATTCAGTGAGAGGGAACACAGATACACTAGGAGGTGAGAAGGGATAGAAGGATAATTGCAGGCAATTAGTATTTTCTTGACCTAACTGTAATTTGTGAATTTGTAAAAGTCCTTTTCTGAAATGTTGGTTAATTTGATCCAAGAGTAACTCAAAAATCGTCTGTCGCATTCCTGCCCTCACAAACACAGACCAGCACACCCACATGAGTCAAACCCAGAAGAAAAGTGATGCCAGTCCCCTGTGCCCCCTGCATTCATCCCAGAAGTGGGCAGTCCCCTCCCACATCACCTGGGGAACACTGGGCTCCCTGCAATCTGATCGAGGGCTGATGCACTCAGCAAAGGAACAAGGGAGGAGACTTCAAGCGACTAACAATACTCTTCAAAGAGAAAAAATATTTTCCCATGGTTTAAAATTACCATCTGAACTTTAGTAGAAAAGCGATAGTGGTGCTATAGGCCAGAGGTACCAGATAGCATTATCCCATCCCCTGTCATATGGGAATGTGAACTGCAGCCCCACCACAGGTAATCCACATTCTCAAAATACACTGCTGACCTATGTGCCCAGGTGCCCCATCACATAGGTGGTCTGTTTCTTTACAAGAATGCAACTGGGATTTCTTTGCTTTCATGTCTTCTCTGCTTGAGAGGCCACCACACACATGAAATGGGGAGAGAGTGGCTGGGGCACGGGGAAGGGGAGGTGGGGGTGGTCAGGTGAAGCTGGCAGAAAGGGTAAGAAGTGTCCATGATGAGATAAACAGTGATCACTTCTTAACAGCTCAGACACAGGACACCACTTCTCATGCGAATGTATTTACACTTAAATAATACATCTCTGCGACTAAAGGCAAGGACTAATCAAAAGCTGCCATTTCAGCTGTGCACTGCAAAAGTAAACCTCCCCCAAAAGTGAAATGCTAGAGGAGAGAGAGTGATATGCTTTGATTTATAGGTTACTTCTAAAATGAGTAGTGGGGGAGTTCTCCCAGTAGCCCTTTAGAAGGTCTCTGTTTATTTGAGGAGCTCACAGGAGCACAGCCACAGCACAGACTCCTGTTCAGCCCCACAGCCCACAAGGAGCCCAATCTATTCTATCAGTATTTATTTACCTTTGAATACAAAAGGAAGGTTATCCAAACAAAAGTTGAGAGTGTCCAGCAGATAATTAAGTAGGCTAATGCACAAATCTATTTAGATAAGAGTGAGCATATTGATACAATCAAAAGACAGGTCACAGTTTGTAATCCATTCTCTGTATAAACAAGCTCCACCAGTGCCCCTCACACCAGGATTGTATTTAGGGGTAACACCCTCTCCCTCCTGAAACCCTTACCAGTGCAGGATTTTGGAAGTGCATGGGCAAGGACCCTGCATTTGGGCTGCTGAATGCACATCTTTGCCAGTGCCCAACACTGGCTGAACAACTCCAGGCTCTGGCCCACTCTGCACTGCGTCCTCCTGAGTGTTCAAGCCCCTGGAGCCCCGGCCATTGGCCATCCATGGAGCATCCTCATGGAGCTGTCACTGCTGGAAGCATGCAGGAGGGCACCAGCAGGCATCATAGAGCCCAGGCAATTTTTGGCTCAACTGTTTAATGAAATCACAGCTTATCTATTTTTATTGTTCTCTGTTTTCCTGTACATAAATTATTCTTCATTTCCTTCCTGAAAGAGCTATTATTTAACAGCATACCTGGCATTAACTATTGTATCACATTCCCCAGAGATCCATTAGAGCAATGATAGAGTGCAACACCAACACAAAAACACATGCAGAAACACTCCCTGAACTAAACCCTTCCAATGCAACCCTTTCAAACAGAAGAGGCAATATAAATAGAAGAGATCGTAAGCCTAACCAGGACATGGTACGGTGCGGACAGATTACTTCTTCCAATTTGCAAAATTAAAATACATGGGCTATGATTAGTTATTGTTCTGCTTGTTCAGGACATATCTAACCCTGAATGGTCCAAGAAGAATATTGCTTTATCAAGGGATTAGGCAAGACTGGTTTTGGATTCTCTCTGTCTTTTGAAACCTGTTTTTATTTAAACATAATTCAAATTATCTGAAGCAGACCTTTCACCAAGAAAAGGTGAAGGTTTCTCCTTTGTTTCTTCCAAAGGAGAAACATTGAATTTGGGCTTGAAAACTGTCCTTCCTAGTATTTCAAGGTAGAGGTATCTCCTCATCTACGGACAATTTTACACACAAAAAAGTCGACTAAAATAATCATTCCAAACCCTGGTTGATCTGAAGTAATACACCAACTATACAATACACTTAAAATGGATATTTTATAGACACCCTTTTTTTAGATTCCAGTCTCATTTCAGCCCCTGTCCCCAAAGCAGCTTTCAGTGGATGATTCCTCCGCCCGAAAAGAAAGTTACACTGACTTCCAATACTCACACGAAACCGCTGGTCTCTGATTAGGAATTCAACTGAATTAGTATTATAATGAGCCCCAGAAAGCTGCCTATAGGCATGGATTTATCTAACTAAGGCCGCACTGTCTGGAGATTAGTGAATAAAGTATTCCCCCAACCCCACAGTGCTGGGGAGCCCCCATTGCCGTGGGTGGCTGAGGGCTGACAGCAGAGGATGCAAGAAAGCAGCTACCAGCAGGTGGTGAGGAGCCTGCTGCTCACTAAACCTCCTCCCAGAACATGAATGCTTGCTCATAGGGAGAATACAAGTTCTTATCTCAAGCGTCTTTTGCTTTTGCTGTCCTTATCGCCAAGGAAGTGGGTGGGAAGAAGTCACACCACCACCTTCTAAACAACAGAGCAAACAAGAAGTTCCGCTTTTCTGAGGCAGCAGGCTTTAGGCTTCTCTTAAGGCTCTACATGCAATCCTTCTCTAATCACCTCCAGCAGAAGCTATGGCATAGGAGGTGTCTACAGCAGCAGTAACACTGCTCTGGAGCGAAGTGTGCAAGCAGAAAACAAAAACGGATACACAAAGCCAAAATTTGCATCAGTCCAGGAAACCTTCACACATATCACCCACCACATAAAAGCCATGAAGTTGTGAGTTGAACAACTTCTCTCCACTTCAGCTTCTGCTTCACCTTCTCCAAGCACCTCCAAAACAAAGTGCAATCCTATCCTGAGGGAAGGTGATGCATGAAGCACAAGGTTGGTGGAACAATATCCGCTTTACACCTGAGGGGAAGATGCCCAAATGGCCTGGACATGCCACCTGGCACCAGACATGCAGTTTGTATCATTTGCTCTTCACAGATTTTGACTTCACAAAAAGAGGTCCAGTCCAACATTCACTTAAAGCAACAGAAACTTCTCCTGATTCATACCTTTTTAGCCAGAGGAGAGGACTAATTAATGCAGAGCTGCCTTGGACGGAAAGGGAAGTCAGTGACTCCTCCTCAAAACTCTGGAGGCAAAAGTCCGACAACATGCCCTGGCTGGGTGATAAAAGGGAAAACAGTGCAAAGCCACAGGGAAGTTGACACAGAAGCCCAACAAAGTGCTCTCCCAGGGACAGGGACACTGACCTGGGACCTGCCAAGGTCTCACCTACAGCTGGGCCTTGGTCAGGTCACTTTCCAGTTCTAAACAGACCATCGGAGAATTTAACTTCTCTGAATTCCCCCATAACACACTGAAAAATTTAACATCACAGAGACAAGGTTTTGGTTTCTCCTAGGTAATTTCTGTGGCCTGCCACTGCTTGGGGGTAAATGTTAGGCCAGTAATACTTTCCTTGCAGAAAATTAAGATTCTCACCCCTTTTCAGTCCCAAATACAGAGCCAGGTGTTCCAAAATACAAGTTAAAACACAGTTAGGAAGGGCTAAGAGAAAAACCAGAGAAGCAGGAATCCCAAATGGGTTTTGCCTGGAGGCAAGGGGCAAAAGCAGTGAGATGCAGTAACTTTAACAACATAATTTTACAAGATTAAAAAGAAATAGGTCACCCTGTCACTACAGAGATTGGGTGGGATTAGTTTAATACCAATTTGCCCAAATAAAGGTCAAAACCAGCTCCTCTGAACAAAAAAGTTTTGAGGGTTTGGCTATCAGCAAGCTGGTTTCTGAGATCATATTTGTGTACTTGTCTAGGTGGGTCTGAAGACAAGACAGATGCCATCCCAGAGAGTCCAGGACAAGGGAGCTTGCAGTGGCTCTGAGAGGCAGATTTCCAAGCCATGGATGTAAAAGTTAGGGCTGCATGGGCCTGTCTGGATTTGCAGAGTGGATCTGCCAAACATTTCAATGCATATATTTGTAGCACAGCCCAAGATCTGCATACGATCCAGCTGGAGGCTCCCACATTGTGCTTAAAGGATGGCACCAAGCAGCAGGTCTCTGCAGCATGCCATGAGGCCAAAGCTCCTCAAAGAGCAGTCCCTGGAGGAAATCCAATAACAGAGCATACCACAGCATCATACTTGCTGTGCTGTCTTAGCCCTTGGCCTGTGGTGATTCATCTTCGCCTGCAACCTCTGACATTTTCCACCACCATTCATGCAGACACATTACCAGGATTCAGTCACAGACTAATACATCCAGCATGGATCAATCACCACAGGCCAAACCCACCTCAGACATTATCCTGGATCACAGGAAAGGGAGTCCAGTCTAAAAGAAGACAACAAAAATCTCAGAATAGCACTAGGAACAGCTTCAGATGGAAAAATTGCAATGTGAAAGAGTTTGTTTCCCTCTTAAATACTCCACAAGTCATTTTGAGCTGTAGCCTGCACCTTTATTTTTGTCAGAAAGGAGCAATCCTTGCTCAGTGTGAATACTCTTGATCAGCCATTCCAAATATTTAGCTGGGTTTGAAGTCACCAGCTGCACGACTCTGTCCCCAGTTCCATACTTTCAGTGCCTGCCTCCCTGCCCCAGCACCCCCCCCCATCAGGGGCTGATCAGAACCTGCCCCAGCCCCAGGTCACTCAGAAACTCCCTCTGGTATTGTCTGCAGCCACTCCAGCTCGGTCTGCATCAGCATCCCTGGCTGCAATGCCTGGAATTAGGCTCCACAGATTAGGCAATGTGCTGAGGCTTATCTCTGTGTCTAATCACTAATAAAGTTGCAACCTGGTGCATTTGTACCGTATTAGGTCTCGCTCAACAACACGGACTTTAAAGGTCATCTGCCTCCTCCAATCACTGCCAGGGTTATTGCAGAGGGTCCCGGTGGGTCCTGCTCCCTCCGGCCGGCCAGCACCAGCAGAAATCCAATTACAGGCACAATGGTCCCAGCCCGGAGAGGCTCCCGGGCCCCTCGGCCCTCCCGCCCCGGCGCCCTCTCCACAATGCCGGCTTTTGTCTCAGCCTCGCTATTGTTTGGGATTCTCTCGCATCCCTGGACACGGGATAAAGAGCCGTGTTTGGAGAGATGTTTATGAATGAGGTCTCAGAGCGCAGGGGTGCAGCAACGCAGGGCTTGGCCGTGGACAAAAAAGGTCATGGTTTCTAAAAGCCACGTTGAAGAGAAATCATTAAAGACGTAATATGCGATAGCCAGGGACGAAAAGTTACAGGCAAACAGAAAATAAGACGTAAAAACCCAGTCCTTTCAAAGCCAAGGAAAGTTTTGCCACAGACCTCAGTGCAGCCAAGGTGTCTCCCAAAATATCTATACTAAATAAAATACTTAGCAGATCCCATTGCTTTAGCGCAGTTTTGAAAAGATTTTACATTGTGTTGATTTCCAAAGCAAGAAAAAAATTATTTTGATTTAATGCTTTCTGATTAAAAATGTAGCAGATAATGGCAGTAAACAGTAAAATATGGGCCAAAGAAACTAGGTGAAAAATATCAGCTAATAAAAATCTAAATCATCCTTCTAGTGTCAGAGAAAGTACTCTGTTCTGATTTTGAGATGTGTAATGAATACGCTGCACTACATTCACCAAGAGGAAAGACCTACACCTCTTTAAGAGGTGTAGGAGTTACAAGGGTCTTCACAGCCAATGACATGTAAGACCAGGTTAGTTCTGCAACGCAAATCTCTGAGAGTTCAGGCAAAGTTAAGCAAAACTTCTGAGACACCTTCAGCACAACAGCTCCATGAGTCTTGCAAGCAGCCAAAGCCCACCTTCCCTCACACATCCAGGCCTGCCAGGGACAAAGCCACCCACAAACCCCATCCATCACATGGCAAAGCACCTCTTTGTGAGGCTCTGCTGAGCAGAGGAAGATAGTAATAGTGTGAAACCTTTCTGGACTTTAAAGAGTAGAGGCAGACATATCATTGCATTCAATGAAACATCATATGGTAATGAGCAGCAGTGGAATAGCCAAGTATAAATCTCCCATTCAGTAGAGTGTCACCTGTATAAATCTATTTACCAAGGATTACTCTGTAGCTCCTACCATAATAAATCTTCAGGAAAATGCCTTGTGCACCACTAACAGAGCAAGCATTTAGAAAAGCAGGCAGGTTATTCCTCATAAGGAGTACTGATAACCAGCCAACCTGAGAGTTTGTTAAAAAGATGATATTAATTGCGCTCTCCTTATTTGGCATGTTTGTTTGGGTGCTTGGGAAGCTAAAGTTGACGGGTTTTTTTTCTTTTTTTTAAATACAAGAACATCAATTCACATAGACTGTAGTACTAAGCCAAAGTCAGGGGGTACAAACCAAAATAAAGGGATACTAAGACAAAATCCAGAGCCAATGTCCACTCACTGAAGGAACTACAAAGGCTCCTTAGATTTTATAAGACGTACCACACTGCAATTCATAGGATCATAGAATTACTAAACAATTTAAGTTGCAAAAGATCTGAATACCATTGAGTCCAACCATTAACCCAGCACTGCCAAGTCCACCAGTAGATCTTGCTCACAGCTGCCACATCTACAGGTCTTTTTTAAACCATACTTCCAGGGATGCTGCCTCCACCACTTCCCTGGGCAGCCTGTTCCAGTGCCTGACAACCCTTTTGCTGAAGAAATTTTTCCTAATATCCAAACTCAACCTCTCCTGGTAAAACTTGAGACCATTCCCTCGTGTCCTATATCCGGGAGAAGTGACCAGCCTCCACCTTGTTCCAACCTCCTTTCAGGTAGCTGTAGAGATAAGGTCAATAACTTCCCCCCTGAGCCTCCTTTTCCTCAGGTCCCTCAGCTACTCCTCATCAGACTGAATGGTATTCTGGCCTAGTTTCTGCTCAATGTAAATGTTTTATGTAGGTTAATCCCAGATAAATAACTGTTTTCTTCCATTATCTAGATCTTCCACTACACATTATGGGGTGTATTAGAAAGACTAAGCACTGCACAGTCAACTGAGAGCCTCTCTACAGGATGCTCCTGCCCCCAGCTCTGCAAGGATGCCACGTCACCTACTGAAATACCTCCTGTATCTGCATGACTTGCCAAAACCTCTTGCTAATCACCTGAACTTTCTATTTGTAGCCATGTGCAAACAGTGCTTCAGGAAAGCTTTTGTTCCGTGCTGAAGAGCTGAGGCTAAGTCGAGTTCCAGAAGTAGTCAGATAAGGAAAAAGTCACATGCCAATATAGCATTTCATATACCAGAATCACAGTCCAGTCATAAGGAACAGGCAACTGCTTTAATGGCACTTGATTCAGTGATACTCAGGTCTGAAGTGCAGCCACACACTGAACACAATTTCACAAAAGGAAGACATGGACCTGTTGGAGCAGGTCCAGAAAAGGTCACAGAAATGATCAGAGGGCTGAAACACCTCTCCAAGAAGAAAAGCTGAGAGAGCTGGGGTTGTTTAGCCTGGAGAATAGAAGGATCCTGGGAGACCTCATTGTGGCCTTTAGTACTTAAAGGGGGGTTATAAGATAGATTAAGACACAATTTTTATTAGGGCCTGTTTCAGTACAACAAGGGATAATGGTAATGGTTTTAAACTAAAAGAGTGTAGATTTAGGTTAAATCTAAGGAAAATTTTTTAAAATGAGGGTAGAAAAAAACTGGCACTGGTTGCCTAGAGAGGTGGTGGACGCCCTGTCCCTAGAAACATTCAATGTCAGCTTGGATGGAGCTTTGAACAACCTGATCTGGTTGAAGTTGTCCCTGCTCATCACAGAGAGGTTGGACTAGATGACATCTAAAGGTCCCTTCCAGCCCAGACTATTCTATGAGACCGGAAATGCTGCTAATTCTAACAAACACATGATGAAGATCACCACCTCCACATCTAGAATGTTACAGACTCTTTGCTGGGATCCTCACTGGTCTCCAGCCCATAAAAAAGCAGTGAGATTTGTAAGCAGTTTTTCAAGTTAGGGATGTGAAAGCACTATGTGAAATGTCTGCTTGCATATGCTTATCCCACAGCTAAAGAGGGACTTATCACCCTAGAACTGCCTTTACAGCATGTGTCACTAAACACTGAATTCACACACAAAATATTTATAAAATTTATCCACAATCCACACGGTGCTCATGTTGCAGAATATCCTACTACGTAAATCTGTAGAAATAATGCAGACATTCTGGGACAAACATCTGAAGAAGCTGCTAAGGAAAAATCTTTGTGTGCCCATTGCCGTGCCTGATCCCACCTACTTTGCAAGGCGCTTTTCACAGGCATCACTCTCACTGCCCTTTGACACCAGCAATTATCTGCTCCCAATCCTTCTGACCTCACATTCCTTACCCACCTGCAACTCCCATGTAAAGATAACAGAAGTTTGCATTCACATTAACTAAGTCTCTTTGTTCTGGGCAAGGAAACAATATTCATAATGCCCAATCTGATTTCATTCCAGTAGAGGATTAGTTTCAATCTCTGCTGCTGTAGAACAAAAAGGCAAGCGAGAAATTATCATCAAATAATTACAATGCTTTACGCTTTACAAAGGACACCCAGAGATTTGCGAAAAAACCCAACCCCTTTTCTGGAATGAATCTGCAGTAAATTTCTGAGCATGCCTCAGACACACTTAAGAAGCCTACGGAGTCCAGCAGATAAGGCCCAGGACTGAGGGTCAGCATATGAAAGTTCTGCTACCTGCTCTTTGCATACTTAGGCTAGTCAACATCCAAACTATAAAAAAAGGGGAATAATGCTACTTCTCAGGCTTATAAATATGCTATGAGGCTAAACTCATTAGCGTTTACAAAGCACTCCTAGACTCCTTGTCTGGAAGGAGTTATACAACCATAAAGTATTATTCACGCTGTTCTAAGGCAGAAAAGTACGCATTACTGCAAATCCAGCAGCAGCTCTTCATGCACCATTAAGGTTTACTACACTGTCTTAATCTAATCATCAGCACTTCAGAACCCAGATCTGTCATTGGAAACATACAGATCAGAATTCATCACTGAATAACCAACTGGGTCAACAGTGTACAGCACAGGACACACGTGCCCTTTTTTCCTCATATCACACATCTATAACCAAACCATTTGTATTTTCAAAGCCTCAACATTATTGGCTTTCCTGCCATACTGCATTATGTCTAGTCAGGATTTTAACAGGTTCAAAACTCAGATTCTAAATCTGTTTGCACATTTTTAAAAAGCTGATATGGGAAGGAGTGCAAAGTTCAGGTCTACACCTCTTCCAGCATTTATCAAGGAAACCAGTTCCTTCAGGCAACTTTTTCTGCCCATTATTATTCTGAGATCTCCTTTGCTTGTAATTCTGAAAATGTATTCATAACTAGTGGTACACTTGCTTTTGACTTGCTGATCAAAATACAATCTTTATAGCTCCAGGCACCATCATCAATGCTGAGCTGGAGGGAGTTCAATCCAGTTCAACGAAATCAGCTGTTAAAAATAACAACTAGCTCCCAAACCACATCTTTGCAGTGATTTACTCCATCCCCTCCTTCGGTTGCTGCCACATCCCTTTGTAGTGGTCTCCAACCCCATCTTGAGCTAGTCAGGCAACTCTTGCTGCCCACTCCTCACACACTGAGAACATTTCCTCCCTCCAGCTCAGCACAAGGGCTGCATTAGAGCTTCATCTGAGCTTTGCAGAAGTTGTCCCCACAACTGCCCTCTTGCTCCCTACCTTCCTGAAGCAGCTCCAGGAAGTCAGCACCTCCGTGGCTCCCCATGCCAGGACACATACTCCATGCTGCCCGGCCCTTCCCTCCAGCTCTACAGATGTTGTTTTCAACAAAAGAAACCTGTCCCTTTGTTCATGACAGTTTTGGTTTAAATACAGATATGAAATCTCTCACTTAAAAACAAAAAAAAGATCAAATTCAAATACTTGGCAACCTTGAACACAACAGAGTCAGAGAGTTTTGATTTTTAGACAACATTTCTTTTACAGAGGTAATTCCAAGGCTTTCCCAAAAACACTGTGTTTCCTTCACTTTAAACTGCCAAATAAAAAAAATTGAAAAGGATATCCTGTAATTTTTACCCAAATAATGCAGATTGAAGCACACGACAGCAGACCTTCCATTGGAAAACTTCTCTGTCCTACCTGGCCAAGATGCTGTAACAAGAAGAAAGAAAAAAATAGAGGCTTGTCCAACAACTGCTCATCTGCTGTTTACATGATCCATTCCTCATTTTGCAGGTCTCTGAGCAGACTTGTCTCCACAGCTGTGAGATCAGAAAACTTGTTGTACCTATGCTGTTATGGACAGAGGGCATTTACAGCTCTGGAGCGATGCTTTCTCAAAAGCACAGCCCCATGGCCAAGAAAATTAGCTAGTCACCTCAGCCACTTCCAAGAGTGAAGCCTGCACACTCTCAGAATATTTAATACCCTGAAGATGCTGAGCACCTGTGCTTTGAACAGAAGATGCCCTTCAGTACCCCTGGTGGACCCACAAAGACAAAGATGCTCTGGATCACTTGCCACTGTGCAAGCTCTTGACCTGCTGCTACAGAGCCAAAGCAGGACTGTGACCTACACATGCCACCTCTACCAACAGTCCTGCCCTCGGCTCTCACTTGTGTTAGGCAGCAGATGCTACTGAGTTACAAAATGCTCCCTTATTTCTTGAAAAAAAACCCCAAACACAACAACAAAACACACAGAAGTGGATAAAAATATAGCTTTACTTTTAAGCACAGATTAAACAACATTAATGCTCAGAGGGCTGTGTTTTAAAAGAACAAATTTCCAGAAGAGCTTGATTATGTTCTAGGGTTAACAAAAGGATTTGCGTGATCCAGTTTCTTTTCCTTACTACACTGCAGGTGAGGGATGTGACTGAATACAACACTTCACTTAACCCCATAGGATCTACACCCATTATTCTGAATAATTAGAGAGCATTCATTTGGGATGATCTTTTCTCTTCCCCTCTCTGCTGTTTAGCTTTACATAGAGAAAATATTTAGTGTGTAAGGCAAACAACAAACAGGAATAAAATTAGTCCTTTCAAACCGAGATGCTGTTTAACTTACCCAATTGAAAAGAGAGAAAGCAAAGCTCACATTGCATGGCTAGTGGCAAAGTCATGAAATGTCACTTTTTTGAGGTTCATACTCCAGTAATTATCTTTATACAAAGAACAGTGACTCATAAATCTTTTTTATAAAAATTCTGGACAAAAAAATCTGAAATAAAAGAGGTCCCCTCCCCTTTTTTTCTTGGTCAACTTGAGGCTGAAATATGGTCTTTATGAGCTGTGGGAGTGGAAAGTCATTAGGGCTTCAATTCCAAATGAAAATTAAGGCTTTTAACTTCCCATACTACTCACACTGACAACCTTTCATACATAATTGCCTAGCAAGAGTTACCACGGTCTTGTCACCCTCCTAATGCGTCAGTGATACGCTGACAAATAGATCCTCCCTCCTAATTCCACCATGCAAATGGAAATAAAAGACCATGTGGTTAAGAAACTCTGAGTTCACACCCAAGAGTGACTTTGATGACTTTTCAGTCAGGACTCGTTACGAGCTACCAAATTACCAGCATCAGAAATAAAGCAATCAAGGGATCAGGTAAGAATTTAACTGGAAAGAGGAAGGATGCCTTCAGCAATTACAGCAAAGACACCACTGCTTTGCAGTGACATAGGGAGCAACATGACAAGAAGGACCCTTCTGCTTCACAGCTGTGATTCTTCACCTCAGCCAAAACTGCACTAGGCTGACAGATAAACTTCATTTTAAATACATGTATACAACATGATATTCAACTGGGCAACATAGCTGGGATGAGCTGAAATAACAACAAATGCTGTGCCGACTCTCTGAAAGATATCAAGGTAACCTGTCGCTGTGACAGCAGCAGCATCTTCTTTCTGCACTTGTCTGTGCTTTTTTAACTTTGCTCATCTTCTCATGTGGGAGAATTATTATTTGACAAGTTTCTGGTTTTTTACAGTTGGCTGGAGACTGACCACACTTCATCATCCTGTAGTTCCAAGGAGTATATACAATACAGAGGGAATCAACCCAACATGTAAAGTGCTTTTATCCCAGTAAAGTTGAAACGGGATTTGAAGCTACTCCAAAACTGAGAATTAGAAATGTGTGGAGTTATTATAAAAACTTTTCCTTCCTTGCTAGTTCAGTATAACTCAAAACCTGTTTGTTAAAACTGGTATCATAGCAATGGTCAGAGGCCCCATTTGAGGTAAGGGTCTAATTCTGTTGAGCACTGTATGAGGAAGTTATAAATGACCCAACAAACCACAAAAAAAGAAGACAAAGGAAATATATTATCCTGGTTGTATAAAAGGAGAACCACAAATCACATAATTTAGCTAAGACTACATCAGAAAGCCATGTAACAACGAGACAGCACTCCAAATCTCAGTCTCAGTTCAGTGCTCTAACTTGCAGAACCATCCATCCTTTTGTTATTTTAAAGCTTACATCTGAAATAATACAGCCTTAACTGACATCATAAAAAGAGGACTGCATTTTGTTACGAGAGGTCAGGAGACAAGCATGGGAGACTTCCAAATAAACTGCTCAGAATCCAGGAAGCAAACAGCTGCACCAAAACCTCGAAAAGAACAACTTTCAGAAGATGGTTGAATACAGCCACACACATGCAGCTACATCCACATGGCCTGGAGAACAGAGCTGCAGAAATCATGATTGCTCCTGAGGTGGAAACTGCAGCCACTCCAGAAGAGAAGATCTCCACAAACAAGGCATATATTATCATGCTTTAGGATATCAAAGAGGAATAAACACATAGGCTTTAAAAATGGATCCCTATTTTTAAAAGGTGTTAAATGATGAAAAAGGAAAACACTCTAAATGTTATGAGAATCAAAAGATGGAAAGCCTGCTGCACTGACTGAAATACTCAGCTTGTTTGTAGCCTCAAAAATAAGCATCACACAGAAATGAATGAATAATTGAAATAAAGCAAGCAAGCGCAGAGGTATTTGTAACAGCAAAGGACAGGTGTATCAGCAGTTTGACCACAAGTGAATGACCAACTCACTCCCATGCTGGGTTTCAGCTGCAATCAGGGAAATGAACAAGAGAACATTTTATCAGAGTTTTTCACAATGTGCCTTCCTTGTTCAATGCATGAGCCACTGGTGAAGATCATATAACCTATAACTATGTATCACACTGAACAGCAAACAAGCTTTTAACTCAGTGGAAAGGGATTAAAAGCTCTGTAGATCCAAATCATAGATCAAAGTTATATTCAGCTGCTGGGAAATAGATAAATATGAGACTGAAAATCCCACTATGGGAGATAAGAAAAGGAAACCAAGAAGACAAAAGAATACTATGCATCACAATAGCCTTTTAAGATTGTACATAAAAATAAGATTTTCTTAACACCTTTGTTAGGAGCTGGAAAAGACTCAGCATCAACCAAAATTAGTTATTTTTAATTACTGATACTCTGTCAGCATCTGACAATATTACTCTGACAAAAACAGTAGACTTTTATGTGGACTGTCCTGGAACCCATTCTATTAGATCCTACTAAAAAGAAAAATGGGGGGGGGGAGACAGTGAAAACATCAACATGAAAATGGTAAATTCCTGCATGTATATAACAAGCAGTAGTCCTCTGACAACACAAAAATCAAGCAGAACATTGCCTAAACAGGACAGATTACTTCCCTTGTTGGAGATTAATGACACTTTGGATTTCCTTTGAAAAAATACCAAAGCAAGTGTAAAGAGTCCAAGTCTCAATTTCATTCAATTCCAACATTTGCCCACACTAACTTCACTGGCCACTGAGAGGGACCACACCACTGAACAGCCCACGGCCTGATGACAGGAGCACAGTGTCACAGAAGTGCCACAGTGTCACACAAGGCATTATCAATGTGTCATAGAGTGAGAGAAATGTACCTTAGCAAGTAAAAAACTGCAGATGATAGATAGATGCCAGCCCTCCAGAGACTGCTTAGCACTTAATCGAAAGTCAGAAACCAGGAACCTTGCATTTGTGATGCACAGCAACCTGTCTTCAGATGATCCAGGATGGAAGATGTGGGGAAGAACAAACAAAATCATGTCAGCCCCACTAGATCAGTCATTGACAGCAAGCCTCCTCCTGCTATTTCCATAGAGATATTATGCTTTGGGGACTGGAAATGCCGTCAGTCTTTTTTCTTCTTTTCTAAAACAATGGTTTGGTTTTGCTGCTCTACTTTGAGTAGTCCTTCTGCCTGCTCCTTTCTTCTTCAAGGGTCTTCTACAGCATAAGGACAGAGAAGCAGCTGCTCTGTAGCCTTCCCTGCTGCACCTGGGGGCTCTCATCTTCCTGGGAACGCAGGGACAGGTCAGACACAGTTGTCAAACCCACAGGCACCCCTGGAGCATCTTACTGTCCTGGAGACGGTTTGAAAGAGCAGCTAAGTATCTCCTCTTGTTTCCTAGCCTGAGCCCTACTCCATTCATTTGCTCCTCACACTTCATCTTTCATCTCCCACAGGCATTCAAGTGCTGCTGACCTTCTTGTACACTAATGAAACCCCAGCAGCAGAGGAGTTTGGGATGAAATGGGGTAAAAGGCAGCAGCATGCAGTCCTGAGTGTCACTGCACAGACCTGGGGGATGGAGTGAAGTCTGAAGGGCTTTTCAGAGCACTCCAGCTTTGATTGAACTAATTCTGCCAGCAAGCCGGCGTTGACACAACCACAGAAGACAGCTAGCGTGTCACCCTGTGACTGCAGTGTGCAGCTGGCCAAAGCCCTGATGCCATAAGCCCGACACTCACTGACGGGGCTCCCTCTGCAGCAGACAGCCCTCCCACCACAGACACCCCAGGCAAACAGGAGACATCCCGTCCTACAAGCCCGTAGGAGAGCCCAGGCAGACAACAAGATAACTCACATCAGATTTAGGATTGCTTCAATCTCACTGCAAGATCCGTGAAGTCTCAAACTAACAGTCAAAACTAACCTGTAACCTACTTCACAAGGACGTGAGGCCACAAAGACCCTTTACAGAAGAGTCTCTGAGCAAGGTGAACACTCAGCACCACCACCTTGGAGACATAAGTCAGACGAAGTTGAGATGAGTTCCCTGAGAGGGGTAAAATAGCAAGGCAAGAAACAATTTAAGGGAAAGAAGAATATATACACCTGGATGTACAGGGGCTAAAGTAACCTGGCATAAATGGTCTTGACCCAGACATGAGTCACTAGAAAAGTGTTCAAAATAACCTGCACAGCAGCCTTCAATTGCCATGGTGATAAATGTTTCCTAATGCCTAAGAGCAGCTGAGTCCTGAACTCCACACACCTCATTCACTAACAAAAGCTTTGATTATACTGAAAAAAAAAAAAATCATGGCCAAATTGTGGCCATTTTAAGCCCTCCTCAGATCAAGGGCCCATTTACACATCCGGTTTCAATGAGGAGTACTGTGCTCACATCACTGCTAATTCAGAAGATGGAGCTGGCTTGCTTTTTGCTTCACAATTCAGTAGGCAAGGGGAAGACAGATTCTCTGAGACAGTGTTACTTTTTCTGCCAGGAGTTATCTATTTGCAGAAGTGGGTCAACTTTCTCTTGGTGGACATGTTCGTGTGCGAGTGCCTAGCAGCGCTGCCTGCGCGTTTCTGCCCGCTCCGCGTGCGGAGGAACCTCTGCACATAACTATTTATGGCAGCCAAGTGTTTCATGAATTGCAGCAAGTTAACCACAAGGGGATGATGACATTTGGCGACAGGGCAGGATGAATTCTGGCTGGCAGACAAAAAGTCAGGTTAAAAATACAGAATGTAGAAGCAAACCCATCCAGTTGCAGCTAATTCGCAGGAAAACTGTATGTGCAGCTCCCAGACCTTCCCTGTTCCAGGCGAGCAATGTTGTGTGCTTTGCAGTGGGATGCAGCAAGGCCGGCGCGTGAGTGTGGAAAGAACATCAGCCTTCCGGGTTCAAGCATTTTAGCTGTATTTTAAACGGGCTTAGATGTTCTTCATTTGCCTCACTGATGTATACTAGACATTTTTGCCAGTTTAGGCACCTCATTTCCATCTCACCTACCATCAGCCACTGTCCGTCGTTCTGTTCCCAGAGCACCTCCAAGGGCAGCCCCAGTACAGAAGGATGCTGCAAGGACAGCCTGGGGGGGGACAATGTCAGCAGACCCTGCCATGGATATGTCTGAGATGCAAGCAAGGCCACAGCCATTTTTATCATGGGCAGATAAAAAGCCCAGTGCCTCCCAGGGTGAGCCTCCAGTATCCCCAAGGTCACGTGGATGCAGTCACCCTTGTCCCCACAAAGTATTAACCCTTCAGCTTTCAGATGCAATGCTTCTGCCAGTGTTGGTATTCACACCCCTCATCTCCACACATACCGAGTATAACACCTGCCAGGGCTGCATTTTGGGTTCCCATGCCTGCCACTTCATTAGATCACCATTTAATTCGATCCTCAGTTTTATTTGATGAAATGTCTCCAGAGGACCAGATCATTTACATGTAACCAACAGTTTATTTCCCTTATTCTGATTGCTTTTGACGAGAGTAAGTGGATAATTCCATCAAAGGCCCATAGAAAATTGTCTTTTAATCAATACAAGTTTTTTCCCTTCAACAGGACAGCTGAGAATAAGATGTCTCTATAGAATATTGAGAGAGGAAAACAAAATTAGAACACATTACCATGGAGAATATATTTCCAGATACGGCCCAATTCTAATTTAAGCATCCTGAGCCTTGTTTTCAGGGACACCAGCTACCCTGAAGTTTGGGAGCCAAGCAGGCTGGCACACAGACAGTGCCTCAGCAAGAAGGCAGGAGTGGGCAATGACAAAGATGCCTCAAATGAAGCACTCCACAGAAGTCCTTCGAATGAGTTACAAGAAATTCAAGCCTGTACCCTTCATATCTGAGACCTCAGCATTGATAAGCCAATTAGCAGAATTCATTGAACTTACAGCAGAAACAGGTGTTTCTCCGGAGGTCTTACATATATCTAGCGTACCACCCCAGAGCTGATTTCCTGTCTTAACCATGAGGAGTCTGTATGTAACAGCCTACAGCACCAAAAATACCAACACATTAAAAACAACAGTATTAAAAAAAGAACATTAAAGCCATTTTCAGGGGATGAAAAGTGCTCTTGAAAAAAGAAAGAAAATAATTGGTCAAGTAACCAAACCTGTGCTTAAGCTTGGCAGGAGCCACTGAGCTCTGAGAGGCCTCCAGCACAGAGAACAGGACTTTTTCCGACCTAGGCTGCCCAGGCCATGTGGGGACTATAAAGGGGTGACATCTGAGTGCTGCTGGAAAAGGTGGTTTCCTATCTTTCACCAGAGCTAGGAGAGGTGCACTGGAAAAGTGGACAATGGCCACCAAAACACCTGGAACAGGGCTGATCTCATCTGGCTTTAGATGGCTGCATATGAACGAGCTACCCAGGTTTCCTCCTCATCAGCAGAGAGAAGGAGCACAACCAGCATACAATTCTGCTCTATTTGAAGCAGACATAGTTCACATAAATCATGACACCAAAGTGCCTTTCTCCACATGGCCTCCTTCCTTCCAAAGGAAGCCCATGGGAATGCAGATCTTAAGGCCTGTATTGGAGATATCTGAAATTAAATGGGATGACCCTCATCCTTTGCTTCTGCCCCTGCATATTCTCATCTCAAAGGCCTCATTAATATGCCATAGTAAATAATAAGTATATTTATTATTAATACACTAATAAAACAAATTATTTTGGCCTAAAGGGTGTGCAAAGAAGAGAAGTAAATACAGAGTAGCTGCATTACCAATCAATACCAACCCACAGGGAACAGCCATTTCTCTCTGCCATGATTTTAACTGCAATATATTGTACCCTCTAGGTAAATATGTGGACATCTACAAGTGGGAATCAATAGAACTAGAGATCTTCCCACCCCCTCAACCAGAGAGACCATTCTTCTTTCATAGGAGAAGACAGCAAAAAGAGGCCATAGATTAATATCTCTGCAACTACAGGCTCTCTGTTTTACCCACAGCTTTTTTCTGGGCCTCTCTGACCACTTTTTAATTGTTGATGTTTTCAATAACTTATTACAAAACATTTAAAAAAAAAAAAGGTAAAAAAAGAAAATTAACATTTCACCCAATTGGAATAAAGTCAGAGACACTGGAAACCACCTGGTCCATTTTGGGAACCTAGAGCAAACAGTTTCAGCAGAAGGTGAAGTTCTAATGACAACTTCAGTTGATGGCCATGAAATAAAACTAAAGCCTGAAAGCTCTGCCTATGTGCACAGGATTTTGTCCCAAGCACATCACTAGTTGAGTCTGTGTGCCTCCAGGCTTGCAGATGGGTGAACAGTTGTCCCAGTCAGATCTAGATAAGGCTAAAACCAGTGGAAGCCCTTGCCCTGGCCTCAGGGAGCTTTGAGTCACTCCTCCCAATGTTCCCACATAACTTCACAGTCCAGGGACATATTCTGTGGTACCTGAGGGCTTTTTCTTCCCCCAGGCCATGATAATATCACCAAATGTGCCTGCCTCTTTTTTTTTTTTTAATTCTCTTTTTTTTAAACCTAATTCTGTCAGGAGCCAAGCAGCCGCTTCAACAGGGCTGTCTAAAGCTGGACAGGGAGAAAGACTGAGTGTGCACACAGAGATCCACACCAATGCACAAAAAGGAAAGCCAAAGCATTCATAGTGACTGTGCCTCACTTTCTGTCCTAGATCTGGGTAGGTTTAGAACCATGACATATCAGCAGGGAAGCAACTAGCCAGTTCCCATCACACAGCCCCAGGGTGCCCCAGTCCCACAGTCCAAGTCCCAGTGCACAGAGAATGGCCATACCTCTTACTTTCAGAACAAGCAGGATTACGTGTCATCTAACATTAGCCATTTTCACACTATGTTATACTTATTATCTTCCATGAGTAAACAATTAATCACTAGCTTCCGAAAAAGACAACTTGCATAAGTAAATAGACTTCAGAAAAGCGAAACAAAGGTGGACCACCAGTTGGGTTGGGGTAGTTTTTTATACTTACACCCTTTATTCTGAATTCACCTTACAAATCTAGAGTTCATCACCTCACACTGGGGTGGGTCACTGGGGCCAATAAATCAAGACCTGGTTCAACAACTCACTTCCAAGGATCGTTGAGGAGAAAATGAGAAACACTTAACCCACCTTTGCTTGCTAAGATTCTATTTAAAACCTACCTTCCTGTGAGTGTTTTAACAGTCACCATACTCCTGACCCCTTTAGAAAAGCACTTAACAAGCAAAGCTCAGTGGATACCACTAGCAAGGGCAGTACACTTCTGCATTTTCCAGCTCCCAATTTCAGGACTTTCCAGTTTTCCATAAGCAAAAATGCTCTAGCAAGCAACCCACAAGCAGCAACTTTGCTACCACCAGCTGTCCAAGGGTTTTGCTGTGTTCTTACTACAGATGCTGAATTCTGCACTGCATCCCTTTCAGCCACCTCTCTACCTAAGAAAGCACACAGGGCTGCTCATTTCAGTATTAGCTGAGCTGGCCAAGCATTGTCTGTTTCACCTGCTAGTTAGTTCTCCAGTGCTTTAAAGATATGGGACAACAGCAAACCAGAGCCAAGCTTACAACCAAACAATGAAGGGCCATGCACTCTCTTTCCTCTGCCTTCCTTCTGTTTTATCCCTGAGGAACACAACTCACCAGGAAAAGAGTACAGAAAGGCTGAGATCTCGGCTGCACGCATGGAAGGCAGGGACAGGAGCAGGAGACACGGCAGGATGTTCACTGCGGGGCTTCTCCGTGACAGTTCCACCACCCACCTGACTCACTGGAGTGGTTTTTCATGTTCACCTGCTCCTGCCCTGCTCCTCTACTCCGTCACAGGCTTAAGAGAATTGCTGCTTGGTCCCAGGCAAACACCCCTCCCAGACTTCTCGCTGTCAGTCAAAAAGGGGCCTGATAAGCCCTGCATTTGCATATGTATTGAGAGGCATTTCCAAAGGCACGGTCAGGGAAATGGCCTTGCTGAATACCGATGCTATCTGAGAATGACAACTATTCAAGTCATTTTACAGCTTCACTACCTAAGTGGAGAGATCAGACTTGTCTACATTTGTACAAGGATTATTAGCTTTAAAAGCGCTGATCATATCCGTTGCACCCTCAGAAATGAAGCTGCACAGGTTCACAGGAAAGAAGTTCAATACTTCCCACAGAGATCACCTTCCACAGGCATCCCAGAACCAGAAGTCACTAAAACCTAAAGGTCACGTCTGAAATTCTCGAGCCCATACTCCTCCTTCCGATACAGGAAATGAGAAGAGGTGCAAAGGCACGCATGGAAACACGTGTGCGCAGATGCTCTGCCACCCTTCCCTACTCTTACCCTGCATGGGTAGGACATGATACTCGGCTCTCAGTCCCCTCCAAAAGACGCTGCTGGGCACAGTCCCACAAACAGCGCTTGAGGAGGGCAATGAGGACTGAGCTCCGCAAGCAGAGACTTTCCTCTTCGTGCTGACAGGGACGACTTTGAATCCCAGATGAAGCATCCCACTGTGCCTTCAGCGGGAGAGCTCTAAGGTATTGATGAAGTTTTGTATACTCAACAGCCCTGAGTTAACAGATTAATTCAGCTGCCTTTGTCCTATTCAGCTACCAATACCTAAAAGGGACATGGTCTAAGGTTCACAAACCAGAACTGTGAAGCCCTTCTGTACCAAAACAGTAATAGCACATTCAGTACCTGTCATGTGCTCTCCAAGCCTCTGTGGAGAGCAATGCTTTATGAAAATAAAGTCAAGTCATGTCAAGAGCAGAAGCTATCTGCAAATTTACAAACCAGATACTTCTGATTTACACAGCTCTAGAAGAGAGAGATTAAAAAATTCCACACCAAACACATGAAGATGTTTGCTGTACCCTGCACCATCTGGTGACTGGATCACCCTTGAAACCAGCAATCCCTGACTACTGGGCAAGGTGGTCAGAATTTCTCCAGCTGGGAGTTGAGACACGCAGCTGAGGCAACAGGACTGCAAACAGCACATTCATACATAAACTCCTGTGAAATGAGCTGATCAATCCTCCATTCCCTCAGGTCTCTTGGGACATAAAGGCTTGCCACAAATCACCAAATAGAAAAGGACAACCAAAAGCTCTGGGAGCTGAAAGCATGGTTATCCATGTGTGGTTAAACACATCCATTGCTGACATCAATCAGAGCCAATCTCTGGGGCTCCATCCCCCTCTGTGTGCTTAGAGAAGGGAAAAGGGCACCCCAGTCAGAAAATAGCCTTCTCTGATTGGAAAAGAGGACTAAGAACATTAAAAGCAGTCTTACATACAAGAATTTTTTAGATTGCTGCCTGGTTTGATTCCTACTGAACCCTCTTGACCACACTACTCCTTCTAGAAGTCAGGTATTTGGTCTCGTTGGTTTTAAAAGATTAAGAAAAAATTCTCCATTTTAAAGACATTATAATATTTTTTTAATGCCTGATCACTATTAGACAACAGGAGAAACTTTGCTTGAATATGAACTGCCAGAGGAGGCTTGGCACGATTTCATCGTGGAGCTGGTTTCTAACTTCAATGACTAGCCTGAACAAAATTGTGAGTACAGCGTCCCTTCGAGAGCAATCTCTTCTCTACAAACAAAACTCCTCTTTCTGAAGCAGAGACAGGGGAAAGCCGAGTTGCATCTCTCAAAAACTGCTGAGCACTTCACAGCCAGCCTGCCCTGAGAGCCTGTGGAGCTAACAGGTGATGCTCTGTGGGACAAACCTACACTTTCATCAGATGCTTCCACAATTTCATCCCATCTTTATCAATCTTATCAAACTAGCACACAAACAAGCCAAACATAAACCAAAATATTTTAAGGGGGAGAGAAAGAAGAGTGGGAACACAACCAGTGTTTATTTAACCCTGAAAACTCAGGCTGTTTTTTGTCAGAAAAGAAACCCAAAACAAACAAACAAAACCTAACACTAACCCTGCTGGAGATAAAAGAGGCTCCAACCCTCAGCCCAGGACACCGATAACACAATCAACACACTGGTAACACACAGCCCGCACACAGGTGCCCCTCCCCGGGGCTGCTCTACCAAAGAGGTCACCAAGGATGGACAGAGTTAGGAATGACCAGGACCTCCCTTCCCCGGAGTCCATCACCCCACCGCCAAGGGGGACCGGACATGCCGGGGGAGGTGGCCTGGGGCGGGGCAGGGGAGAGGGGCAGGGGAGAGGGGCAGGGGCTCACCATTGAGGCCGTTGGGGATGCTCCGGTGGTGAAGGGGCGCGGACAGGTCATCCATAGACCTCCGCATGGCCCCGGCTTTGCTGTCGCTGGCCTTGTGGTGGTGGAGGTGGTGGTGATGGTGGTCGGGGCTGCCCGCGCTGCCCGTGCTGGAGGTGCTGCTCCCGTCCCCCACGTCCCTGGTGGCCGAGCCGCCGTTGAGGTTGGTCAGGCTGGCCTGGCTGTCGATGGAGCTCCGCGAGCCGGCCCCGCTCCGCTCCTCGTCCAGCATCAGCACCATCTCCTTCAGCTCCACGTTCTCCCGCAGGAGGGTCTCCTGCCTCGCCTCCAGGTCCTTCAGCTTCTGCTGGTACATGCCCACCTCCTTCCACATCACGCTGGCCGTGTGCCTCCCGAAGCGCTGCCATTCCCTTGACAGCTTCTTGCCTTTTTGCCGGTCGTCGTCCAAGAAGCAGCAGAGCTCCCGCAGCTCCTGGTTGTCGTCCTGCAACTTCTGGTTCACCTCCTTCAGCCCGCGGATCTCGTGCAGGTGGAGCTGCAGCCGCCGGTTCACGTCTTTCATCAAGTTGCCGTGTTCCACCATTAAGTTCATCTTTTCATTCTCCACTTTCCTTAGTCTTTTCACCAGCTCTTCCTTGCTCCACCTCAGCATCTCCTCTTCGGAAATTTTGCTCAGGTCTTCTTTAGACCCTTCCAAGGAATTTTTTGCCATCATCTGTGCCTAGGCTGCGTTTGCTCTCACAGGGTAACAAATGGTTCGGGTTATTCGGATGATTTTGTTCGCCTGATTTGCTAGAACTAAAATTCACTGCAGCATCACGGGGAAGAAATATTATAGTTCTCCGTTGAGCGTTGGACAAGGAAGAAAAGCAACGCCGGACTGGAAATTCTGTTCCCCCATAGACTCCATAATAATAATAAAAAGAAAACACAAACCAAAGAAGGGGGGGGGGGGGGGGGAAATTAAATTAAAAAATGCGCCCCCCTTGCCCCGGGGTCTGGGGGCGACAGGGAGCCGGGAGCCAAGCGCTGCACTCTCCAAGCGAAGCCTCCGCAGGGATCGGCCAACTTACCCCGGGCAAAACAACTACGCGGCGGCCGCCCCCCCGTTCCCGGGCGCTCCGTCCACTTGTCCTCCCGCCCGCCCGCCGCCCGCCGCGGGGACCGCGCTCCGCCAACG